>JALJVW010000149.1:6955000-7392500 GCA_024865655.1 Emberiza elegans | reverse complement strand
CATATAAACAGTAGTTAGGAAAACCATATGCATCCACCAAGAAAATATTATTTTGTTACTGTTACATTTTCAGACATGACTTGGTATTAATTGGACATTTTAGGTGTAGAAGCATCATTATTTCTGAAAGACTCACAAGCAGCTATACAGTTGCTGTGCTGTCTTATCCTGTGGCCCATTATTTGCCATAATTTAATGAAGAGATTCTGCACCTTCAGTGGTTGAACGGTCACACCAATGAGCAAGAACTCAGCCTTTCTGGGGCAAGCACACTTCAGCACCAGCTGGCTTAAAATAAAAGGCCCTACAATACAATTTAGAGGCTGAGCTTTGGTTTAACCATCCCAGGTTTGTTTTCCTGAAATGAAGAACTCCTAGCTGCAGTGGAACTTAAGCAACTGGGATTCCTGCCCAAAGGAATCAGTACCTCTGGCACCAGAGCCCTTCTGGGTATGCTGCAGTGCCCTGGCTAAATCCCACCACCCTTTTCATGTGAAGAGCGTTGGTAGCAATGGTGATCTCCTGAAGGGATCAGGCCATGATGACATGAACCATTACTATACAGCTGATGCCACTTCCACAACCCAACTGATACGAATTTCACAGTGGTATTCTTTATTTGGAAGAATACCATTACAGAGCACTATTTTAAAAGCCCATAAAACCTTTCAGTTAGCACCAGGGAATGGAATGGGGCCTTAGACACAAGAATGGACATTTAGGAGTATGTGAATTGGGGGAAAAACATCCTGGTTTGATGGTAATTCCTCTAATACTTTATGTTTTTGGAGAAGTGTTGGCATGGTATCACAAAGCAGGACAAATGACCCTAACCATCTTCATACAGGGGAATCTTAGATTTTACTTTTTTCCATGGTTCTGTATAATGGAAGGGATTTGTGCATGTGAAAGTAAATTTATTATAAATAAGCAATTTATATATACAATGAAAAGATCTCTGAATTAAGAAGCAGAACAAGGACTGACAGAAAAATCAGTATTGTACATTTAAGCCTAGACTTAAAGCAAATGACACTGCAAATTTAATTGACAATGTGTTTAAGTTGTTCACACTTGTCAATGCACTTTCCACACAAGTACATTGATGCATATGGAGATTTCAGGCATGTGTTGCATGAGTTTAACAATATAGATTGAACAAGAACACATCTCCTAGCAGATGAATGGCATAATTAGCAGGACATCAATCAAATTGCTCTATGAATTCAAAGGAGCAAGTCATGGAAGTTTATTGAGGTTTCTTTTTTCTGTGGGGGCAACAACAGTGCACATCTTGTACATTTCACAGTTTGTGTTTAGTATCAAAGAGAGATGCATTAACAGCAAACTAGGAGCTGTGTACAAATCAAAAAGGTGTGCAGAGTGGACAAATTTGGAAAGCTGGAGGACACTAACTGTAGGACATGCATTAACATCAGTGATATCTTCCTCCATCCCATTTTCCCATTTCCCCTCCATCCCATTTAAAGAGAAGGGAGACAAAAACTTACAAACTCATTCTATAATAAAATATTCCTGTAATTTATGCCAATACTATACCTAGGCTTTTTTGTGTCCTTGCCTTTCACAGTGTGAGGGAAGCAAACACTGGTTTAGAGGTGCAAAAGGAAGGCCAAAGTGCTCCTGCTGCAGCTGCAAATGTTAAAAGTGCATGTGTCTGCCTCAGATGGAAACTGGGGGATTCCCAGGAGGGGTGCCACAGTCATGACCTGAAGGAGCACTTCAGGGTGCAACAGAAGCCAAGTCTAGGTAAATCCAAAACTTTTGTGTTTTTTTTTGTTTCACAAACAGGTCCCTGGTAAAAGCCACTGAAACTAGAGGGGCTGCATGTCAGTGCCCTGTGCCAGCTCAGTGTCAGTCCAGCAGGAACTGCAATTTTCCAGACCACTTGTTATGCACAATTTCAGTGTTGTAGTCATTAGAAAGACTCCCTGTTAATTTCAAGCTCTCTCATGGTCCACACTGGGCCCTCAATAAGAAGCAAACCCCAGAACAATACAGGTAAAAGGTAAGTATCAAACTTGACTTTAAAAGTTCTTGCAAGAAAACATATTCACATCTAGATTCTGTATTCCTTAGCTCACCTTCAGGGAGTTTTGTGAGTGATTTACTCACAATGACAAACCTTGCCCCTCCACCACTTTCCAGCAATCTTACCTGTTTTATAACTCAGCCAGGGAACCAAATAATGCACCCTGTAAGTCAGATTCTCTGGTGTCAGTCAGTTCTCGTGAGTACCATGAACATGGATATGCTACCTGCCAGTCACACATACTTCACACCTGCTGTCAAAGTACACTGAAAGCTTGCTTTGTTTGATTAGAAAATCCACAACCATTCTTACCAAGTGAGAGAATCTCACTTTATAATTAGTGTCATCCACACTATGCTCTAATAGTTATGATTACCAGTGTAATGACAGAGTGATGCTACATATACCAAGGTCATTTAGCCACAGGTAAGAGACTGTGGCATTGTACTCTGGTACAGATGCTGGGCACAAAAAAAGAGAGCAGAATTTGAAAAGGGATGAATGAAAAGAAAAAGAAAAGAGATATGAAAATTATAAATGGCAGACTGACACAGCCAAAGGTGGAGTAGGGGGAAAAAACAGGAACAAATTTCACAGGGAAAAAAATCCCCAAGATATTCTATCTAAATTAAATTTTTATTATAAGAATCTTAAAATATTAAAAAAAAAGTGTTAAAAATGTCTTAGAAATCCTGTGTCCTGGTGCCCCAAGTAGAAGCTCTGCAAGGCTTTAACAGCTTGGTAGTCCAGTCACTGCACATACAGGAACAAGCAGTGTAAGCTTTGGCCAGTTGTGCATTTGCCAACACAGAACTGGGATTTTGACTTAAACAAATGTTTAACAGCCTTGAAGGCATTTGACAGCTACACCACAAACCTTCTGAGAGCACAGCTATCTATTTCACCTTCTGTTCAGTTTGTGGAAGACACAGCTAAGAGGAAGTACAGCCAGATTTCTGCAGAAAGAGTCTGTTAAACAGTAAAGTTTCTTTATATATCATGTACCAGCTGCTTTGGATCATCCTATAAGATAAAGCTTGCAATACCAATCTTCTATCATGAGGCATTTTAACCGCAGAGTGGAAACCTGAAGAAAGCAGTACAGTAAAACACTTGACAGAAGAAACTGCAAAAGCTTCAGGGTTTCTCTGGCTAATAGAAAGGGAACAGTTTAGGAGCACAGGCAAAATAAAAGGCTGTATACTCCAACTGAGAGTGTATTTCTCAAACACTGAATAATTCTGCCTCCCTCCTGATTTCAAATGCAGACATTCTTCAGAGTGGATAAGAACTGAAGTGCACCTGCTTCACTTGAGCCCATTAGAACTTACTAATTTTCCCCTGGGAATGACCTTCCCTACCCCACCACAAGGCTGAGCAATAGAAGATTCAGAGGAATAAAGTGCTGTAAAATGAACTCACCAGGCAAAGCAAACGGAACTTTGATTTCACTCTCCATGATGTCCAAGCTGGGACACGTCTAGTTCTCCTTTAGCTCTGAGAGGGAGGCACAACTGAGGGAAGAAACAAAGCTTGAGTTGTCCAAGTGTAAAAATATATACAGCATGCTTAAAGGAATTACGGCATTCATCTTGATACCTTGTATTGTTTCACCTAATAATAAAACTCAAATTATTCCACCCCTAGGCTCAGTCTCGTCCAGTTACTGGTATATTACATGTACCAAAAATGCAAATTCCTCCATCCCACCTCCACTCTTGCCAGCTCTTCCCACTAATTTTCCTTTGTCCTTAATAAAGATGAAATCTCTTAAGCAAGCACAGGCTTGCTTAAGATCCTGAGATTTCCCTTTCTGGATTCTCTTTAAAGGGCTTTTACAGGAGAAGAATAAGGTACATTATCAACCACATTTCCAGCCCAGTTTGCACATTTCATTACACTTGTCCTTTCCCTCTAAAAATGAGAAATTTCACTACAGAAAGAAGATCTAAGTATAAATTTGAAAAGTCCCTTTACCAGTAGAGCTACCAGTTCCTCTAAAGAGGGTCTGGGGAGAGACAGAAAGGAAATAAAATAAAATTCCCTTTCAGATAATTTTCTCCTGAAGGTCAACAAGACTTGGATCTTGCAGGTTGTTTCAAGATGGAAGAATTAAAACCTCATGCAAAAAAAACCTTATTTGTTCAGATGATATGAAAAATTAAATCCTAGTCATACCCTAGTAAAGTCATTACCCTCTTTTTTCATTCTGGTGTTTTTGGGTTTTTTGAATGGCCTTTTTTGTTAGAAAAGGGACAAAGAAGAAATCATCTTAAAACCAAATCCTCTTCTATATATTAGACCTGTACACCTTTACTTTTACTGAAGGAACTTTTTCCCCAGTAAATCATCTAGTTGTTTTCTACTTGCTGGCTCCCCTTTCCATATTTGAACATGTCTTGCAGGCTGTCAGGGGCCTAGTGCTCTGCCATGGATTCAAATAAGTTTTCAAATATAAAAGTTTCCTTTTACTTCCACCTCAGGAAACACTTGTACAACAGGACAAGTACCTTGACCAAAACCTTTCTTCCATCCCTTTAAAGCAGGTTATTTCCTTGCAGTGTTACTAGAATGACAGGGAAGGAAAGAGGCAGGAGGCACCTACAAACATTACCTTAGGAGATGTAAAATCAGGCACTTGAAGTTTTAGTGAGAAAAACAATTCAAGCACAAAGTTCAAAGTGAACTCATTACTCACAGAAAAATAAACACCAAGGAAGGAAAATTCTGCCTTCCAGTGCAAGAGTCAGCAAAATTACAAGTTTCTTAGCCAATGGCCAGCTGTGACACCAAACTGCTTGTGTGCCAGTGA
The DNA here is from genome assembly GCA_024865655.1 of Emberiza elegans. Classification (NCBI taxonomy): domain Eukaryota; kingdom Metazoa; phylum Chordata; class Aves; order Passeriformes; family Fringillidae; genus Emberiza; species Emberiza elegans. Next base: position 7,387,635 of record JALJVW010000149.1, on the reverse strand, counting down.
ATCCTAGACCTTAAGCAGCCAAAAGGCAGCTGGCTTTGGCCACTGGGTGCTCTGGGAGTCTCCGAGGTCAGTGACAAGTTCTACAAGCACAGGGGATGGCAGAAAAGCTTTCACTAAGGGTCAGGCAGACAGCAGGACTCAGCCTTGAGCTCTGACACTTGCAGCAAGATTTCAGGGCTAGAGGCTGGCGTGGTCTCCCTGCTCAGTTACTCAGTTTCCAAAACCTTCAAACCAGAGCCAGGGACAGACACACGGACACTCGACTGCTGTGCCGCGTGTGACACTGTGCTATTAACAGACCACACTATGTTATTAAGAACATTCAGACACGAGTGCCATGCCTGCAATTGCCACTCACTCTGTGGCAATCCTCAGCTATCCTAGCCCTGTACCCGCCCGTGCGGAGCCGTGCCAGCCAGGCTGGGCACCACAGGCAGCGCAGCAGTGCGGGAGGAATGGGGACATGGGGCAGTCATCCTCGGCGTAAAGAACGGGGAAAATGGGAGAATCACAGAATTGCCTCTGGAGATGATCCAGTCCAACCTCCTAACAAGGCAGGGTCCCCTGGAGCAGGTGGGAATGCATCCAGGTGAGAGGGAGAGCCATGACCTCCCAGGGCAGCCTGTGCCAGCGCTCTGCCACCCGCACTGTGCGCGCCAGCTTTACCTCATGTCGAGGTGAAACTCCTTGTGTTTGAGCTTATGGCCATTGCTGGGAAACACTGAAAAGAGCCTGGCACCATCCTTTTGGAGACATTTAATGAATTCATGAGATCCCTTGTCAGTCTTCTCCAGACTAACCAGGCCCAGTCCTGCAGTCTCTCCTCACAAGAGATGCTCCAGACCCCAAACCATCTTTGTGCCCCTGCTGGACCCTCTCCAGCAGCTCCTTGTCTTTCTTGTACCGAAGAGCCCAGAACTGGACACCAATATTCACCTCAGGAGGGACTGAAAAACTACTTTTGGTTCAAGAAAAAGCGAAAAAGAGAATCTGGCGTGTGAGAAGCCTCTGGATCAGGGTCGAAATCACTTGATTTCATTAACAGTAAGGTTTGTACTGTCACTTTTACAATGCCGTGACTCTGAGCTCTGTGCAGCCCTGTCCCCACCCTGTCCCCATCCTCTGTCCCTATCCCCATCCTCTGTCCCTGTCCCTGTCCCTGTCCCTGTCCCTGTCCCTGTCCCCGCCCCTCAGGCCCTGTCCCCGCCTCTCAAGCCATGTCCCCGCCCCTCAGGCTGTATCCCCTCCCCTCAGGCTGTGTCCCCGCCCCTCAGGCTCTGACCCCGCCCCTCTGTCCATGTCCCCGCCCCTCAGGCCGTGTCCCCGCCCCGTTCCCTCAGGCCCCGCCCGTTACCGGGGCGGTTCCCGGAGCCGTTCCCGCCCCTCGCTTTACGGCAGCGGCCGCGGTTTGCGGCGGGCGGTCGGTGCGGGCCGGGCCGGGCCGCGCTCGGGGCGGACATGGTGAGTGAGGGCTGCCCGTGCCCGGCCCGGCGGCTCTCGGGGGCCCGCGGGCTCGGCTCGGCTCGGCCCGGTCGCGGAGCGAGCGCCCCGCAGAGCCCGCTGGCTCCGCTGTCGGCCCCGCAGCCCCAGCGGTGAACGCGGCGCCGCCGGGCCGGGATCCCCTTGCCCTGCACAGCTCGGGGGTCTCGCTCCGCTGCCCTCGCCGTGCCCGCAGCTGGGCGTGTCGCGCCCGCCGGGCTGTGCCGGGCTGGCGGCGTGTCCGGCCCGCTGTGCCGGGGGCTGCTGCGCTGCCCTCCGGTAAACAAACGCCGTGTGTGTGTGTGTTCGTTCCCATGCAGGCCAGCACGATGGTGGCGGTCGGCCTGGCCATAGCGGCAGCCGGATTCGCAGGTGTGTGGGGGACGGGCGGGCGCGGGGCACCCAGCTGTACCCGCACAGCCCGGGGCACTCAGGGCTGCTCTCGGGGTAGTTTAATAACTGCTCTTTTGGGAGAGCCTGTGTTAATGGCTGTAATGAAACAAAACATCAAAGTTCTTACTGTTTCATATCCCAAAAGCGTTTATTCCACACACTAATCCACAAGTTGCCAGTTGCACTGAATTGGTGAATGTTTGTTCAAGGAGCTATATTTAACCTCAGTCAATGCTGGTCTCTTTAAGGTCGCTATGCAGTAAAAGCTTTGAAGCACATGGAGCCACAGGTAAAACAAGCCCTTCACAACCTACCAAAGCCTGTAAGTTTTTTTATTTAAAACTTTACTTGGTGAAATAACTACAGACTGTTGTCTCTGTATAGCATTGCTGTACATTGCAGTATTTTCTCAGTAATAACAATTAAGTGCAGCAATTCTGGTGGTGACTGGCTAATAGAGAACTTGTTTGGGCAAGGTTAAGTAATTTAAATAATGATGCTCTAATTCAACTGAATTTCCTATGACAAGTGAAGTTTTGCCATTTTTACAGACTAAAAGCTCAGCAGCTACTAAGGCAGTAATGAGTTGTTTTAACTGATATTTAGAAATGAGTGTGTTTTAAGCTAATAAGTTTTCTCTTTTCAGGCCTTCAGTGGTGGTTATTACAGAGGTGGATTTGAAGCCAAAATGACTAAACGAGAAGCAGCTTTAATACTAGGAGTAAGGTAAAGGAAAATGATCAGAAGTGAAATGTGAACAGAATTCCAAATCCGCTCGTGGTTCAAATAAGCCATTTCAGGGAGCCTTGGGGCTCACTTGGTGTGATGATGTTGCCTTGTGGTTCCTGTCAGCACTGAGGAGTTTCAGGTGGATGCAGTGTGAAGGTGCTGTAAACCCAAATTCTTGGGTCTGGAATAAATTCTTCACTTCTGGAACGTTGTAGATCTGTCTATGGTGGCAATCCCTGCCAAAGCACTTGAGGCCAAATACACAAATCTATCAAATAACAACTTTCAACTGGAAATTTTTTTGGGATTCGGGAGGTTTTTTTAACCTTAATAAATCTAGCAAAATTTTTTGTCTTACAGCCTTTAATAAGTTTTCAAAAAAAAAAAAAAAAGCATAATTCTGTTTCTTTTTAACTGTGTGGATGACCCCCACCCTATTAGACTGCTGTAGCATGTCTTTATCAGCAAACATTGCTTTGGAAAAGCCCTAGAAAGCCTCTCCAGGATTTAGACACTACAGATCAGTAGTAGGAAAAGATAAACATACATGTTAGCTAGAGAATTTATGGTAAGACAAGAGTGCTCACTTGTTCTCAGACACCTTCTGATGATCTGGGGAATTTCATGAGGATCCCTTAAGTCAGTTTTTCTCTCTCTTTCAAAGCCCTACAGCCAACAGAAATAAAATTAGAGAGGCTCATAGGACGGATCATGCTTCTGAATCATCCCGATAAAGGTAAGGAAATTAAGCCACTTTGATGAGATAATACATGTTTTTAACACAGGTGAATAGAATTGTGTAAGGAGGAAGTCAGTGATACATAACCACCTCAACTACTAAAAAACCCACAGAAAACTGAGTGAAAACAAATCTTAGGGTGCCTTAATCCACGTGGGTCTAGAGCATATTTTTGTGTGTGGATGTTTTAAAAGCAAGCAGACAGGTTCAGCAGGTCAGTTTGTTAGCTGCTCTGTCTTCTGTGAATACCACAGTAGAATATGATTTGTTAAAATGAGACTTCAAATCACCTTAAGTTTAGATGAAACCCCAGAATACCCTTGTGTGTTTTATATGCCACTTGAAAGTTTGAGTTCATGGGAGTGCCTCGAGAGTTCCCCATAAATGGCAGATACTGAGCCTTCCACAGCTGCTGGAGACATTATGAAATATTCCTGTTAGTGGTACTCTGAAGGCTCAGAATCTAGTTATGCTTAAAGTTAGTAACTCAGGGCATCTGTACCTATTCTAAATTCTGTTCAGTGAGTCAGAATCATGTGTTGGTGTTTGACATTTAACTTCTTAATCATTGCTTAAAACGTAAAATGGCTTCCTTTAAAGTGACTGTTGAATTCCTTACTTGTGTGGACCAAAATAATCCATGGGGATATGCCTTTCACAGGTATTATCAAGTGAAAGTTACCTTATAAATTAACCTTACTGAACACATGCAGAAGCTAAGAATATCATTTGTTGTTGTACATGTCCTAAACACATTCATCTTCAAGCAAAACATTATAGTGCAATTAGTGGTATATATGCTGCCAACAGTCATTGTCCCTCATGTCTTTACAGTGTTGGATTTCACTGTGGATTCTGTCTCAGTCTCCCTGAGTCATTTTTTGCCTTGTTTGAAAACTGGACTGGTCCCTTGGTACAGCAGCACTTTAGCTGGGCAGGGTTACCTGCAGACCTGTTAGTTCCATGCCTCTACTCACCACAGCTGTGCTAAGTCAGTGGTGACCAATTCATTTATGACTGATAAAACTGGAGGGGAAAAACACTCCAAGAAAATAAAAGCAGCCTAACAGGAGTGAGTGGTCTGACACTGAACTCATATCCAGTCATATCCAGTTTGTTCTACAACTGGCAGAAAGTTGTAGAACAGTTGTAGACACTCTTTTTTCCTGTATCCTGTGGCATTATTGTCAACACAGGAGACAAATGTTGGGGTTTTTTCATCTAATTTGAGGTTCTTTTTGTTCTAGGTGGATCTCCGTATGTAGCAGCCAAAATCAATGAAGCTAAGGATCTACTAGAAGACCAGGCTAAAAAATGAATGAGAAAGAAAATCACTCATTCAGAGGGTTTGTCCCTGGAAATGATTATTTTTGATAAATGGCTTAAGAAAAGTTCTAATGTCAGTCTTTGACTTCATATACATGAAGCTGGAAATACAAATCCAGGGAGGTACTTCCCTCCCCACTTGGTCACTTTTTTTTGGAAATATTTGAGTGAAGCTTAAAGATTTTTTTCATAGCTGTTCTTTATTAAACAGCAAAATCTGCCAGTCAAATGTTTTCAGTGCTTGAGAGCAGTAACTTGGTGTGGCCAGTGTGTGTTACCAGGCACAGGTAGACTCATGTGCTGTCAGCTAATTCGTGTTGAACTGGCCCTGCTTAAAGTTCACCCTGCTGCTCTTCCATCTGCTAAAATTAGCACACTGAACCTGTTTGGGAAGGGGGTGGAAAAACCAAGAGGATTTATTGGACAGGAGGAACTGGGAGAGATCTGTGGTTGTCTCTGCCTGGAGAAATAAAGTACAGGAAACAATGTACTCCCTTGTCCTTGCCTTGTGAAAAACAAGGTTGGTTAAGTGTTACTGATGGATCTGGAACGCCCCAGATTTTTTTTAGTAACTTTTAGTTTTGACAGGTTTTAATAGCATTTAATAAATTCCATATTTGTAATAGGAGTCCTGTAGTTTTATACATTATTATACATTACAAAGTCAGAGCTCACATTGAGGTTTACATTTATGGTGATTAGGAAACAGGAACTCTTTACATCAGTTGCTGATCCCTGAGCTGGATTTGTGCTCTGTGGAGCTTTTCACACCCAGCAGCTTGTGAGGATCTCAGCTGGGGCCAGGGAGCTCTGTTGTACTCCAAGAATCTTCCCAGTGCTTCTGCCACCACGGCAAAGCACTGCACAGCACCTCTGGGAGTTAATGCCCACCTGGGCACAAACACAGTGGGGCTGAAAGCTTCACTGCCAGAACCTGGACTTGGGAATGCTGCCTGCTGTGCCACAGCTGTGGATGAGTTCTAGGCTGTTCAGGAAGGATTACAACAGTAATCCTTAACATTACAACCTCCCAGAACAGCAGTCATTTTGCTCTGCTACAGAATTTAAAGCAGGGTGAAGGACAGCTGGATCTCTAGAGTCAGCACAGGTCAAGCCATATGCAGAATGTTCCTGTACTTAAGTATTTCCCAGCCAAACACTACTGACTTATTACATAAATCTTTTTTAATTTTCTCCGTTTCTGTGCCTGCCCCATCAGCTGAGATACTTGTGCACACTTCAGTTACAGCTTTTAACTGGGTGTGTTGTCCCAGAGGGAATGCTGTTGTTGAGTGTCCAACACTGACTCTATGACAAAGTGCACACACAGGTCACTGCCTGGGACAGCTTGGCTGTAGCTCTGTCAGGTAGAGCAGCTGGTTAAGAACTCTTGGTTTTGTCCTTCTGACAAAATCAGGCAAGACAATTTTTTTCATTCAGTCAGTACAACTTCAACACTGCCCTTTGAATTCTTACACCTCCTTGCTACCCAGATGCTTTTCCACAGCTGTTTTGTGCTTCCTTGCTCTGGCTCATGTACCTGAAAGATGTGGGGGTGTGCATGCTTCAACTGATCAAACAGTACATCTGCATTAATAGCTATATATGTTAGTCAGGTTATGCAATTCTCCAAGGTAAGGAGTCTGGTTTTAGACTTAACTGGTGTTTGACACCACTGCCTTAACAAAAGGAAGATCAGCATGTCAGAAACTCTTATGAAAAAGAGTTCAAGGTTCAAGCTGCCTCACAAGTAGGTTTCCATTGTTAACAGTTAACAGCTTGAAAACCTTAAAGTCAATTGTAATTTAAATTTCTGATAGAAACAGTCAACAGATGGAAGATCAAAGTTTATTTTCTTTTACTACCAGCATACAAAAAAAACATATTGCACATCAAACAACCAAAAACAAAAATAAAAATACTCTACTAAGGACTAACATATGTAGTTTATACAGAATAAACTTTCTGGAAATTGATCTTTTCAGTAGTTCAGGTTATGTCTTAATGGACATGACTAATTCAGCTTAGTGTTAACTAAAGCTATGTTTGATTTTTAAATACTGTACAGTTTAATAAATAAACCAAACAAAGCCTCAATGTAGAACAGTCACTGCCAATGTCACCCAGTATCCCTGCAGATTATGAGAATTTAACAAATGCATTCCAGTGGTCTGCAGATTTTTCCTCTACATACAGCATTTAAAAAACATGTATTAAAACAGACCAGTTTCCAGACTAAACTAATGGAGAAATTACATTTCAGTGCAAAATATTTTAGACTGCATTTCTTTCTAGTATTCCTCAGGTGAAGAAGTGGTTGCATATTATTAAAAATGTAACAAAAGCAGCTAATGCTTTCATAAAGAGTATTATGTTAGGGATCCCCCTCACATCTTTGCCGTATTTTGAAAACAAAATAACATTTCCTATAGCCAGCAATTTTGTTTATTTAAATGTTACATATACTATCTCAAGGCACATCTGATGATATATTTATAACACAGTAGGTGTCAAAGTATGTTTAACATATGATTTCTCCAGGATCCCTCCCCTTTCTGTATTCCAAAATGGAGGAACTGAAAGTGCGGTGTCAAGACTGGCGATCCATATTCTATCTTTGGCAAGCTTATACAAGCACTATTTTAAATGTAATGTAAAAGAACTGTAAACTAGGAACTTCAGTTTATGAAACACCATTCAGCACTGCTTCTTCCTGATTATTTCCATCCTCCTGAACAGTGACTTTCTTTTCATCAGGGCTGTGCTGTAGTTTAGAAGGCTCATCCCCAGAGGTGGTGGCAGGACCATTCACTGCCTTTTCAGAAGGGCTGTTCTCATCAATAGCATCTTTTGCCTTGCAAAAACAAGAAGAGGGGAGTATTAAAAACATAACAATGCACAGTGTAATCTCAGTTTCTCTCTGGCTCACAGAGCAGCTTTGCAAGAGGGAACATCTCTTGTCTGTCTGTGCCTGTATCCTGTCACTTAAAGCATCTGATCACTTACCTTGTGGCTTATATTTCTGTATCTGCCACTTTGGGGAAAACATGCCAATGTAACCCCAGCACTGCACACCCCCAGCACACCCAGAATGCTTATTTATTTCTATTTGTCTAAGCCCATGAAGGAGTTTACTGAAAAACTGAACTTTACACTCCTTTTGAAGTCTATAGCAAGATGACATTTTGCTAATGGATCTTTCTTACAGAACTTGTAGCAATACATTGGCTCTTCAGAGGTAAAGAAATTCTGCTTTATTCAGTTCTGATTATTTTTCAGGATAATGTAATGCCACTCTAATCCTTTAAGGAAAAAGGATCAAAACCATACAATCTTTGTAAAATTAATTCCTTCTAAAACAGTTTATACAAGTCACTAAAAATGCCACATAGTATCCTCTATCCCTAAAGTGTTTTAAGGAATAGTTCTCAAGACTTACCATGGGCAATTTTCACATTTTATTAGATAATGTAACATTACTAAGTATAATATTTTAAAATGTATACAGATTTAATCTGGTCACTAAAATCTGCAACAACAGTCAACAAACCATTGTTATTTCTGTTTACTCTGGGCCCTTTTTGCTTTTAATGATTTGTTCTTGAAATCAAATGCACTTGTAGTCAAATGAGGGTGAGCTAACTGAAGCCTTCATGCCTTTACTGTTCTGCAAGGGAGGAGAAAAAAGGAAATGCACATTAAAAAATCTTACCGTTTCTTTCTTGGTTTTGGCTACTGTCTCCTTTGGAGGGTTTCTCTGTCTACTTTGAGATTCAGCTCGTGATATATAATCAGCTACTGTTACTGTTCAAGGAAAAAAATCACAGTGATGCTCACATCAGCAGTCAATTCAGCATGAACTTCATGTCTTTTCTGCACAAGTTATGCTCTAACTGGGAGACATCTCACAAAAGGCCTTCACACTTACAGGTTATCAACCATACAGCAAGGATCAATTTGTTTCTGTTGTTAAAAACAATTTTAACTAAAATTGGTGGTAACAATGATCTGAAGGTGGACTCTTAAGAAAACCAATTTTGGTCCAATTGCAGAATTTATTGGAGAAGGGCTTTCTGTACAAAGTTTGAAGAGATTTGGCTGCAGCTCTTTGAATTACAGACTGTGTGTGTGTCACTGGGGTTTTATTAGCTGAGTAGTGAAGAATTTCACTAATTAAATGAAATGAAGACAATGGGGTGGGTCAGAGCCTGGAATCACTTAGGATGATGTGGCATCAAATCTTTGGTACAAAGTGACTGAGGAGGGACCTGGCCCTCCTTGAGGTACTAACAGTGGCACCAGCTCTGTCCCCTGGCTCGGGTGGGGCTGCTGTGGGGTGTGTGGACACAGGCAGTGCTGCCAGAGCCAGCCCAGCCCAGCGGCAGCACAGCTGTGTCTGTGCCAGTACAGCTGCACTCACTGGGGACAGCCAGGGCTTCTCTGACCTCTCCTCACCACCTCAACACGTGTTCTGTAGTCTGGCTTTGATCCTACCCTCCTGTAACCACACCAAGACTCAGTTCTACCCTTAGAATACAGCGTACTGCAACTTTAAATATACATTTGTATCTGACAGCTACAGCACATTAGGGTTGGCAAGCATTACCTACTGAACTGCACAGTCATTTGTATTTAGTGTAACAGGTATTTAGGTGAGCTGTTTTTCTGGACTTAGGAATGACTGTGCATGAAATCCAAATCACACTGGGAACTACAACAGATTAATTTTCTGTTACAGTAACTGGACTTCTTACAACTGGGTCCTTCCTGAACTGTGAAGGCCAAAGATACTGCACAAGTACTTTTTCTTTAAAATGAGGTTTTGAACCCAGTGCCTCTAATATTAGTAAACAGGAAGCATGTTTAATGCACACAGTGCATTCTTAATATTCCTCTATGAATAAGGCACCATAACATACAGCAATGTAAATTAAATGATACAGCTAAGTGACTGAAATACAGTAGTTGGCATTGGTGGGGGAAGAAGGGAAAAGTTCCTTCTGTCTTAATTTTACTCACACTTACTAGGTATTTATGAAGACTTTAAATTATTACAGTATTTTACCAAAGTGAATTGTAAATTTTGTTATGTTCTTAGAATACTTAAGATTTAAAAGAATTCCCATGGTTTTCTAGAAATGACTAACATTGCTGGCTGAGGTAAGTTTCTTGGAAATAAAAGCTGAAATCCTTTTCACTTTTTCTGTCCCTTTAAAAATCACTGCTACGAAAACTGTAATGTTGAGAAGAAATGTGTGGGTTTGAGATTTTTTAGGAGGGTGGGGTGTTTGATTTTTTCCTTCCCCCAAGTTTTAGCACAACAGAACAACTTTTTTCTTCTTAATCAAATGTTGCATGAGCACCACAGATACAAGGAAGACAAATATGGGTGAAATTTTGAACCTGTCAATCTAGAAGACCTTCTGTTACTACCCTGCGCCATGTATGTACAAGCATTTTCTAAACAGGGCATTGTATTGATAATTAGCCAGTTCACCTTTAACATTTCAAGTGTTAGTACACACAAAAGAAATGCAACAAGCCACAACAACAAAAAATTGGAAACATGCAATTTCACTTAAATTCCTCCTCCTTCCCACCCTCAATTTGCAGATGACTTAAACTATTCCCAACAGCCAAGGACTGAGAGCAGCAGTGTGATGCAGGTGTGGGGCTGGCAAACCCCACCTGAGTTCCCTCACTGAGCTCTGCCAGGACCCACATCCTGCCCCTCCAACACTGCTGCTCAGCCAGTGCTGAAAAGGTTGTGTCCCAGTCAGTGCAAGCGCACAGATGCAGTGAGTGCAGACCATGAACCTTCATGTTTGTTGTGATCCTGGACCACAGAACTCAACAGCCCTTTGGCCATTGACTTCAGTGAGAACTGGATCAGAAGCATAACTCGTATGTCCAAGCAAAAAGTTAGACATCAATTAGTGTCATTAGACAGATTTTAGAAGTTTTCCTAGTAGAAGAAATGTCTTTCATCTTTATCTAGTAGTCTTATTAGTTATTGAGTAACCTTTTGATATTATGCAGCTCTATGTAAAACAGCAGACACAACATTCTCTCATGCTTTTGACCTGAGATTACCCACAGCTCCACTCGAATTACCTGGCTGTCTATCTTCTGCCTGACCCCTGAAGCGACGCCTGCGGCTACGATTGCGTCGCTGGGGTTTTTTGTCACTATCATCTGCAATTGCAAAGTTTATAATGAACTATTTCTGATCATGAAATAAATAAATTGTTCAGCAGTTTCAGCATGGGGCAAATAAAATGGTTTCTGTTAAAGACAGAGACTAAGTCAGACAGAAAAGCTAAAAGACAATTTTATACTGAAAGCATACACAGAAACACAAAAGCTAGATTTTACTTTTTGTTCTTGGTTCATTAAAACATTTAGGCACGGGCTTAATGACCTCAGATTTCATTTATTAAGTAACCATACGTCAAATTTTAGCAACATAACCCAAATTTTTTTTGTCTACATTAAGCAACAATTTTATTCTCATCCCAGTGAATATCGAGAGAATTTACTGAAGGAAAGTTCTTAAGTAGAAGCTGCGTAGGGACAAATTAACAGCTACTTAAGGAGCTTTCCCACACCAAGACTGAGGTTACCAAGGACAAAACAGAACGTTGATCTGACAGTACTGTTTCTATCAAAGCAGCAGTGCAATGGGAAACAAGAAGTCAAGTCTTTGGTGTCTCCATCAGACAGTTTTTACAAAAAAAGGCACATGAAAAGGCTAGTGGAGCTCAGTAAACAGAAGATTCCATGGCACTGCCACGGAGGGAGTCAGTCTTTAATCAGACAGCAACCTTGAACATAACAACAATTTGTCACTTACAAAAACAAACAAGGGCTTCACTACACTTACAGGGACAACACATTTATTTCTTAGCTTGCTCTGGGACTACCACCCAACCATTTACATACCTAAACCATTCTCATTAACAGAAGCTGTATCAGACTCTGTCATCCCATCCATAAGAACAGCATCTTCATCAGTCCTTCGCCGGCGGGACCTCCTGCGGCGGTTGCTGCTGTGGTGGGACTCACTGGCATCCGTGTCCACGGTCTGGTCTGACTCCGTGTTATCCAGCAGGCTGTAGGGGTTGCTGTCCGGGTCTTTAAGCACTAAACAAACAGAAAGTGTCCACCTAAGATACTGTAGAGATGTGTAACGACTTCCAGGCTGACTTACAGCTGTGGCTGAAAGTTTCAAACTACAAAGCAACCTTAAGGCAAGGTGTAACACACAGAGCTAAAGTATTTGATCTCAAACTGGATCCTCTGAGTCTAGCACAACAGTAACAGTTTGGAGCAATATAACAGCCCAATCTGCATTTGCACTATTTAACCACAAAGATTTCCAAGGTGACATTTAGAGACCTTTCACTCAAAACTCCTAAGTATATAAAACACACCTCACACTTTGTGGTTGTGTGGTACTTCTGACACTTAGAGTGTTATATTAGCACAGATTTTGATAAAACCTAACTTCCAATCAATGATTTCTTCTTTCATTCTGTATCTAAACACAAGCTTACCTCAAAAGGCAGCCATAGGCAACATGCCAAAGATTTATCAACTTTGCTAATAACATTATTATGTGAGCAGTAAAGGAAGGAAATTAAGATCACTGTGAAAACAGAAAATAAACAAAAACCTAAAGCACTCTGCATGATATACAGTTACCACTCAACTGCATTGAAGTCCCAAGGAATTAAGATCACAATATAAGAATGGAGTATTTTAAAAGGGTATGAGGTTATACAGAAAATTGCCAGGAAGAAAATCTCAAAACCATTTGGAACACAGTACCAGAGCTAATGGATGACTTTCCACCACGAGGTCCCCCGCGCCCACGACCTCCAGACACGCTACGTCCTCGTCCCCCAGGGCGTCGCCTGTTGTCACGTTGGTGCCTGCTCTCCCTGTCATCTTCTCCTGCCAAGGACCAGTCACTAAGTTCATCTTTTCTCTCAGATTCTGTTTCAGATGGATTAGAGAGCTCAGAGTTTGTACCTTGTATGAGAAGGAAAAGAAAACAGGAAATTAATATGAATTTGGGGATTATATTCTGGTTTCATATCCTCACAGAGCTATTCAAGCCAGCATGGCTGGTTATATATATGTTATTTTAACAAACAATAACGCATAAATACATATATATATTGAAATATGAATACACATAGGTATACAATCATATATATTTTAGTATTTATATATAGTCATCTATAAAAATATATGAATACATAAAATACAGATGAGAAGTTACTTAAGTGAGATTCTCAATTTAAGTTTGTTTGTACTAACATGCGAAATAATGGCTGAAAGATCACCAAACCTGTAATTTCTGTACACAGATAAACCAAGGATTTAGCAGTATTTCCTCCCTTTGTCTACACACTGCAGGCATTTGGTGCAGTTTCTAGGCAACTTCTCTGAAATTCCCAAGGACAACTTTGCCACCTTATAGCCGATGGCTGTTGCTAAGCAACCCCTTCTGGATGCTCTAATGCTGCTTGAACAATTTCGCTGTTTATATCAAACAGCATCTGTAACACCATCATCAGTGTAGTACCGAGTACCCAAACCCAGATTTTTACTACCTGAAAACCCAACACCTACTCTTCATTTTAGGTATCCAGGAAATCCCCCTACTACGCAGTCTAGAATATAAAGTTTTAAACGCATATGGCTTAAATGTGATTCTTGCCATTTTGGGAGGAAAAAAAACCTTTTAAGTTTTCCAAATCACAGTGTGTGTATATAAGCAAAGTGAACAAGTTTCCTTATAGTTCAGTCAGCTCACTGGAAAGTAATAAAAACTCAAGCTACAAAGAACATCATCAGAATGAACACAACTAACACCTGGCATGATCCAGGAAGCTATAACCAGGGACAGGCTGTAAAACCCAAAAGATGTCTGATTTTTCTAGCAGAAATGAGCTACATGCAGATATCCAGAGTAATTTACTGTATTGAAAAAATAACGTTGTTCTTTGTGAAACATGTCTATATAGAAATGCAGTGTCTCCACTTGGACAAGCTGGGGATGTGCACACCTGTCAGGAACTGAACAGTGCTTTTTAATTGAGAAATGCATTAGAATACCTCACCCTAAAAGAAATCCAGTTAGTTCCTGACCAAATTAAAAACCCACAGGATTTTGTGCTGTCTCTATTTTACATTATTTTGATTCACTTTTGAGAAATATGCTGCTAAGATGGCCATGATCACAGACAAGCAATTTTTCTCCTTCTCAATCAAAACAGCTAATGCTCATTTCAGATTTTTTTTCTAGATTTGTGTCTCCCAAAAAGCATCTCTAGCTCTTCCCAGCTTTTGTGATGTCACTTACTAAGTAACTAGCACAGAAGAACAAGATGCTTCCAGCGCTCATTTTGTTCATTTCTTCAGTTTTAAACTTAACTCCAAGACTGCAAATCTAACAAGGTGTTTTGAGCTATGAAAAAAATAAAACAGCAATTCTGAATGTCCAACCCTATCTTCACCCAAGTACACTGAACACAAAGAAATCCAGAGACAGCTCTGGGTTCCAAAGTATCCTGAGGCATTGCCCAAGGGCACTCACCATAGCCAGAGGTGTAGTTGGGGCCCCTGCGGCCCCGGCCCCGGCCGCTGTAGGACCTGGAGCCTTGCACAGAGGAGAGGGTGCTCTCGTCAGTGGTGTAACCCTTCTCCTTCTCGGGAAGTCGAGTAGAGGAGGGCCTGAAGCCCATCCCGATCTGCCGCAGCTGTTCATCGATCTGGAGCCTTTCCAGTCTTAGTTGTTCTACCTCCTACGTGCAACGAAACAAAAACCATGGAAAAGATTGCTGACAAATGTCCCTCACAAAACACCCTCCCCACCCAGTCATGCTGAAAGAAATCATTCCTGTGGGAGAATTAACACCACCTGGGAGGTGACTACAAATAATGAAATTCAAGATGAGTTATCTCTGAGTTTCAGAAGAGATCTAAAAACTTTCACTACTATGTAGGAAACTTGGCTTTAAGACTACTACTACCCTTCTTAATTGCAGTTCAGCAAATTTGTCCAGTAAAATATAGGGGAAAAAAAAAGCAAACTGATGAGGGAACACAATGCAAATCTCAATCTCTGTTAACATCACAAAGCAACCCAACCTAAACAGATAATTGTTCTAACACCACACTGTATTACTGTGTTCTATTAGAAATTCCATCCTTCCCCAACAGAGCATTAACCTGAGAACAGCAGAACTCAAAAACAGACAAAAAATTCTCTATTAGTTCCCAAATGTCCCTTAAACCCCTATTCTTTACAGTCTGATTCTTTCTACCCCAACAGCACTAAGTAATCATGACAAAGTATTTACAGCCCATGATACCCATGGGCAAGGGTGGGCTCAAGGCACCAAGCTCTAAATCCTGATATTCAGAGGAACAGTTTAACAACTGCAAATCCCACCAAAGTTGCTCAAAAGTACTTCAACCCACGTTTCCTCTACAGATTCTCTCTCCCAAAACACACTCACCTTTAGATATGCGATGTGATATTCCAACAGAACTTGGACATTCCCAATGCTTTCTTTAGTACCAACAAATACAAATGGTACCATTCCCTACAGGAACAAAGTATCAAAGTTTTTTATCAGAGAGAACATTATCAATGAAATCATTGAAATAATTTCTGTTTAAATTATATAAAGAGATCTTTTTTAAATTACCAAAGTGAGCTAAACAAAGGCAGCAACTGTGCCTTTGGTTGCAAAGACATCTAGAAATAGCTCAGGCTGGGGTGACAGCAATGGCTTCAGACTGTGCAGCTTTCCCAACAACCTGTTCTGGAGCTGAGGTAACCTCACATCCTGTGTCCATATTCATGCAACACATGCTGGTGGTGTTTAGCACAACAGGTGTATAGAAACATTCAGAGTTTACCAAGAAGGTGGTTCATTAAACCAACTTTTTTAAGACAAGCACCTTTACAAGCTTTTTTCTTTTGTTCTTATCTATTTTAAGTATGTGGACACTTTTAACACTAACAATTCCAAATTAGTTATATAGCCCAAGTATACATAGCAGAAAGAGCAAAAAAAGCACAACCTCTTCAGCAGCAAAAACCTTCCTTGAATTACTTTATATACAATCTACTGCAAGATGCAGTTTAGAACTAATGCTCTCTATATCCACAGGTTTTCAAATAAAACTGGGTTTGAAAATAAACCTAGTCACAGCAGGAAAGAATGAAGTACTTACATCTTCACGGGGCAGCTTATTTTCATTGTCTCCTTCAATTCTCACCCTGACGACTCCAGACTTGTCTACGATCTCCTGAATCACTTTTCCATTTTTTCCAATAACTTTTCCTTCAGAGGGCAAGAATGGTTAATTTTGTACCCATGGTCAAAGTATTTTAACATATTTACTGGTATTTTATACATAAAGTCCCCAAAGAATACCCCACACTATGTCAGAAAAATGGGTAAAAACTTTTAAACTCTCTCTATATGCAGAATAACAAGCAGTGATGAAGATCACCACTGCCCACAGGCTTCCAATAGAACCAAACCAACAGTAAAATGGCACAAGAGTTTCTGCTCAAGCTCTAAAACCTTGAAAGTCTAAGTTATGGGAGTTTGCACATGAATTATTTAAATGACATTATTTATAATATGCAGGCTCCACAAACCACAGCAGGTTAAAGCCTGGGTTTTAACTTCTCTGGATAATCCAAGCTGTTCAATCAGGTAGAACAACTCCAACTTCAACACTGCCTCCATGCCCACGCTGCCCACAAGCTGGGCATGGAGAGCAGGGAACTGCCAGACTTGCATAGAAAGCAGAATAAAGGAAGGAGAATGGGGAAGAGGAAAAAGGTTCCCTTTTTGAAGTGTGGTTTGAAGACCAGACTAGGGGAAGACATTTGTGTCTTCGAGTGGAACACAATTAACCTCACGCCTTCAGGTGGTTTTCAGTACAGAACCTACCAGACTGTGCTACACCTTCATAAAGCTGCAACATGGAAAAATGTCTGTTTTGAGACTGAGGCTGAGACCTATGAGCACTGACCTATACAGGAGCTCACCAGCATCCAACCACCACCCGTGACAAACCTCAACCCAGGAGGGAGCAGTACAGAGAACTGTCTTGTGTCATTCTTGCAACTCAGCTGAGTATTCCCAGATTAAACTTTGGAATTTAGCTCCAGAACTTTTAAGAAGCCAATTTAGTAGAGCATGTTTTTTCACTAGAATCTGAACTTCAAATATTACCATTAAATTAGGGGCTACAAGTCTGTAATCAAGTCCGTTTAAGTGCTAAAATCCTGACAAAGTATTATGCAGCATAAATATATCCAATTTCATAATAATTCAGATACATATAGTTTTAAAAGATTAATCACTTTCTACTTAAATAGAGAAATCAAATATTGTACTGACACCTAAATCCCCTCTGCAAAGTTATGATTAGGCTCCCTTTTCCCAAATTTTCAAGTTTTAGCAGTATTACATACCAACAAGATTTCTGGGAACTTGAATAAAATCCTCCACAAATTCCAAGTAACTTCTGGCCTTTTTTACTGCATCAGCAGTCTGGAAATAAATTTAAAAAATGGAATTTATTTGTGCATACCCAATATTAAGAACAAAAACCTTGTAGCAACAGTTGCCGGTCTTCCAAATAAACTTATTTGCAAAGAGAAAAGAAAGAAGACATAATTAATCTAGTTTTGAGCTAAATCATAAAGGAATAATTGAATGAAATGCCCAGAGACAAAATTCAGTAGAAAAGCAAAGCACCAGGAAGGAATAAAACTTTTTTTTTCCATGTTATTTCAAGACATTTTGAGATATCAAAATGGATTCCCCATCCTTGGAAGAGTTCAAAGGCCAGGTTGGATGGAGCTTTAGCAAAAACAATGCAAGTGCTTGTACAACCAGGACACTCTCTTTCCAGAATGCTGGTTTCTGGCCACAGTTCATCTACAATGCTTTCCAAGATAGGACAGTGGCTCTGGTTACTGGGGAGAACTCCTGTGAATGCTCTCTTGCAGCTTTATTATTAAATAACAAATAATTTAATTGAGAGTTAATTGAGATGCTGAAACAAGAAACAAGGCTTCAAATTAGCAACAGCAGAAGTGTAGAATTAAGGAAAGAATATCAGCATCTAGTCAGTAACAACAGCTTAAGAGCACAATTTCCATTTTACTGCTAAATGGAATGGAATGCTAATGCCTCAGCCCTTTCATCTGTCATTTTTAGGCAACATGTGAAATGAGAGTACCACCAGCTCCTGCACCTTTTAATCAAATCAGGCAAATCCTCGACTTCTGGCAGAGGTCAAAATGATGGCAAAAGAAACATGGCCAAATTGGATTTCAAGATAATGAAAGCACTGATCAAGCACAAGAAACAGATGAACAGAAAGCCACGGTGAGGAGTAGAGGTTATGCTGTATTTGCAGGGCAACTGCTCAAATGATACAAACTTAACACACAACGGCCAATTCTTCATCCTCAATCAATTCTGCAAAGAGTTCCTGCCTCAGGTATGTTTATCAATTCTCTCCCCCAAAAAGACAAAGGAACCACAAATGCATTTAGAGAAGCAGAGTCAGGACAAGAAAATATACAACTGCCAGAGCTGCAGCTCTCCAGTGCACCCATAAGCCTCTATGCACTTGTCATGGGCACTCAGGATTTTCACACGAGTACAACCTGTGTAACTCACTCACACCCCAACATGAGTGAGCACATAAAGCTGACTCAGACAAGGTATTCCCAGTTGTAGTAGAACACGGATTAAAGACCTCACAGGATTCCAGTAACTAGCAACTACCTTTGTTAACTCTGATTTACAGCCTACACAACCACTGATGCTCTCATTGCTTCACACAGCAGCCCAAACAATCAAGACACGTCCATGCTACCGAGGAGTGTAATAGAAAAAATAAATGCAGGATATTTTTCTAAATACAGCATTATCCCTACCCGTGTTAAGAATTGCACAAGCATTGACTGCAATTCCATTTTGACGGTAATGAAGGTTAAGAGGAACTTTTCTATTTCTGACACAGCTCTCCCTCTCTGGGAAGCACAAATTTCCGTAAGTAGTCCAAGCTGCACTGTCCAAACAAGTTCACGGGCCTGTGATCTGTACAGGCATCACAATCAGAAGTTCAGGCAACCAGAAAAGGCTCTTGAAACCAAAATGGCCTTGACCACACAGGGATAAATGCATAAACAGCATGCCACACAGTTTAGATTCCTTCTATCCACAAAGGTTTCCAGTAGTCTTTAAAACTTATCTTCACGTTTCTTCCCTCAGATAGCCTGGCCCTGAGCAGTGAACTTTTATTTGTATGCAAAACATCAGCTACGGGAAACCTTCAGACCATGACTGCTATGTCAACAACACTGGTTCACTACACCCACACATCTCAGCCTGAAATTGCCTGCCTGTGCATTCAGCTATCAGGGCCTGGCTGGTTTGCCCACTGCAGCTGAAGAGAGGCAGAAAGAATAGGCAAGTGTAGCCAGATGCTGAAAACCTTATCAAGTGGAATAGTTAAGCTGCCTGGCATTTTTAGAAGCACTTATCACTTCTACCAAGGACAAGGCTGGATGTGTCTAAAGGCATTTTTGTTTAGGGGGCATCTGGTATTTATAATCATTGCTGTGACCCTCTGTAAGAGGCTGGTGACAGTCATAACCTTTACACAAGTTCCAGCATCACATCATTCACATGCAGGAGATCAAAACTGGAATACACTGGACATTCCACTGCATTTAAATTTGTCCCATTCTTCCTCAGGAACTGAGATGCAATTTACTGGCAGTAGCAGATGAAAGAAGGAGCTGCTGCAAACCTGATACCCTGGAAGCATTTAAGGTTTCCAAAAAAAGGACAATTTCAGAGATACTGCAAAGTACAGAAGTTTGACCTCCTCTCCACAGGATCAACTTCATCTGAACCTTTGATCACAACCAGGTGCTACTCCTGACACAAATGGAGCAGAATTCAAGACCTCAGATTCCTGAAACAGGAGCCAACCACAGACTTTCAGAACTGTTAACATCAAAAACTCAGTCACACCTGTAGAGTTAGGGACAAGAGATAAAAACCCTCAACATTTTTTCTGACAGAGCCCTGGTGACAGTGGCATTTTTGTCACTAGCCTTCTGCTTCTTGAATGGATCCTTGTTTTGGCCTGAGGACCAACTATACTTCAAGGCAGCTGTGAGATTCAGAAGAGTCACACAAATGGAATCAACCTGGAGCAAATCATTATTCTGCCAAAGCCAGCATTAAATTGCCAAAATGTAAGAGTTAGAAGCAGTAGATACAGGCCTGCAGAGGTCAGAGGAGCAGACACTACATAGTAAAACACACATGGCAGGGAAGAGGAGAACCAATAAGGTTCTGAGGGAGAAAGGAAACCCAAACAAACCCAAGTTAAACAGCAGGAAATAATAACTCTTCTCAGGTGGACCCAGGACATACAGCAAAATTGAGTGATTACAACAGAACACACCTTATGGAGGTAACCATTGCAACAAAGGCTTGTATTTCAAATAAATGCAGTAGAAGCTGCCACAGTGTCAACACACAACAACACACACACAAAAACTCAGGAGGTGTTTTCTGCTCTTAATTCTGGGTACAGCTCTCACCACTCCAAAAGCAGATACAGAGTGAAATGCTCCAAGGATTCATATGAAGTTCCCCCTTACCTCTCCATAGATTCTGAAAGTACCGGTATCCTCCTCAAGCTCAATGGTTGTAACTCCTGGAACCTTTCTGGCTTGTTGTATGTTACTGCCATGCGTTCCTATAGCAAGTCCCATTAAATCTTCTCTGACTACAAACTCCTCATGAAATGCTGCAGCAAGCTGCTTTGTGCACTGAAGGGAAAACAAAGGCAGACTCATCCACGTGCACTCACTGCAATGCACTGCTCTGAGCTCAGTTTCAAGCAACAAGAGCCACAATCTGTGGCTTTACCTCCAAGTGTTTTGTAGCTTCCTCATTTCTCGACATGAGCATGAGCTTGGTGCGAATGCTGCGCAGGTGCATGTCACTCAGGATGTTCACTCTCTTCACTGTTGCTTCACTGGCAGACTACAGGAAAGAGGGAACCTAAGCTTTGGCTTTGTAAGCAAATATAAATTCAAAGGATAAATCAGGAACCTATTGACACTAAGTCATAAACATGATCTCAATTTCCAGAAGTAACATGAACATTGTTCTTCCTCAAAACAAAGCATGAGAAATTCAGCACCACCACCAACTACTGGTTCTGACTCACAGCATGTTTTATATTAAAGACATTGCTGCTGAATTACACAGTAACCCATTCCCCTTAGTGTTGCCCAAACAAATCTTTCTACCATATACATACTTGTCATTGTATGTGTGAATAAGACAGCTAAGGAAATAATCAAGGACAACACAATCCTGCAGAGTGAGGTACAAGTGGATAATTCTGAGTAAATGGAGTCAGGAAGAAAAACTAAAGCTAGGACAACCCTATGTAGTAAGAAAACCACCACAGAGGCATCTAAATGAGCAATTCCTTAATGCTACACTGAGCTGGTGCAGTTCTCCACAGGGAAATACAGCTGTGGGTTAAACTGCACAGTGTAATACGGCACGAGGGGAAAGCTATTGCTCCAGAGTGGAGAGAGATGACTGACCTCTGAGCCACCTGCTAAAAATCAGTGAAACAGAACTCAGCTGAGAATGACAAAAGTCATACAAACAATGAGACTCAAAGCTGCTCCTAAATTTCGGCTGTATGCATTGGAGGCCTCACTCCCAAAGATTAAATGCATCTACTTATATTAAATCTCTCACCATTTACATAGCTTGACAAGTTAAACCATTTTCCATAAACACACACGGCTGGCTATGTATTTCCTGTAAATAATATACTGGGAATTCACAGAACATTTACACAGAAGCAATTACTTACCAGTATTATTAGTTGAGCAGTTTCAGCATGATAAAAAATTCGACATGCTCCAACAGCTTTCTTGAAATCTTTATGTGCATTTTCATTAGCACACCTAAGGAGACAAAATGATTGTTACTTCAACAAGCTGCAGCAAAACTGAACACGTAATAAGATGATCAGACCCAAGAACATTCAGTAGTTTATGGCAAGGACTGTTCAGAAACAGGAAAGTTTCCATTCTCCCCAACATGGTGCCAGTTTCCCTGTGGCAGCTATGGCAGCAGGGTTACCTGGAAAGCCTCAGTAACAGGCCCACTATGAAGTGCATCACCTGCACAGGCACTAAGTCCCCACCTGAGAACTTGCCCTCTGTCCCCACCCTGACAGCTCAGCAGGGGTCCCAGTCAGCAGTTTCTAAATGAGCTTGGGCAGCTCTAACCACCCTTAAGGCTCTTCATGGACCTGTCAATCAGCCTCTAAAACAGAGGCCAGGTGGGCTCTTCTCCCCTTTTCATACAGCAAAGCCTTCTTGAATTGTCAGAGCTACTCACGCATCTCTCAGGTCTTCAGGAACATCCACTGTGCACTTGAAGAAGGTGTTCTTTTTGACAGTTTTGTTCTGATTCACAGGTCGCAGTCGCTCGTAAGTGACAATTTCATTGTAAGTGGCATCACAAGCAGCATATTCAATGACGTAAAACTGTGAGTTTTTTTAAAAATAAGAACTTCAGTAAGGAATAACAAAAACATAGTAACATTACCAACAAGGAAGCACAAAATATGTATACAAAACCCTAAAACAATGAGACATTGCTGCAAAAATGAGGCTGGATATATTTCAGCACCCCTGTGTTCCCCCACTGAAGTCAGGGCATTGTTATCAGCACAGTCTCAGTCCCCCACAACAGCATCTTGGATTGATTTTTCTCATGCCCATCTCTTTCAAATATTTTCAGCAGTTCAGTTCAAGTTCCAAAACCCAAAATGTTTACTGGAGCTCTAATTCTAAAATGCATCAAACAGACAACACTTCACAGAAATATCTACTCTGCAACACCAAAACAAACAAGGTGAATCCACTGATTCAATGGGCAAACTACCTGAGAATCATGCAAGATCAAAATAAATACAGAAACTCCATCTTTTTGACACACACTGCCAAATTTAGGAAGGCAAGAGAACTAAGAAGATTTAAGTTACCAATAATCTACTCCTACGCTTCCACCCAACAGATGCAAGTTTAAAGGAGCTTGTGTGCACAGCATCCCTGCAGCCTGGCTCTGTGCTAGGGATGCAGCCTTCTCCTCTCCTCCCTTCCACCGAGGTGCAATTTAGGGGCACAGCAGTACATTCACCTCTTCCTCCCTCCAAGGTGGGATCTGTTTGTCTCAACACAATTTGTTTAATATCCAGAAAATGGAAATCTCTCTCGTAAGACAGACTTTTTTTTTTAATTACAGGTTTTAACTATCATCCAAATTATACAAAGATGCTTTGAAATGTATCAATGTATCATTTTTACTGAAGTAATAAAAAGGAACAATAAACACTAAACAAATAAATTTAAGAGATATACCATACATGCTCTAAAAACTTAATTTCTACAGTTAAAGATAACTCTGGATATCAGAACAATCACAAAGCAACAAATTCTTGGACACATGGGTTGTTTGTGAATTTAATATTAACTCTACAGAAAAATCTAAATACAGAACTGTGTTAAAGACTGTACAAGGAAGCCAACATGAACTGTGAGGTGCTTTCCATGGACAATTCCCTAAAATAATTGATTTGACAATCCTACACTGTACACTGAAAGGGTGAAAACCTTTTTTTCTTGTAAAAACTAGCAAATTAAAAATTGGAATTAAAAAATTGGAAATTAAAAATTGGAATAAAAAATTTTACTTCCATGACTTTTTATGAAAATAATCAGCACAGCAAGCTAACTAATACCAAAATTTCAAATTTTGCGGCATTTAAGGAAAGCCTATTAGCTACAAATGACAAACTATCATTTAAATCAGTTTGCCTCCTTTTATCTTGATTTCTTAATGAGCTGTTTATTCACATGGGTCAACACACAGAATGTTCCTCTGGTAGGTCTTTACTACCACCTTGCCCTAACAGAGATCAACAAAAGTTGGTATTTGTTGACAGTTTTAAACAATACTAGAAATGGGACAGTTATTTTTTTAATACTGTTTCCTTTGCTTTTAGGAATCTGATACAGCAAAGCATCAAAACACAGGACTCTTTCCCCTATGAAATTCAATTCTCTTGCTGTCATTTCACAAAATAAAGCTTTAATGAGACTGGGTCAAATACTACCACACCTCTATACACTCAAGTGTCTAAATCTGCAAGTTAATTGGCAGCTGCAAGCAACCATTTATTTGTGGTAAAATAAAAATTTGACACATGTAAAAACAAAACACACACTGTCCTTCCACTACACTCAGTAAAGTAAAAACATACACACAAAAACCATACACAGATCAACAGCTTGGCCCAATTTACAGATGACAAACAGCTTTTAACCACAGGTGCTTTACTTAATTTTCAGCACAGAGTTCAATCCACAAAACAGGTTTGTCAGAAATCCTGTCCTTCTGCATGCCTTCAGTCCTTCAAGCAATTAAACTGCAGATAATGGAAGTCACTTGCTCAGCTCTGAGGGCATGACCCTCTGCTATGCAATGCAGCAAAGGTCATTCCAAAATGATCACAACTTATAATTCTATTTTGTCATGTTTGTAGGACTTTATTCAGAGCTTTTTCATAACAAAGAACTTCTATTTACTGCATTTAACATGTAGGCATGAAATCAGTAAGTTTTAAAATAATTTACCTCTCCTTTCATCATTCGAACTTTTGCCAGCCACCAGCCACAAGGTTCTTGGTCATTTGCCCTAGAGTAAACCTGGAAATGAAAGTAGTAAGAACCACTGAAAGCACATAGCAGCATAATTCACTTATGTGTATGTAAAATGAAGAAAGAAGCACACAACTTTTTTATGGAGACATGCTCCATTTTAAACCTTCACCTTGGGAATGCCCTTACACCCCTCACCACTGCCTGGAATGGACAATGAGCTCCAGAGCAGCAGAGCTCATGAGCATTCACTCACCTCCACCTCATCTCCTTCACCAATTTCTTTCTTGATATCAGGGGGTGGTGGTAATCTGACTTCATTGAAGGGCACCTGGCGCTCTGGTTGCCAACTGCAAGTTGAAGAAGCATTACACATTAATTCTCAAATTTTCCTATTGTTTTCTTTAATTTAGTATTCTATTTCATTAAAATTCTTTCTTTCCATATAATGAGGTCTGTTTTCTTATTGCTAGAAAGCAAATCTTGTAAGCAGAGGAACAACATAATCATGGCAAGGCAAAAGTAGTAGCTGGGAAGATATTTAACAACAAAATTTTTAAATTAACTGAAAAAATTAACTAATGGATTTTATTACTGAAAGATATTATATGATGTAGTTAACATTCCTACTGCTCAAGTCATAGAGCCCTTACACAGATTTCAGTTCAACTTTGCAATCCACTATGGGGTTCATCCATTTCTCCACCTCATATTTAACATTTCAACTGCTTACCACCAAAGTTTTATGCATTTCAGGAAAGTCTGACTCCAATATTTAACAAAACTTTCCACCTGCAAACTTTTTGATGTTCCCCAGTAACAGATTCAGATCAAAACATATCCTTGTATTTGCTTCTCAATACTAACTACTTCTAGGCATACTAAATAAAGGTTTACTTCCTTATACACCAAGTCTATTTGTTTTATTATAGTTGGTTGTACAAAAGTATTTTATTTGTAGAAGTGTACGTTTCCAGTGCATTTTATGAAGATTACTGGAGCAATCAAATCCACTGTGTTCTCCTGAAATTCTTTCTCCTTCTACTCTGTGAATGTCAAAGAATGCCATCAGCTGTTCCTCACTCTTAGTCAGAAATGCAACCAAAGACTCTACAAAGGTTGAAATAAAACCAGGGGCAAGAGCCTTCAAAAACCCATATTAATTTAGAATATCTGAGGGACTTTTAATGGTATCTGTTAAAGCATTGCAACATCCATCCTTTCTGCCCATCTGATTCACATTAGACACCAACAGCAAGCCATTTGCTTTGCTGACTTTTAATATCCTGCAGACAGAGCAGCCTGCGTTAGCAGAACAAGGCTGAGCATAAGGAGCAAAGGGCACTTCTGCAACTTCCCACATGAGAAGATGGATATATTTACATATTTGCTCTGAAACCACAGCTTACACTCAAGAATCTCACTTAATAAAGATGTTATGCATCATATAGTTTTAATCTAGACATTATAATAAACTTTTTCTTTTAATTATAGTTTTAAAAACAAAAAAAAATGCATGAAGATTATTACTGATGTGCTGGAACACATTCAGAGAAGGACAAGGTGAAGAGTCTGGAGCACAGATCTGATGAGGAGCAGCTGAAGGAGCTGGGGGAAACTTGGCCTGGAGAAAAGGAAGCTCAGAGGAACCTGAGAAGAAACAGTGTCAAGTTCTGCCAGGGAGGTTTAGACTGATAGAAGGAAAAATTTCTTCACTAAAAGGGTGGTTAGACATTAGCATGGGCTACCCAGGGAGGTGGTGGAATTTCCATTCCCAGAGGTGTTCCAAGGGCACATGGATGTGGCACTACCATAGCGGTCAACACCGTGGTGCAGGTCTTAACAGCTGGACTTGATCTCAGAGGATCAAGGGTCAGCCTTTCCAGCCTTGAGGATTCTAGAACATGGATAGCTTTTGTTTAGGTTGGAAGGTGTTTTGGCCACAAAATTTTAATTAAATCACATTCTATTTCTGAGAAATGGTGAAGGGGGCTGGAAAAAAAAAATCAGTTGCAATTAAAATGTCCTTGTTGCAAATATAACAATTACTGATCTCATGGTTTGGGTTTTTCCTTCCCCTCCCTGCCAGCGGAGGAAGCACACAGCGGAAAGTGCACAGAAGTCTCAGCTCTCAGAATATGAGTCCAAGTTTTGGTGGCAAAACTTTCTAAGTCCAGAACTGGAGCACCTCACTGGTGAAACGCAAACCAAGGTGTTTTAGAAATTACTTGTGATGGGATACAAACTACCAACAAAGACAATCTGACAGAATTGATGCCTAAGCCACAGGGCACAAATCACAAAAAAAGGAGGTTCTTGCTTATAACACAGAAGCGTCTCCAGCAATACAGCTACTTCAAACTGCAATGAGCCTCCATGAAACTGTACCACAAGATCCAATTTTCCATCTAACAGTAATAAAAGTTTCCAGGTCCCGAAGCTTCTGCATTCATTCCTTGTCTCCTGACCCTCAGAAAATGTCTCTTAAAAGAATTAAAGTTACCTGCCCAGAGACTGGGTGTTGCTATGGCCACAAAATCATCATTAGCAGTCTGTGCTGGTACACTTAACTTAGGGAACCTTACAATAGCTGTAGATAAAGATTGGCTAACAATAGCAGAAAATGCAAAGTGACAGCTTAGACTGCCTATTGTGGGGTAGATGTGTGTATTTGTTAGTGATTATCACTATCACAACACTGATGCTCTCAGCACAGGACACTTGCCAATTTCGGTTCCACTAAAGCCCTCATGAATTTAACTCTCTAAAAGCATCCCAATTGATCAGATTTACGTCACAGAACAATCTGACTGTGTACACACTTCCTGATCAGATCTATTTTTAGTCAACAGAACACTCTACATATGCTGCAGCCCATCCTTTTTGAAACATGGCTGCTGCTGCCAGACCTTCTGTAGAACACATGAATGATATGGATACTAAACACTAGAAATGATGTGCCAACAATCCAACTCCTGCTGTGAGCCCCTGGCACTTCCTTTAGCTTAGTTTCTGACATTAAAGTATGTATATTAAATGCAAAGAGAAGCAATTACTTCTCTTTAGAAAGTAATATAGATGTTGAAGATGAAATTCATTATTTGTCACATGTTCTTAGACCATGGACAGAATGAAGGATTTAATTTTCTTTGGAGTTTGTTGGGTTTTGGGGTGAGGATATGAAAACCTAGGAGACAGTAACAGGTTCCATAACCACTTCAGTGTTACTATAAATTATGGCTGCCACCTCATCTTCTAACTGTCTTCATAAATAAAGGACTAGAAAGCACAGGTTAGAAAGAAACAAACAGTGGGTTTTGCAGGGTAAACCCCAGGATTACTTATGTTCCCCTCTAAGGATTTCTTTTCACACACACGTGTATGTACATACACACACATACACACCTGGGATTATGTCAGCAGGATTATAAATTCTGTTTATGAAGACACACTTGCACACCCCCTAGCATTACCTTTACTACCCAGCAATCTTTCTTCAAGAAAGGCTCAAAGACTAATCTACAGGTTAGGGCTGGCAAAGGTTGTAACAATTTTCACATCAAACACATTTTATAGGATCTCCACCTAGTAACTGGAAGAGAAACAGCAAAGAGGATGTAGCTCACAGAGTATTTGGAATTAGCACTGAAATCTCCCAGGTAATCCACAGTGTTATCAGTCAGACACTGAACAGGTACTCATTTGTACTTTACCAGCCCATGGATTATCCTTGGCTTGCCACTACAAGTTCCCAGCAGTACTGCTGTGTTTATATATTAAATTAAATGGACCTCATGGATAATTCTTTTTCAAGATTTGCTAACAGATTTGCACTCTTTTCCTCTCAAAAACAATAGGTCTTTTGACTGGATATATATGTATATTTATTGTCCTAATAGTTAAAAGAAAAAAATCACCATCAGGATATTTTTACTTTTCTCTGGTTGAGAATACTGGTCAGCATTCCAGACAGCAGACACAGAATTGCTCATTTTGAGTACTCTGGTATTTTCCATCATTTCCTGCTTTTGAATAAGAGTATCAAGCCTGTGCCACTGATTCCTATGTTAATTAAATTTGGCTGTCA
Source organism: Emberiza elegans (assembly GCA_024865655.1). Taxonomy (NCBI): domain Eukaryota; kingdom Metazoa; phylum Chordata; class Aves; order Passeriformes; family Fringillidae; genus Emberiza; species Emberiza elegans. Next base: position 7,359,048 of record JALJVW010000149.1, on the reverse strand, counting down.
CACCTACGGGCATCACTAAAGATACCAAAGAATGCACAGGACTGTGTAACTGAGGAACTGAGGTCTGACACAGATTCAAGAAGGCAGTTCAGGGAAGCTGAACACAATAGTGAGCCTGTACTTCTAGAACTGTATCTAATAAAATCCGCTTCTTCTTAAAGGCAAAACAAAAAAAAAACCAGCAAAAGCACTAAACTGAAATAAACCAATATTAAAAAAAAAAAAAAAAAAAAGACTGGATGTGGCACTTGGTGCCATGATCTAGTTGAGGTGTTAGAACATGGGTTGGATTCAATGATCTTAAAGGTCTCTTCCAACCTAGAAATTTTGTGATTCTGTAAAATAATTAATTATTTTAAAAATAAAATACTTACTTGTTTTCAAATGCAACTGTGAGGGAGTCCTCATGAACATCTTTGATAAATCCCTAGAACAAAAATATTTTTGTTACAAGAATGCATGTGAAATCAAAAAGACAGCAATCTCAATACAGCCTGAACCTGAGCTAAGACTACCACTAACACTGAGGTTCCAATCTCAGCAAGCTCCAAAACACACTCCCACTCTTTGCAGGAGGTTGCTGATATTCTTAGCTGGCTATTCCAAGACGTGCAGAGGACAGGGACTGTTCCCAATGACTGCTCAAATCTGACCAGCTCATTTACAACTGAACTCACTATCAAGAGTTTCTTACTCTACCCACAGGTGAGCACAGGTGTTTTACAGGAACAGAATGAGATCAGGCAAGGACAGTTATTCCAATAGCTGTGCACAGACAGCACTGTGTGCTTCACTGGGGTTCCTCCCAACACAAACTGAATCCTAAACAACTGTTCCCCCCCTCAACAGTCCAGCAGCCAGTTTGAATCACATTTGGCAGCAGAGGCTGCCACACAGCCAGTTATGGTATCATCTTTCAGGTACTAAATTGGGGACTGGATGAGGCCAAAAGCCTGCTGGACCTCCCAGGAAAACAAAGAGAATACAGTATTTCATGGATTTTTCTGTGCTTACATTTAGGGGGTATTCATTATACCAAAAACTTAAAGGCAAAGATCATCTCACAGAGTTATACCCAAGTATCCATGCAGAAATTAAGCTGCTACATTTCTTGACTAAGGAGGGAAGACATGCTGAAAAAAAAATTAAAATATAAAACCACTATTCCTGCCTTTGCTCCAGCCTGGTATTTGCCCAAGCAGAGGCAGTCAAGGAGGACCCTGCAGTTTTAAAGGAGTAAGAAAGCTGCACAGCTATGTTCAGAGAAAAAAGTTCCAGGAAATCTGCTGAATGGATTATATCCATTTAAGAAACTGACAACTGAGGAGGACGAAGAACATAGCAGCTGTGCAAGCACCACTGAGGTATTATGTGTCAGCTCAGGGAAAGATAAATTTTGACACAGTCGATCCCTCTATGTAATGACGGACAGTAAAGGAGCCCACACTGACAGCTGGCGGCAAAGGGCCTATAAAAAGCAATCTCCTTTTACCTGAGCTCATACTCAGCCAATGATCTGAAAGAATTTGCTCAAAACCTGCTTTTCTGCTCCCTGAGCTCCCCTCAAACCCATCTGTCAGCAACACAAAAGACTGGTTCTAGCAGAAAGCACCCTGGTAGCCCTCAACGAAGGAGGTCACCAGAAATCATCTTGTTGAACCACCTAGCGTGCTCCTAATAAAATAAACCCTCTCAAAGGCAATCCTGCCACTGCAAGGGAAGGCAGGCAAATCTCCTCCTTTGAAAGGTGAGCAAGTGAAACAGTCAAAAGTAAAATAGAGCCAGAATCAGGGACTTTCAGTTTCAAGGAAACTGGACAGGAGTATAAAGTTATGTCTGTTTAAAGATGCAAAGAGCATATAAAATTCTACTGCCTAAAGCATGTGTAAGCCAGCAACAGAGATAAAGCAGAACTTCTACCAAATTTCTGCTACCAGCAGTTCTCTTCAAAGGTACCCCAGCACAGGGACAAATGAACATGGCACACAGTGCAGGAAATAGGAAATTTCTCTACTACAATTTATCCAAATTCTACACAGGGACAAAACACTGAAGTCATAGCACTTCAAACCAACTTCATGCAGTCCAGCGTTCTGTGACATGACAACTTCTCAACAGACAGGAGTATTTACAGGGAGAGATTAACTCCCTACTAGAGACAGCCATTTATCTGCATTCCAAGAGCCTGTGATCCAATACTAGTCTCTGCTTTCTTATGCTACTTTATTTCATAGCTGAACCTGGTCTTTATTCCTGTTGTGCTCTCACAATACTCAATGTGTTTCTAAGGTAAGCCTATAGCAACTAAAAATTTATTTTGTAAAACTGAATTCAGTTGTTTCCTTCACTGAAAAGTGCAACTTCAGAATCAAGAGAGATCCCAATTCAGGTATCATAAAACATTTGATTAGCAATCAGAACTTAATGCTCTGTAGAGTTAAGAAAGTCATGAATCCACTGACTACAGGTTTTGTTAATAAGACAAAAGAAATGCAAAAAAAGAATCCAACTGCAGTGACTTTTGAGGATTTAAGACAATTAGCCCATGACCAGGTGAAGTGTGGGTTTCTGTGTAAGGTACAGACAGTTTAATAGTCACAACCAATTTTCAAGCTAAGGTCCACTAAAGAATGCCAAAGCTGGAGTGGAACAGTATTGCAGACACAGCTCTCAGCAGACCAACAACTGACACTGCACAAACAGCAGCTGCATAGGGACAATTTTTAATAAAATCCAAAGTAAATTCCAACAAAGAGTCTGTACATTTTACAACACCATGTGGGTTTCAGGAACTCCTTTCACGGAAGGAAGTCTTTCAGTTCAAAGTGTGCACACTGCTCTTCCCTCCCACAGGACAATGTAATGCAGACTCACTGCTGGCAGACACGTAGGCAGCAACTGCATGGAATTACCTGCACAGCTTTCTTACTTGGTATTCCCAAACCTTCACTCCCTAGTATAATCAAGCACAGTACCTACCAAGTATGCACTTCGGGTCACAAATGCTGCACATATGTAAAGTACCAAATGAAATTATATAAGTATTAAATAATTTGATTGTTGTGAGGCCTGAAAAAATTCTGATTAGAGTCTCACTGTATACATTTACTTCTGACTATTATCAATTTCTCTACATCTGTGGGGATGAGTTCACATGTACAGCAACTGAAGTACAGCAGTCTATGAGGTCATATGGACTGTATGGTCCATCTGTAATAAAACTAGAAATAATGAGAATTCAGTATGGCTTTCGAATAGTTTTCTAAGAAATTATTTCATTACCATCAAGCAGGACGTCAAAAGTACCATTAGAACATCATCTAAAAGCAAAACTTCCTGAGCACGACTTTGGTATGGCATTCAGCCCTGCCTATACATATTATCAGCTGTCACTTACAACTTCCAGATAAAACCAGAAAGAGATTTCATGCATGTCGGGATGAAATTTAGTGTAGTTTTTAAAGAAGTCTTCATAGAGCCTATGATAATTAAATTTTAAAAATAAAGGTTTTACAACAAAACTTGGGGCATTAGGGTAGTTTGGTATTTCACAATACAAAAAGGACTTTATAGTAAATCCTATAAATTCAAAAGGATTTTTCCAGAGGAGGCATGATGTACATAAACCAGAAAACTAAATAACCTGGTTTTCAATTAGAGAGTTTTGAAGGAGCTCTTTGTGAGGTAACCTATATAAATAGATTTGTACTAGTCATGCCTGATACTGTGTCAAAAACATTCTCTACTAAATTAAGTAATGATCCATCACCTTAACTTTTGCTCTCATGAACAATGTACTCTGTTACTGAAATTTAGCACTGTTGCTTAAGACAGGTAATACCAGTTTCTAAGTTTGAAGAGTTCTATGTTCCTAACATACCATTGCATGTACCTTGGGTGACAAGGCAGAGCCAACAGGAGACCACCAAATACATCATCAATAACACAGTGGCATCAAAAGAATGAGGCACTGCACTATCAGCAAGTGAGCTTACACATAACCATTATGCGTGTTTTATACCACACACAAATCTGCAGAGGGCAAGAGGGGAAGAAAAATTGTCATGACTTCATCTCGCCAGAGCTCCGATTCAGGCGGTGCAGATCCGAGTGTCAGTCACTCACTCAGGATCCCGGCACTCCATGTACGCCCTGCCTGGAGCAGCCCTGCTCAGCAGCAGCAGCAGCCTGTACTGTACTACAGGCTATTCATGTCCTGCTGCCTGCACAGGGCTCAGACCTGTCTCTGCCACTCACTTGGCAGGAGCACCTGCACAGGGACGGGATGGGAGAGCCAGGGGATCCAACCTGGGGCTGGACAGGGGGTGCAGGGTGAACAACAGGGCAGGAAACTCTCAACCAATCACCTGCACCAAAATCACTGCAGCTGAGACCTCCTCATTTCATAACAGACACCCACACACACTCTCTCCCTTTTACCTGGGTTTTGCTCATGGATTTAGGATTAGGATCTGCTGATAACATAAACGGATCAAGACTTACTGAAGTGCCCTTACAGTGAACTGTATGTCTGTGTGTATGTACACACACTTTTTTTTAATCCAATTCCAGGCAAAGTCACAAAATCTGTAAAACAGGTAGATGCAATCCAAGTTCCCTCCATATCCTACTTTCTGTAAGTTTATCTGATCTCCAAGTAGGGTGATCCAATGTAAAAATGAGGTGCTGTAAGTTTAGCTGCAAACTTTGTTTCCAGGGCCAGCCACTGTGTTGGCCTTTGAGTCCCACATACCTGCACACTAAAACTGTATTAATATCACCTTACCCACTGCTGAGCCAACTCCTAACAGCAAACACTTCAGCATCTGGTACCACGGACTGCTCCTGAACCAATGACATAAAGGTCAAGCAGCCTATATCCAATTACCAAGCCTTTCACTCCTTTTCAGATGCAAGAACCATTGGTATTTCTAACTAACACTGAAACACAACTGCTGCAAGTAACAGACACATGAAATAATTATTGCTAAAGGATGTCTCTCATGCTGAGCCCCCAAAGGAAAAAAAAAGAAAATAAAGCAAACAAAAGAAACTTGTAAATATACAAACCACTTGACAAGAAAGACTGAACTCGGTATTACTTCCATTATAAGTGATCAGCTGCACCTGTTTATACAAGGAACTGATAGAAGCAAGCAGCTGTGGCCTACTGCAAAACACAAACACTATAAGCAGGTATCAGGAAAGAAAAATATCCTGAACTATCACATCAGTTTTAGCAAGCACAGTTTAATTTATGACATTACTGCTTATTTCTATCCACAATCACAACTACCTGTAAATTCAAGGGTTGTTCTTAGAGTTGTACAAGAGCCTCAGCACTGAATTTGTCTCAATGACTCATTTCTTACACTGGATTCTTCATATGCATCCTTCAAAAGGGCAAAACTTCTGGAAGACACCATCCACTGACCATGTACCTCAAAAATCAATAACCGCTCCCTCTGGCTTCTCCCTTCCATCAGCCTAAAAGGCTCAAGCAAACAGCTCACCAACAGCAACAACTACAGCTACTTCTTGCAAGACTACACAACTTTCAACTGATCAAGAACAACTTCAAAATGTATAAAATTCCCCACCCATATAGATGTAGGGCTAGATGTAATAAAAAATGCTAACAATCATAACACAGTTAAGATCTTTAAAGAAAAAAACCAAAGGTCATTCCAGTTACAGTTTCCTGGTGTACTAATTGGGTATGAACAGCGTGTAAGCTACACTCCCAATGATAATTTCCTACTTTAATAACCATCAAGCTGAAAACCACTCAGAGCAACTCAAGTTGTTTCCAAAGCCACTAATTAAAAATTGTAAGAAAAATTAAAAAAATAATTGTACTTTCATTGATGCATAAACCTTCACTCCTACAGAGTTGCTCATCAAGCTTTGGCTCTACAAGTGAAGAAATGGTGCGTACTTGTCATTCATCATTTTTTCCCCTCAGTAATATTCTGGCTTGTGTCTGCCTTGAGGCCAATGCCAACTCCTGCTACCAGCATTTTGCTTAGTCCTGTTAGCAGAACAACTGCACCTCTTGAAAGAGGAACAGGCCAACAAGGAAACACTCCAGAACCTGTAAATTAAGGGTTGAGCTCCATTTTAATACATAGAGTTTTTTCCCCTTGTATAAACAGCTACTACTGTAGGTCTTAAAGAACACAAGGGCCTGGAGCACATCAGAGCCCATTTTCCAGCACAGCTAAGGCCTTACAAGGAAAAACACAATGGATCTTCCAGAGTTGTTCAAAGGCCACTGAAAGTCTCAGTCAGAGCAATTGATCTGATGTTCATTTTATGTGCCTTGGTCTTACTGTAAGGCCCAATCTATTTCAGGGAAGCTGACATGGGGAATCATGAATAATGTGCATCAGCAGGGCTTTTAATCTGCATACAAGGGAGCACACACAAGTGAGCTGATGGAGATACTGAGTAAAACTGAAGGGTTTGTCTTGTTTTTCCAAGACCCTCCACAACTGGCAGGTCCAGAGGAAATGGCACAAATGGGAATGTGGGAATTTCTGTATCAATGTCAGAAACATTTTTTTCTACTGAGAGAGTGACTAAGCAGAAGCACAGGTGTTTGGGAGGCTGTGGAGTTTCCATCCTCAGAGATACTCAAACGCCATCTGGACATGGGCACCGGGCTCTAGGTGGCCCCACCTGAGCCAGGTGTGGACCAGGTGAACTCCCAGAGTCTGCCAGCCTCAGCCACCTGTGATTCTGTCAATTACTTCATCATCTTAATGACAGTGAACCATCATCCTAAAAACACTGCAGGCAGGCCAAGACAAGGCTGGGAGCACACAGCTTTCACTCTCTTCAACACATTCAGAAACCAAAGAAATCCAGGTATTTTTGACCATTCCATACATTTCAAAAAAGTATACTCTAATGTCCCAAAGACAAAAACCTTCCTACCATCTAGTCCTCACCTAGAAAACATTAACTTTTCCACTCTCAGGAAGCCCTCATAGCACATTTAATATATGCAAAGCCATAACCAGTGGTCTTCAGCAACCCTGTCAGTTCTCCCCTGTCCCACAGCACAAACCCCCCCATTTTTCAGAAGCCCACAACCATTTCAAGTCCCATCAGTGCCATCTCTTCTCCAAACAATGGGTGCTCAAAATTATGATCTATGCAAAGTCTCCTCAGCTGCAGGAAGTGGCTAAACACTGGCTCTGCAGTGTAACAGCTGAGAACCTGGCATAAAATATAAAATAATAAAATGTCCTGCTCTCCAGATTATATTACTTCTTTAAAGCAAATGGAAAAAAAAAAAGAAACCACAAATTAGTTTGGTGCCTTAGGTACACAGGTTTAAAATTAGATCATAATATGCTCTTATAATTTTTTTTAAATTACCTTGGGATTTACCATAACTGCTCACTGCTACATGAAAACTCAAAATGCTTTTCATGATGCATGAATTTTAATAGAGAATATTAATTGTCCATATTAATTTATTGCAACCACTGTGTATATATATCATGTATGGTCTTCCTGCACTTAGGAAGAACTCCCTGTTAAAACTGAAGAGCAATCATCAGAGGAACTAAAGAAACTTTTATTATAAAGAGTACCATTTACCATGGTCATACCTGTAGTAAGTGCTGAAAACCCACTAGAATGCTCTAACAGATTGAAGCACTACATTTGTTCTACTCCAGTTAAGTTGCAGACCATAGTAACAACTCCTTAAAAGAAAATCTCTCATGTTATTGTTTACAGAATTATTTTGGTTTTTCTCTCTGTTGACACAGCAGAATCTTTCTGACCTCATTTACCTAGGGTTATGCTCTGCTAATTAATCCAAATTCAGACTGTTCTAAAGACAAACCTCAAATCTTATTCCATCTTAGAAATTCTGCTTTTTCTGTTCTGAAAACTTTTGCCACCTTCCATGGAGTGTCACACAGCTTAGAAAAGATGAGCCTCTTGTCACTATCTTGCAATGATCAATGCTACTGGTGCCCAAAATAGGACACTTCCTAAAAGAGACTGACACACCTCTTCGCTTTAGGTCACTTTAAACAGCAAGTGACCCAGGAGTGTTACCTAGTTCCAGAATAAATGCAAAACCTCTGCCTTCCTCAAGAGTAAGACTCACAAAATGGAGTCACTGACACACACACTTCACTGCATTTAGCTCACAAGAATAATCTTTGAAGTTGTGTTTGTTTCAGTGATTTGGTTTGGGTCTTTATTTATGGGGGTTGTGTGGGTTTTTTCCCCCTCCACATTAACAGTGGATTACTCTGAGTTGGGGCTTTGATCATGGTGCATCCAATCATCCTAACCAGCCTTCATCCACCATCTTCATCACTGGACATAATCCCCACTTCATTGATCTCAAAGCCATAACGCCATTTTTAATTAAAACTTTTGCTTTTTTAAGTCACTGTTCACAGGGCTAAAATACATGATGGTGCTAATCCAAGGCTGATAATTCTCACTGATTTGGGAGGAGGTGTCATCCTTGCAGATTTTAAATCAGGCTTATTGTACCAAATTCTGTGCAGACAGATCTCTTCAGTCCAAAAATTCAGCACACCTCATACTCCCATGTGTCTGACATTCCCCTTAAGCAGAAGAGCAACTGATTCATCATTTGGAAAGTTGTCCAAGATCACAAGGTATAAAATGGAAAGCTAAGAAAAGTGTTTCCAAATTCTGGGCTCCTTAATGCTCAGGGGGAAAAAAAAAATCAATTCTATTTAGGAGCATCCTGTTCTGAACAAAAATGATTCTGATGTGGGTTGCTGTGTGATCCATCAGGTTCAACAGAAAAAAAATCCACTGCATAAAATTTATTATCTACTCCTTTTGGTAAAAATTTCAGAGGGTTCCCTACTAGGGATGCAGTTTGTCCCACAGCATTCTTTCCTCATAAGGGTATCTCCCATCTGTCTTGGCCAGCTGAAAGAACTAACTCCTGAAGTCAGCTGGTTACAATCCCTTACACCCAACTGCCTCTGCATACTGTACAGTCACCACATGATTCCCAAGCCAAATCCACAGCTGCACACAGGAAATTCTGAAGGGGGGAGGGGGCATCGAAAGGGCCAGCCCCACACCAAGGGCAGTATTGCCTGTGCAATGCCACACCGTGCAACAATAGCTAAAGAGAGTCCTGAGATTAAATCCTCCCAAAACACAGCCAGGCTGCGTGCTCACAATACTGGCTGGAATCAGCCCTTCTGGAGAGGAAGACAGGAGCCTACTGCCATAAAAAGGGCTGGGATTCTTAAACATCTGAAGCCAGGCTTAGGGAAAATGACTGACAGGCAACAGCTGAGAGTATTCTGCATTGATCCTGTACCATCCTGACATTCCAGGGAGGGTGATGGTGAAGGAAGATTTCTGAAGGCATAAATAAACTCGAAGTCTTAAAAAAAAATTATTTAAAATCCTTTAAAATCATTGTCATCGCCCCGGTTCACCCCATCCCACCCAAAAGCCCCTGCATCTTCCAGCACCAATCCCCCCACACGCCCACCCACCCTTCCCGAACCGAAGGCTCAGGGAATCCCCGCTTCGCGCATCTGCTGCCCCCGGCCCCGGGGCGCTCTGCCTTCCCCACACACGAACCTCCCCTGCGCGCAGCCCTCAGCAGCCTCGTCACCGCCGCCCCCCCGCCGCCGCCGCCCCGCTCCGCTCCATCCCCGCGCCCCCGGCCCCGCACCCCCCGCACCTTCCCCGCTCACCGTCCCCTCCCCCGCCGCCCTTCGGCCCCGGCCCCGCCGGGCGCGGAGCCGCCCGCGCCGCCCCCGCCGCCGGTACCTTGTAGAAGGCCCCGTTGGAGCCGCGCACTTCCACCGTCAGCTCCTCCATGTTGGGGCCGCAAAGGACGCCGGGACGAGCTTCTAGAAACTGTCACCGCGGGGGGAGCGCGCCGCGCCCGCCCCCTCCGCCCCCCGCCCGCCGGGCCGCGCCTCCGGCCCCTCCTGCTCCTCCGGGTGGGCCGGCACCGCCGAGCCGAGCCGAGCGGAGGGGAGCGGGGCGGGCGCTGCCGGGAGGGCTCCTCGCTGCCGGCGGAGCGGGGCGGGGCGGGCCCTGCGGGGAAGGCTCCCGGGAAGGACTCCCCGCCGTTATCTCCCCGCCCGCCGGCGCGGGGCTGAGGGGGGAGCGCGGGGCGCGGGTGCGGCCGCGTGAGGGGGGCGGCGGGCGCTGCGTGCGGAGACAATGCGGTGCGGGCAAGGGGCGGGGCGGGCCGCGCTGGGCGATGAACGCCGCTCAAAAGGCCGCGCCCGAGGGGGCACCTTCGGCTCCCGAGACGCCGCCCGGAGGGATGAAGATGGTGCCCGGCACCCAGCGCCCGGCTGGGCTTTGTCCCTCACGGAGCGCCGGTCCCGGGGCGGCCGCCCTGCCCCGCCCTGCTCACACCCCGCCGGGCAGCCCTGCCCTGCCCTGTCGTGCCCGTGTGCTGCTGCCGACAAAAACAAAAAATAAATACTGCCTGTGATGTGCTGGCCCTCACAACACACTGGGGAGCGAATTGTGCTGTGAGCTGGATGCTCACATAAGCTTAGTCACGCAGAGCCTGATGGACGGCCTGTGCCTGTGCCAAATCCATGTGTTTTTGCAATAGCTTTAAATACAGAACCATAAAATCATTTGGGTTGGAGGCAGCCTTTAAAATAATGAAATTCAACCAATGAACCAGCACTAGGACTGTGATTCCTAAACCACATCACCCAGTGCCAGATTCAAGGACCTCTTAAACACCTCCAGGGATGATGAGCACCACCTCCTTGGACCATTACTCCAGTGCCTGACTATCCTATCTGTGACATTTTTTTTCTGATATCTCATCTGAATCTCCCATCTCAGCCTAAGGCCATTTCAATAGCAATGCTTTCAAATGCTCTTTCAGCCGATCTTTCCCATTGGGCATCAGACTCAAATGGCCGGGAGTCCATGATGATATTTAACCCATCAGATATTTTAATTTTTAGTTTCTTCATGTTAATCTTGGTTTTCTGCTATGTCTGTAAGATGGTGAGGATTTTGGACAATAAAGGCCAAAAAGTGTTGAGAAATCTGGCTGCTGGGTAAGGAGGTGCAAATGCTCAAAATGGTCAAAGACTGTGCAGTGGTGGCACTTGGGGACATGGTTTGGTGGTGAACAAGGCAGGGCTGGGTTGATGGCTGGACCTGATGATCTTGGAGGTCTTTTTCAACCTCAGTGTTTCTATGGTTCTGTGATCCTGATGTGCCATAACTGAAGGAAAGATATGAGTTCAACAGCATCAATGTTTTTTCCCATGCTGTGTGCATGAATATTCCTAATCTTGAATAATATTCTACATAAATTTTGGTAGCTTTTATTCTAAATTTTGTTTTAATCTTTATAAATTACCCACAATTTATTCTGTTCACGATGCCAAGGCCACACATGGGCAAGAGAGCCCTTCTTGAAGAAAGGTACCTCCTTTCCTCTTGGCAGAGTCCACTCAGGATTTTCCAGGATAAAGGAAACAAATAATATAAAGCAAACAGTTGTGTTACAAAAATTCTATGCCTAAAGTTTTCATAACTCCAAGATTGAATAGACTGAGGTTCATTTATTTGGCTTCCAAGACACAGAGTCTTAATGTCAGCTGCAAAAAAATGGTGTCTGGGGTAAAAAAAAAACAAACCACAAATAAACTGTGCATGAGCTGCTGCCCTTAGGAATAAAAAAACCAGGATGTGGATAAAAAAAAATTACCCCAGAACTTCGAGAGGTGCCTGGGTGTCCACATTTGCAGAGCTGGAGGAGGGTTCTGGGCTTTAGTGATAATGAGGACAGGCTTGAGCAAATGCAATCTGCATCTGAATTTGCCTGATAAAGTTTGTTTTTCTGGAAGTGTGAGGATGATAGTGGTTAAAGGGACAGGGTTGTTTACATGTTAATTTTGAGGCAGACTGCTGTGCCTGGGTTAAATGGGGGTCGAAAAAGGCTTTAGCAGGTTGTGGACCATAATAATTTGTAGCACATCAGCCAGATGATGAATCTGTTTTAAGTTTTGTTTTCACTGAATGTAAATTACAAGTAACTACTAAATTAAATTACTTTAAACATTTACTGAAACAAAAAAAGGTTGGATCCAGATTCAAGAACTCGATAATTCCTCTGATAATACCTACTTAATATTTTTTTTCATGAGACTTTGTAAGGTTTCATTTTCGTTTCATTTTTTGGTTTCATTTTGCAACACCCACAGTGAAACTGCCACTTTCATTTCCTAGAGCTGATGTGCTCCAGGAGATACGTTGGGTAAATGAGGTTGGACCATTCTCTGTCCTCTCTGAAACCTCCACAGCTCAGGAGGCAGAGGAAGCTGCGTCATGCCAGAAGGACACTAAGGCAGAAGTTACAGGATCCTGTATCCTGGGGACCCTTGGTTGGAAAGAGCAGAAAAAGGGTTCCCTAATTTGAGTGAGCAAAATGAAGGGTGAAGATGAAACACTGAAGGATTAGGATGTTGTCTTCAAATATATGAAGGCATACAGAGGGGGTAATGATCCATGAGAGACTGATGGACTCCCCAAAATGCATAGACTGACCATTAATCGACTTGGTCTGGAAAGAAGTTTACAATGGGAGGTTGAAAAAAATTCAGGAACAGCCTTTCAGAATTTATTAATGAAAGTTAGTAACTCCTGCCTACTTTATTTAGGATGGAAAAAACATTTATGATGGTGCTATAGCATGAGCAGTATAAACCAAATTTTCAAGAGAGAAAACTTTGCAAACATTGATTTCAAAAAATAAACAACCAACCCACACTCCTATCCTTCCAAATGCCATTTTCTAAAATTCAGGAAGTATGTGGAAAATTAGAGAGGGTCCAGGAAAAAGCCATGAAACCACTGAAAATGTAACTCACAGTGAAACAGTATCATAGCAGAGTTTTCATATTTCGAAATAGGGACTTTTTGTCCAAAATCTGCTATTATCCAGGTAGGAAAAATATACAGGCCTTTTCAGATTCCTATCACTATCAATTTTTAAATCAATATTGAGTATGCTCTAGTTCATACAGGAATTAATGGAATCATCTATGTAACTGAAGGTCACATGGGAATTGTCATTCAGGGACCTTCTGACATAAGACTGTTAATGTTTACCTCAGCCAAAAGCAGAAAAATTTTAGCTATTTTCAAAGACTTGGGCAAGAGTCAAATCAGCACTGAAATCAACAACATAACTGTTTAGAATAATGATCTCTTAAAGAAAGATTAGTTGTGAAAAAATGCACACATTGGTATTCCTCTTATGCTACTAGTAGCCTGAAAATTTGTTTGAAAAAAATGTTGTAGTTTTAAACTATCAGTTCTTTTACTACCAAATAACTTGAGTGCCTTTTCTGATACAGAACAAGGGTTGTTTCTCTGTTTTTCTGAGCACATTTCCTACCTTTCAGTAAAATAAAAACCCAGAACCATCCTGTCTTAGTATATTTTGTTAAAAAATGGGCAAAACCTAAGGTCAACTAAATTCAGGTGCTTATGCTCTCACTTACAATATAACAACCTGGGTCTTACATTCCATTCAGTGAAGTGCTGACACTTAGCAACTCATGCCATAAAAATCAAAATAATGATAAAAAATTAATCTAGCCTTGCCTTTAAGTGGGTAAAAACCTTTTTGGTTCCATTGCTCACTCTGAAATTTTGGCAGAAGGCTGATGACAATGAGAGGCATCCATCCACAGACTTCCAACCTTAGCAGAAGCTTAGGAAACAGGGAGCACGCTCTGTAAATTATTATGCATCATTAATTCTTAGTGGTGACAAACAACACAGGTAGATATTTGAAAGATATAAGATCATATTGGCCTCATGTCTTACCAAGTAACAAAACCCCATTCCAACTCAGCAAAAGTCTTAGAGCAGTTCTTTTAAAAAATTACCTGCTTCCAAATTTGCTCATTTATGTGTGTCTTTTCTTTGTTCTATGAATTGTACTTGGGTGGCAGAAAGAAGTTTGTGAAACTTGTAAAATTACTTCCAGTAAAGCTGTGCAAGTAGAACAGAGGATCTGATATCTTGTGGTAGGACACTGGTATAAAGACATATGGCCTTGATACAGATCATCCTATTGGGCTCAATAAAGGGCCTGCAGTTGTAGAAGACTCCTTTAGAAAAGCTTGTGGTTTGATTTGATTTGATTTGTTTTGTTTCATACTTCACTGTGATTTTTGCCCTATTAGAATATTGAGCTGAAGAAGAGTCTCTACCATTTCTCATCAGCCTTTCACAACTGCATTCCTGACCTTTTCCAGTGAATGAATTTTTGTCTGGAGGTTTGCTGAATCCCCCATCTGTGTCCAGCCACATCTGCAAGTGCTGTAAGCAGACATCATTTCTGAAAATAGGACCCACAAAAGGTGTTGCTGAGTGGATGTAAAAACATTTTTGTGCAGTTCAGTTTTAAGCCCTCTCTCTGGTATGGAAACTGGAGAAAGAATAAATCATAGGTGTTTCTATTATTGTAAATGAAATTTTGCAGTCATTAACATCTCCCTTTAAAGGGAAAAAACCTCTGAAGCCAATTTATTTTTGTGTATTATAGCTGATGGCACTCACATTTATCTATGGAGACCAAATGAACTTAAAATTATTTGCAGGTGTAGGGTTAAAAATCTGTGTTTAGCAGGACAAAAGGTGTTAAGAATCCACAGAATGCAGTAGGTATTTGCTATTGTATTCTAATTCCTGTTGCTGCAGTCTAAAAAATAAAAAGTCACTGAGCTAATTAAGATATATAAAGAAGGGATCAGGAACCAATATTTAAAATGGTTTTGATTACAGTCTGTTTTATGCTGAAGTAATGATGAGCAATATCATTCAGGTTTCATTTGTTCAAAGTCCACAAGATAATGTGCATTTCCAGAAAAAGAAAAATATATACATCCAGACAAAAGACTACTATGTGAAAGTAATTTCACTCTGAATGACAACATATGAACCTTGTTTTTTCATACTGGTGAACTTCTGCCTTACCATTGCTTTACTGGTCTTCCTTTTTTTGTCAGTAGCAGCACAGGAAAGTAAGGAAAATAAAATTAAAGTTTGATGTCATTTTAAAAGCAACAAGAAGCACTAGAAAATGCTTGCTGTAAACTCAATATTTATCCTGGCACCGTGCAAAGAAACTGCAGAATCATTTCACTAAAATTTTAATGAACTCCAATGAGAACACTGTTCTCTAATGGACTTTGTGCAAGGAGTGGGAGCTCATCCACTCACAATCCAACTTTTCATGGGTTGGCTTGGTTTGCTAATTTTCATTATCACATTGCATCTGCCTCTTCTGAATGCTGGTGTGGATGCAGCTGGTCCAAACTAACCTTGTGCCTGATTTTTTTCCAAGCCAGGAAGTAAATGCGATGAGCTCCAGAGGGACCATGGTACTCCTCTGCAGTTGTGGTGATGTAATGGTGTGGGAAAACCTGCCATAAAATTAACTTCAGGTGTCCAAGCACAAAAGTTCTCGTCTACAAGTGTTAGGAGTTATATCCTTTCTATCACTCTTGCCACCCACAAAAACCCAAATAATTTCTGTCTTCTGAATACTTTCAGTGGAAACCAGGAGAGGAAAGTAATGTTTTTCTTTTAACTGATCCACTTTTGGTCATTGTTTGGTTCTCAGGCAAGTCCAGACTACCTTTGTTTTGACTTGACACCTGGGTCAAGTTTTAGTGTCAGTGTCATGTAAAGAGATATTTGCATTTTTATTGTGGGACTGGACCCAGAGTAGGGTTTCATGAAATGTAGGTTTATGTGATATGAGTTGCAATCACCAAAATGTGCATGTTTAATCCCTGGTTCTCAATATTTGTATTTAATTTCTTAAATTCAGGGCCTGCTCTAAAAAAGAGGCAATGAAGCTCTGAGCAAAATTTGTGAGAGAGGGTGGACAGTGGGCATGTTGCTACCATAAATACATGATCTGAGGTACGGAAGTTTAGTGCTGCAGGGCATGAAAACACAGAACATTAGCACTTAAACAAAGGTTTAAGGCACCTGAAGCAGCAAAGGGATGCACGTCAATCCCAATGAAGAAATGCAGTTTGGAAGAGAGAGAACTTGGAGGCTGGAAAAAGTTAGCAATGCATCTGTGTGAAACTCAGCAAACTAACTGAAAAACTTATATATATAGTCTAAAACACAAAATTATTCATTTCAAAAGGACATCAGTTGTTAGCTCAAGGCACTCTGCTGTTGAGAGTTCTGAAAGCAGGTTTCTGTCTTGACACACTTTACTTTTTGAAGGCTCTGATACAGCAAAGTATTTAGACAGGTGTTTATTTAGCATCTAAATGGAAGGGATATAAGAATGACAATAGTTGGCTTAAATCTGTGCTCTTCTGGAAAGGAAGGAGTTGAGAAGAAAGTTTCTTCAAATTTGTTGGCCCAACAATAATGTAAAACATTCTGTGTACATGTATTTTCTGGTTTCTCTGAAAAGTCCCACCTGTAGAGCAACAGATATACATATACATATAAATTACATATGTATGTATTTGTTGTATGTTTGTCATTATGTGCATATGTAAAGAAACTGTTGATAAATGCAGAGCCTGAGTCCTCCAGGAGCAAATATAAGCATTTTACAAAGTACTAGAATGTTGATGTGTCAGTGTTGGGATCTCAACATCAGTTTTCTCCAATATGGATTGCATTCAGCTCCCTCAAAAAAACAGGGGAACCTTTTCTATTACTTTAGTCATAGGCACTGATTTAAGAAATTAAATACTAACACTCAGTGTAAGGGATTAAATAAACATGCACATTTTGGTGATTGCAAGAAGTAGCTGGTAACTCACATCATACAAATCTAGGTTCCCTCAAACCCATCTGTGGTGGTAGATAGACAGGGTGAGGCAGTATGGAACAGAGAGCAGCTCAGTGCAGGGAGTTATCAAGAAGTTCAAATGTTTCCTGTGGCTTCTGTAAATGCTCTTTCAACTGAGGTGACCTTCCTCTGGTACGTGTGTTGCAGCTGTATCACAGATGCCATTGAAGAGGGTGGGATAAAATCTGGACTCTTGCCTTTTCCTTTTTTCCATCTTTCTAAAAATACCATTCTATTAATAGCATAGTGTTTTCCCAGACTGCCTGTCCGTTGAGATGAAAAAGGGAACTCGTTAAGCTTCTTTGGTGATAAAATAGACAGTTCTGATAAATACAGCCAAACTGACCATTCTTTTGATCTAATCAGTAAAATTATTGCATGAGTGCTCAGGATTTCATGCCTTTGGCATGCTTCCACATCCTTTTTTCAGTTGTTTGATCCCCTGATGCCAAATGCTGTTGGCTGTCTGGCATATTAGACACCACAGCATGTGATTTCACCAGTGATTTGTTGCCATAGGCTCATCAGCTGAGCCTGAAGAGCTGAGGTTGCTTTGACCTGCTCTTACCACAGCTGTATGTGCCTGCTTGTTTTGTTCTGTCTCAGTGGAGTGACGTGTCCAGCCCTGGACTTTTCCTGCTGGATTTTGGAAGGGAATTCCTCTGTTCAACATTTAAAATGCTGCTTTAGACAGTGGAAAAGAAGTGGCTTATTGCAACTACATTAGATCTGTCAAATGGAGGGGCTGAAGAGGATTAGTGCAAATGGATGAAATATGGATGAAAAGAAACAAGAAGGAGAAAAATTATAAAAAAGTAAAGAATAGAGGGAAAAGAACAACAGAAGAAGGAAAAGTTCAAACAGCAGTGGAAGCAAAGTTCCAAACTCAGGATTTCATGAAAAAGGGTTTGATGAATGAAGAAAATGAGGTAAGAGAGGAGGCTAGATAAAATGAGTGATAGATGAGGGAAACCAAGAGAGAAAGAACAGTTCTGGGGAATACATGAAAATACACAATGGTCACTTGTGCTATTCACATGCTTTTTCTCGCTAAAAAAGAATGGTGGAAGAGAAGGTTGCAAACAACAACAATAAAGACCCACAAGATTAATTCATATCCAGCATAATGGTAACTGGTATTTTGAACATCTGAGTTAAAATCTACTTTTTGCTGCCCTGGGGCAGGAATTGGCTTGCAGTTCTGTCACTCTCTGAATTGTGTGCCTGTATCTGTAGCTCCCAGTCAATGCCACATCCCATCAAGGCACTGCAACAAGCTGGAATGAAGTGGTGTTTGCATGGGAAGAGGCCCAGCCCCGTAATGTAGTGTTGCACCCAGGGTGAGATTCTCCACCTCCCAGTTGGGTCTTTCACCTCTGAGGGGCACTGAAGCACAGACAGTGTTTGACACCCTTGTGTGTCAGTGCAATAACAGCTTTTGCTGTTGAACCTGTTTCACTTCCCAGAAATACTTCACTGCTCACAAAGGTACAGAGCATATGACAACAACTATTTCAAAGTTGTTACATACTAATAAGCACAAATCACAAATACAGCAGTTCTTCTGGTATAAAATAAAAGTATGTTTATCCAAATCAGTTTACTGGAATGGAAGCTTCAAAAAAAATTTAAAAATATCCACTTCTTGAAACCATTTTGAGCAACTTTATATTCACGTGACAAGGGTTTTGAGAATGTAACATTTTCATCATTAAATGACATTTTATTTTAAATTAAAGTGACATATGTTTTCTAAATATGTGACAATAAAACCTGATGTCTTAGCTACCCATACTTGTTCCTCTGAGAAAATAAAGTCTCAAATACCCTAAATTCCACACTCCAGAGCAATTTAGATCTCCTTAGAGATCACAGTTTGAACTACAAATGCAATAAGGGCTGCATCCTGCTGTAACTGAAATCTTTCCTAAGTCTACTTCTGCTTTTCAATCTCTCTAATTTTTCATTAGATCAAGAGTCACACATTTTTGTTGGCAGTAAAGCAATTCCAATTTGAACTGCCTTCTGTCTTCAATAGGAATTTTCCCAAAGTACAGAAATAAAAATGTAAAACTTTGCTGTGTTTCATTACTTTCATTCTTTTGAACATTGCTGCTCTGAAAGCTCTGTGTGAAATTATTAGAAGACGGGTTTTGAAATGCTTGTGAAAGTAGATGCATATATGGGACTCAAAGGGCCTTATTTAAAAAAGAAATTTGCCAGTTACCCAGATCTCTGGTTGGTTATGCCCATTCAAGGATACAGAATCCATCATTCCTATGATTATTTTTACATCTGAACTTTTTTTTTTATACTAGATAGACTTGAAACTTTCAGGGTCATTTGCCCAGCATGTAGTTGAATGTCCTGTGCTATAGATTCCAATTAGCAAGACCATGTTCAATGGTCCTACACCACCAATGCTGTCTAACTGCTTTCCACTTGGCTTTATATGTTTCTTCTTTGTTGCAGCTGCAACCAGGTCTATCTACCCTTTGATAGAAAAATTTCAATTACCCCAGGGAGAAGCTTTTAGCTTTATTAAGCATTGAAGTCTACACATTTGTTCTTCTGTTGAAGAGCAGTTCAAAAGGAGACTTTCTGAGGAAGTAATCTGATAAATTAGGATAAATCTTGTGGACTTTCACTGCTAATGTTTTTTCCTGTAGTCTGAGCCTAAGATTCTGCCAACTCAATGTACAGTTAAGCATTTCTTTAACACTTTTAGCCCCTGACAGATGTTTCTTATACTTCACAAGTAAATGGCTCTTCAGTGTTTTTTGAGACTGCTGTGCTCTCAGCATAAAATTGATGTCACAGAAGGCTGGAGAGCTGTGCTCCAGCCTTGAGAGACAGTGACAGAAAACTGTTCCCATCTGGTGGCTTTGTGTTGGCCTCTGAGTAAACGAAGGTTTCCTTTCTGAGATGATGGGTGTCAGCTGCCCCTCCTCCTGCCCTGGGTTATCTCAGGAGGAGGGAGCCTGCGCACACCAGGGCTCTCATCTGTCCTTGCTTTGCTGCCTTGGCCCCTCAGGGGACTGGGGTAGCCAAGTGACGTGGAGGAAAGCTGGAATAACGCTGATGTAAGGCACATCTCACTGGAGATGAAAAAAGGAGCTGCTCTTCCTAACTCTTGTGTTTTACCTCCTTGGTGGGCTCATTTACACAAGTAAATAAAGCTGTAATTTATGCTTTTTAATGTTTGAAAACTCCACAAAAGTTTCACGTCTCTGGTTTGAAATCGAATCTCTTATTACTGTCTCTATCTTGCAAATTAATTTATGATTGCATTTGAAGTCCTAAATGCCTCTTGAGAGAGCTGAACCTACAGTCTAACAATCTGCCCATAAAGAGCAAACATGAGTTACACATTTAAAGAAGATAATCTTTCAGTTGTATGGAAATCCTGTCACTCTTGCTTTTCTGTTTAAGCTTTATATAATAAAGCCTTTCTTGCTGTTTTCAGAAAAGTTTTGGTTCTTGCTCACTCATCCCTGTTCTCTGAGGCAGAAGAAAATTAAATCAAGACTACATAAAGGGGCACACAAATAAATGAAATTTATATCAC
This sequence comes from Emberiza elegans, assembly GCA_024865655.1. NCBI lineage: Eukaryota > Metazoa > Chordata > Aves > Passeriformes > Fringillidae > Emberiza > Emberiza elegans. The sequence goes on along the minus strand of JALJVW010000149.1, from coordinate 7,338,610 downwards.
TGAATTAGAAGACTAGAGTTCTTGGAGGAAACATATTTTTCTAAAATCCTGAAGAGAGAATAGGGAGGAAACAAATAAACATTGAGAGACTTCTCCAAACACACAATCCCACCTGAGTCTGAAGCTACGATGTGCTTTTTGGAGCACCATTGAGTTACAGCCACTATCAGTTTCAAACACAGGTAGCACAATTTACATAAGCAAATCTCTGCTGGCTAAATACTACCCCATAAATATACATATTATAATCTGTTATTAATACACAAGATTATATTGTCATAATACATCAAAATATTACAAGTGGGGATTTGGGGTGAATTATCATTCCTCAATTCTCTGCATCCATCATAAGGCCAATATGCCACCTACATCTCCATTCCAAGACACACACATCCTCTCCTGTCCCTCAGGACTTCTTTGTCAGCAACTCAACCAACACCAAATACTCCCACTGAAACCAAAACAAAATTGAATAAGAAAGAAAAGAAAATCCCCAAACTGTTTGCTCTCTCTTAGGAAAACACCATTTCATGGTGCAATAAAGATATTAAGACTGGGGCAAAATAATTAAGATTACTGAAATTAATTCTATATCAAAGTCTACAGAAGGACTCCTGTTGACATCAAAGCTTTGTCTTCTCTTTGATAATGAGATTACACTTCATACTTGATTTTCTACATATTCTTCTGTATTGAGTAGATGTATTGCCACTGTCTGTCAATGATTCTGCACAAAATTCAATCTGTTTAAAAGCAAAGGACATATTTTTTATGCCAGTGGGCTTGGAAAACCTGCAACCCAAGACCTGACACCATAACCTTGGAGCTGAAACTGTAGTTAGAACTTGTGTTTCCAGTGTTCCATCATGTGCATACATATTTTATGCATTTACTTCCAGTTAGTCAAGACTTCTCTGTTTCAAATTTCAGCTTGTATCATCTACCCAGTTTCATTAAATATATTTGTATACATGTATTGTATACATGAAATGTAGTATATAATTGTTTTGACAAGACAAAAAAAGTGAACAAAATGGTCTCTCACCTATTTGAGTCTGGAAAAATTAGCTGAAGTAAAATCCAATTCAAATGCCACATATAGGACTGAATATAAAGGGTTAACTTTTTAATGAAAATAACCTAATCTACCTATCCCCTTATCAGAGTAAAAATATCATAAACCAAAAAATTAATCATAGTTTGATCATACTCTTTCTGAAGGCTCTGGTGACATTTTGACACGTAACCTTTGAGAAAAGACTTGGTAAGCTCCAAGGGAGTACTGTCCTTTTGAAGCTGTGTTGGGCTCAGGTGCCAAGTCTCTCTTCCAAAGTTCAAGGTATTTGCTGCTCAATCAGTCATTGGTGTTACTGATTTTTGCAGCATTAAGAGAGAGGAAGTACTGGAGGAAAGTCTTGCACGTGCCAGACAGACCCATGCCTATATTAAGACTTATGTTGAATTGTTAATTTTTAGTTATCAGCAAAACCAAACTAAGAATCTGCATGTTCAGCTGAGAGTGTTATTGGTGCAGCTTGTTCATGTTGCAAAGATAACAGTTGATTTCAGAATGAAATGCTGAGACATTTTTTCTTCTCCTAGGTTTGAGCTCTTCAGTTCAAAGCATGAAGGTTTTGATGTTTACATGGGCTAAAGAAGATCATCATCTCAGCCAGGTTACATCTCACCTGTAGTTGGAGAAGACCAACTTCATTTTCCATGTGTGAAAACACTCAGTGCATTGCAGCCTCGCACACAGCTCCTATGATATCAGTCCATAAGGCATTCCCACCATAGCTCCTGCCATTCACCTTCCCTGCCCATGCCCTTTGCCTACCTCTGCCTCTTTTCTGCAGCAGCATCCTATGGATACAGAAAATGGGGTCTGGAGCAGAGCAGGGCCTTTTGGGGGAATGGACCTGCCTGGTCAGCCACGGGGAGAGTCTGGCTGCTCACACAAGGAAGTGATGGGGAAATCTCAGGAGATGAGCAAGGAGCTGCTGCAGGTGGAGGGGGAAGAGGTTGGAGCCTGCTCAGGCAGGGTGGACAGGGCAGGAGAGCTGTGCCAGGTGAGGTTTGAGCACTGTGTGAGAGAGGATGGAGCTACTTGCTGGGAGAGGGGACAGCCTGCAGCTGGACAGGAGGAGGGGGATGTGTGACAGGGCTTTTTAAAGCAGATCCAGCTCACAGCTCCTCACAGCCCAGCTCTGCATTATCCCACAACAGCAAAAAGCAGGTGAAGGTGATTTCAAATGAGCAGAACAATTCTGTCAGAAACATTATGCTGATCAATATGACAGATTATTTGTTTCAGCACAGTGCTTTCACCAAAATGGAACTTTATCTTCCTGATAAAATTTTATCTGAGTTATCTTTATTTTATGGACTTCTAATGAAGGATCTCCCCATGATCATTTATACTGAGGATCGGTTTATATTACCTGCAGAAAAGTGCTCCTCACTACATAACCTTCACATGCTATTAAGCAAAGATCTCTTTTTTATTCAAATATTAGCTGGAGAATTTCCCTGCTCTTAGTGATATTTCCAAGGCACTAATTTTAGAGAAAGCCTGCCAGAGGCTGTCCAAGGAGCTGGTGAATCACTTTCTTTAGGATTTATGATGTAGCCTACACGGTGAGAGTATGCACTGGGGGAGGGACTATGTGCTACAAACCACAGGAATGATCTACAAAGTATGGGGGAAAAATAACTTAAATGGTGGAGAATATTTCAAAGAAACCAGGTTCTGCTGCAAGGGTTCTGTGACAATCTCAGCCAGTGCTTTCCAGCATCTTCAGCCATTGTCTCATTTCAGTAAATTAAGACACCTCCACACCTGCTCATTGCAGGAGCTCACAAAGCAAGAAGTAGTTTAGGTCTGTGCCTGATGCTGGTGCCTCCCAGGCTGAGAGAGCACTTCAGTGAAGTGGCTTTGTGTCACTGAGACAGGCACTCGTGCACATGCAGCAAATGTTTGTGTCCTAATGCATTTTCCTCTCCAGAGAAAACACACATTCTATAGCCTTCTTGTGTCATTCCTCCTCGTGCATTGCTCCGCTCCAAGGCATTGTTTCTAGAACATGTCTTTGGTCCTTTCTCTGTGCAACTGCACAGTGGGTCAGACAGCAGGTATGTGCATTATGGCCCCAGGCACAGGAACTTCCTTCTAAAAAAATATTCAAAGTCATTGCAATAATGAGGAAATAAAACAATGAACCCTGCAGATTGGTCTCCTGCAGTATGTAGCTGCTATTCACCTGACAAATTAATGGTGGGCAGAAAATAATGCTACTTTTACTGCATTTATTCATAATATTAAGGAGAAGGCAGATGTCTTTGCCCTCATCCCACTAACAAATCAGCTGGCACCATCTAATGGGATTTCTGCTATCAAGAGTTGTCCAAGCCTTGAAGGAATCTACTCAAAGCAGAGAAGGAACAGAGAGCTTAACCCAGGTGACAGATACGCCCCTCTGTTTCACTGTGCCTTCTCATCCCACCCACGGAACAGCTTTGTCTGGGAATCTGGCTACAGCAGATGTGCAAATACACATCTGGCCAAATTAATGCCACAATGTTAAGTTCAACAGGACTCTCACTTTAACAGGACAAAACCTACTATTTCTGTGGAAGTATTTCTCCTGGAACAGCCTCCCAGCAGGCACTTGTCCCTACTGCACAGGGCCTAAGCTGTGCCTAATCCTCAGAAAACTCAGGTCTCAAGCTCATCACTGGCTTGTGACCATGGAGTTATGCAGGGCTGCCAAGGACAGGGAGCTTGTCACACGCCTCACAGTGCAGGTGGCACCTGGAATTCACCAGGAAATAGAAACCTCAGCACATCTGGCAGAGCTCCAGAGCAGCCTGAGCACCCCTGTGCATGGGCTCCTTTCTGGGCTGTGGAGAAAGCCTCGAGTGAGGGCACAGTACCAGCACCACCATTTGGCTCTGGGATTGCTTCACTTCTTCTTCCAAGAGACGACAGGAACAGAGGAGAGAGTTGAAAATTTTTTGCACTCTTCAGTATCTGATTTATCCTGTACTTTGCTTTCCTTGGTCAGAGACATCCAAAATATTTTTAATTTAATTTTAGGATTTGAAAATGCAGTCAGGCCTGTTTATTAAAAGCTACTGGAGTTCAGCTGGGAAAAGTGCCAGAAAACTTTGCAATAAGTTTTAAGTAGCCAGAAACAATAGTTGGCTAGGCTTACTTTTGAGAAAAGGAAGGTGTTAGCCACTGCAGAGGAACTGAAAAGAGAACTCAATCTTTTTCTCAGAATTTTGTTCAGGTACTAAAGGTTTTTTTCATTTCCCTATCAAAATATTAATGTAACTTCTGAGTTACAGATTCACAGGATGAAATTCTTTAGGATTTATAATCAAAGAGTTCATAATAAACTATTTAAAGTTTACAGTCAGTCTTTGGAACTGATGACCTGATAATTTAATTCAGACCTGATTTAACAATAGCTTATAAATATATTTAGATTAAAAAATTCTTCAGGTTTGTATTCTCTCATTATGTGGACTGCCTTAACTTTTGCTTTAGCTTAGTAGTGGTGATACCAGTATTAGTTTACCAGTTACCCAGTTTTAGTTTCTCACTTTCATATTTTCTTCCTAGACAGATATAACAGTTTTTAAAACAAAATAATAATTTAATTAAAAATCCATTATTAAATTAAGCATCACAGAACAAGTACCTTGCCATATTAAGTGAATGTTAAGTGATCAAAGAACAAAGGAAAAACTCAATGGGTCCCCAGTGAGTGTTTGGGTCTCTCTCATAGTCCTACTCTTGGATCACACTAACAGATCCCAGTGAGACGTCTCAGCAGAGATTTGTCCCTTTGCACAAGGCACATTCCCCAGATATGGCAAGGGAACCACCCCCATGGTGGCACTGGGCACCTGGAGCAGGAGGTAACCTTCTCCACCCTCCAGAGGCCTCTGAGTCTAACACAGCAGCCAGCTGGACCAAGTGAGTTCCCCAAAAGAACCTCTTCCTACCCTGGATCTCCCTTAATATCCCATGCTCAGAGCTGGTGGTGCTTACCTTGCTGGTCACAGTCTCTGCTGGGTACCTGCTTTTTTGGCCATAGCTCAGCACAATGACCCAGGGGAAGTACCCACAGCAACCTGAAAAACACACTCAGATACTTAAATCATGCTCTGTAGAATTCTGTGTAACCTCCCCTGGCAGGTAATGGTTTGACTATGAAGGTATTACTGGACTGCTGGAGCTTTTCATCCCGCTGGGACCTTCTTTCCATCAGGAAAAGCAGCAGAGATGAGGTTTTGTGGTTCCACCTTCAGGCCCTCCTGCTGCTGGCCCCAGCTCAGCCTTCTCCTGAGCTGGCCCCTCTGATGCTTTCTAGTAAAACAATACTCAAAATGGGTTTTACCAAAACTCTGTAACTTCTGAAGCAAATGCCTTCTTTTCACCTCAAAGTGTTTTGACCCAGCCTTATGCACATGAAGCCCTTGTCAACTGATGTGTGCAAAAACCTACACTTGAAAGCCTGAATACAGGCCATGGTCACTGTTACTGCCTTCTCTGGCAAAAGCTGTAACTCCCCTGGTTCTCAAAAGCATGACAGGTATGCACATGCACAGATTTTTTAGGATCACTGTACTACACACACACGCAGAGGTGCTGTCATTTATGTTTTCTGCACATCTGTTCTCCATTGGGAAAACCCAGAATGGCAAAACCTCGCTTTGCTTTAGAAGTGATTTACCTGTAATTGTACATGATATTTAACAAGCACCGTTAGGGCTTTTTTTCTTCTTTTGTAGTGGGAAATGCCTACAGGAAATCTGCATTTCAACCTCTCCAACTTTAACCTCCAAAAACTTGAAGGGGTTGCATTCTCAGACACAGCATGAATACAATTAATCTTATTTTTCTGTATTTTGTGATGCTGCTGCCATCTAGAGTGTAAAAGTAACACTGTGTCATGCAATAGCATCAGCAGTATTTAATTAATGGATTTTGTATTAACAGGGAGCAAGTATAATCAGAATCATACATTTTTCTCTATTTTGTTCCACTGCTGCCACCTAGAGTTATAAAGCAAGTAGATTATTTTTCTGACTGCATCTGTTTAATTAGTGGCTATTTATATCTCTTGGTGATACCTTACTTTTCCACAATTTTATCATTGCTTTAGCTTGTCTCTTTGTTCTGGATGCCAGCATAATCCGAGTATGGCATGGCGTCCATCATATATTCTTAAAAAAAATTACCAAAGTGATTAAGCCAAGTAATTAATTTGTTGCAATTTTACATTTTGAAAGGTCATGTTTATATAAGAAATTATCTTAGGTCAATCTATCTGTTTTTTTCCAGTTACAAGACATCATTCATTATAAAAATTTGACTTAACATTCATGTGAGACATCCTAATTAGAATTAATAGGCAAAAAAATATGCTGCTATTGTCATTAACAAGGAGAGACAGCTCCTTGTTTTCTTGTGAAAAACCTCAAGATTTTACAGATTTTTTTTTTTTTTGTGGCACAGAAAGCAACACACAAGCCTTGGGGACCGTAAAACAATCAATAAAAGAAAATAATGAATAATAGGTTACCAAATCTGCAGTCACTAATGCATGTGACCTCCTTGTATATTTGAAGGTTCAAAAGAAGTCTCCTTTGATGCCTAGTAGGTAACTACAGAAATTCCTGGAAGAAATCCTAGGCATTCTGTTCTTTTAGCCTATTTAATTTTTAGACAGCTTTGGATGACTGCACTGGAGGTAACAGCAACCCTCCAAGATCAAACATCCACCAACTCTTTACCTGGATTGTTCCTTCCTCTTTGCTGATGTAATCACTTTCATTATCCCTCCTCGGGTGGCCTGACTTTGTTGGGAATCCTTAGCTTGTCATGTCTCGTGGAAACAGTGGCACTTTCTATATCTTTGTTTGACAGCTCTATTACAGTGCCTCAAAACTCAGGAATTTAATACATAGGCCTCCTCAAAATCTCTAATGGCAATGGTCCCATGGTCACTGTTACTGCCTTCTCTGGCAAAAAGCTGTAACTCCCTGGTTCTCAAAAGCATGACAGGTATGCACATGCACAGATTTTTAGGATCACTGTACTACACACACACGCAGAGGTGCTGTCATTTATGTTTTCTGCACATCTGTTCTCCATTGGGAAAACCCAGAATGGCAAAACCTCGCTTTGCTTTAGAAGTGATTTACCTGTAATTGTACATGATATTTAACAAGCACCGTTAGGGCTTTTTTTCTTCTTTTGTAGTGGGAAATGCCTACAGGAAATCTGCATTTCAACCTCTCCAACTTTAACCTCCAAAAACTTGAAGGGGTTGCATTCTCAGACACAGCATGAATACAATTAATCTTATTTTTCTGTATTTTGTGATGCTGCTGCCATCTAGAGTGTAAAAGTAACACTGTGTCATGCAATAGCATCAGCAGTATTTAATTAATGGATTTTGTATTAACAGGGAGCAAGTATAATCAGAATCATACATTTTTCTCTATTTTGTTCCACTGCTGCCACCTAGAGTTATAAAGCAAGTAGATTATTTTTCTGACTGCATCTGTTTAATTAGTGGCTATTTATATCTCTTGGTGATACCTTACTTTTCCACAATTTTATCATTGCTTTAGCTTGTCTCTTTGTTCTGGATGCCAGCATAATCCGAGTATGGCATGGCGTCCATCATATATTCTTAAAAAAATTACCAAAGTGATTAAGCCAAGTAATTAATTTGTTGCAATTTTACATTTTGAAAGGTCATGTTTATATAAGAAATTATCTTAGGTCAATCTATCTGTTTTTTTCCAGTTACAAGACATCATTCATTATAAAAATTTGACTTAACATTCATGTGAGACATCCTAATTAGAATTAATAGGCAAAAAAATATGCTGCTATTGTCATTAACAAGGAGAGACAGCTCCTTGTTTTCTTGTGAAAAACCTCAAGATTTTACAGATTTTTTTTTTTTTTGTGGCACAGAAAGCAACACACAAGCCTTGGGGACCGTAAAACAATCAATAAAAGAAAATAATGAATAATAGGTTACCAAATCTGCAGTCACTAATGCATGTGACCTCCTTGTATATTTGAAGGTTCAAAAGAAGTCTCCTTTGATGCCTAGTAGGTAACTACAGAAATTCCTGGAAGAAATCCTAGGCATTCTTGTTCTTTTAGCCTATTTAATTTTTAGACAGCTTTGGATGACTGCACTGGAGGTAACAGCAACCCTCCAAGATCAAACATCCACCAACTCTTTACCTGGATTGTTCCTTCCTCTTTGCTGATGTAATCACTTTCATTATCCCTCCTCGGGTGGCCTGACTTTGTTGGGAATCCTTAGCTTGTCATGTCTCGTGGAAACAGTGGCACTTTCTATATCTTTGTTTGACAGCTCTATTACAGTGCCTCAAAACTCAGGAATTTAATACATAGGCCTCCTCAAAATCTCTAATGGCAAATTTCATGGGAAAAAAAAACCACTTTTCTTGGACTTTGATCACAGAACTTTCTCTGGCTGGCTGTTCCTGGTTCCTAGTTCCTCTGGCTGTGCCCCTTGCCTTCTTTCACCCACATGTGAAGCAAAGCCAGTGTCCTGGTTTTGTCTTTTCTGTATGAAAACTCCTCACAGCTCTTGGCACAATGGCCTCACCTTAACAGCAACATGAAAGTGACACATGCTTCTGTACGTGCTCCAAATAGCTCACCCCAGGAAAGCTGCTGCAGATAACAGGGAGCCAAATGGAGCAGGGTTTTATTCTCAGGTTGGTGTCGTTTGGCTTTTAGGCTGTAACATGGAAACTTTTGAATAATACATCCAATCAGCTCCACCATTTCTCAAAGAATGTCCTAGGCATAAATTCATAGGTATTTACAGATTTAAGCAGAATCAAATGAGAAAAAAAGCTAAACAGGGAATATATGAAGCTCAGATATTCAGCTGGCAGACCCAGAGGCTACAAAAGGATCTGTAATTGCCCACAGATCAAAGCTATTAGCAGCATGCAGTGTGACAACAAAATATCTCATCTCTGCTTGTGCTCCCATTGTAGAAATAGAATTAATAATGGTGTGAAAGGAGTGTGGAGGGAAGAAGCCATAAAGGTCCAACATGTATAAAGTATGAAGAGTGAGTGGTGTGGGCATGGAAAGAGTCCCTGTGGGGCTGGAAGGAAGGACTCAGATCTGGGCATGTCCAGGCATTGGGAGGACATCCATAGTGTCTGACACCATGGAGGAAAGGGGAGCCTTGAGGCATTCCCAAGAATTTGTTTCCCCATGTCAGTTGTCCTGTCCCTAAGCTTCAGCCTGACAGGAGTGTGAAACCAGCAGCTGCCCATGCACCTCAGCATGGAATGGTTCTTTCTAAAGGCTCCCCCTCTGCAGCTTCCTTTGGTGCTCTGATAAATTTTCCAGTGAATACAACTTCTATGTAGTTTGTTAATCCTTTCCTGGCATTTGGTCCCTGAGATGTGTAGTACAGGCTGTCTCTCAAACTATGAGACTGACAAGTTTTACTTCACAGAAGCAGTCCAGAGATAATAATTTCTTCTAATATTCAGATCAGGGCATTTTGATGGCTTTTAACATCTGGGCTTGTTTAAGGCCAAAGAGAAGAATGGGAAAAAATATCTACTAAGAATGGATGTAACACTTCTATGTTGGTTCTACTCAGAGTAATGCCTTTTTTATTAGTTAAATAACAACACTTCTGCATTTCAAAATGCAGTGTATCTGCCACTATCTTTGTGTCTTCATCTTTTTTTTTCCAACAGTGAGTTATTTTTACCTTAGGAGAAATCTGAACTTATTCAGTAAGTTTGATTTTGACAGCTTAGCTTTCTCTTGGTGTTAACAGTTCAGCACAATGGAATTTATGTCAATGTGCTATCTTCTGCTAAAAACACACAAAGAACTTTAGAGAATGCTTATGAGATTTAAGAAAAGCATTCAAATCCTGAGCAGCAGAGAAGGTTTACCCAAGGCACAGAGTTGATAGTTTGATTCTGCATCAGAGATTCCACCCAGATTCACACTGGATCCCTGTTGTATCATTTCGAGTGCTATTTTCATCTCCTTATGATGTGATTCAAAGTGTTTCAGACATAAGGGTTCTCATTCTGTTCACATTATTAAACATTCATACCCTTTGCTTTTGACACTGTGTTCAGACTCATAATGCCTCTAGTAATTATCTTTCTGAACACCAATATTTATTTGGAAATTTAAAACAGTAACTAAATCAGGTACAAAATCCTGCTTTGAAAATGTATTCAGAGCCTCAGTGAGAACTGCTCCCATGTCATCACAGCTTTGTCCTCAAGCTGTTTGTTCAGATGTACCTTTGCTCTTATACCTCAACAATTTTTCCTGTGTGGTGCATGTTTGCATTATATAAGTAAATAATATAAAGTGAGAAAATACAATTTAGTAGAAAAAAGTGCTATAAGTGGGAAAGATCAGCTTTATAGTGCTTTTTGGCTTGAAATAAACAGAAAAACTGAAGCTGAGTTTTGATACAATTGTGCCAGCTTAGCTAGACACATCACTGCATCTATTTTCATGGAGCAGTTTTGAAATGTTTTCAAGTTGCTCCATAGTTTTGAAAACCTATTTGTCATTCTTTTTGTTTTCTGCAGTTGTGCCAAGGTGTACATCTCTCAGGACTGCAGTTCAAGTCTGTACCTGTTTGCTAATATCATCTTTTGGACAGCAGAATTCTTCAGTAGATCTCAAAATATTGGGTCAATTTATTGCAACAATTGCTTTGGTCTCATTATTCTATCCATAAATATTTGGTCTGACCAACCTCACATTACACAAATTCATTAGTCACATTCAAACCATAAGAATCAATGCTCTTATTCAAAAGTTTACTAAAGAGAAAAATATTTTTCCCAAGTAAAATGTTGATCAAAGGTGCCTTGAAATACATTTCCCTTTAAAACTACTGTACAGCAAACAAAAAAGGTATCACCTCCCATCCTGGGATTATTTCAGTACTTAATCCTATGACTGATGGTTGAAGAAGACATTGTTGGCTGCAATGGGTGGAAATGAACATAAAAATCACAATCTTGTTCAAATAACAAGAGCTTGTACCCCAGAATTTACCAAAGTTGCACATCTTTGGTTTAACATGTGGAGAGGGGGAAGTAGGGGAGGGCACTCAGCATTCACAGTTCTGTCAGTCCCCCAGAGAGAGCCTTTCATGGCTCATTACAGAATTCAAAACTTTGGATTTTTGAATAAATACCTCAATAATAATAAATACCTTTTACTATAAAAGGTCTCATTGTGTGTGTAGGAAAAAGGCCTACAGTTCCAGTAGTTTGTCAAAATTATTTTGAAAGCAAGACTGTAAGCCTCAGTGAATTTAGTTTTGTCTATCCAGGAAAAAAAAAAATCCATCTCCAGAGAGAGGTAAACTCTTTAACTGATGCACAAGTCCAGTCAAAAACATTAGGTGCAGGCAGGTATATATCATTATTTTGACCTTCCTAGATGGCTCTGCAAAGATGAAACAAAAATTTGTACAACTCTCCAAGAAAGTCCATAATTTACCCTGATATTTCAGAACTGCACTATGGAGACCATGAATTGTCTGCATTTCCCAAATATCATCTATGCCAATTTTTATTGATTGGCAATTGTTTTACTTCTAAAGCAGGCCATTAACAGTGTCGTGGTTTTCCAAGCAGGACTGTGTATTCCAGGAATAGCTAGGAATTCAAAATAACACTTTGGAAACAATGATTGGTAAATGTAGTGCAACCCTCAAATTTCTTCCTCTGTTAAATTAGATAAAGCAACAATGCTACTGCAAAAGAAAAAAAAATACACCTATTTAGGAAGTTCAGATTCTGAAGTTTTGTGTAAACAGAGCATCTACCAGATACTTGTCATTTAGATATTCCAGTATATTTTCTGTCATGGGGAATTTTAGTCTAAAATAGTAATAATTTTATTTTAGAAAAATGATTGTTATACAAACCAGAGAAATTATTTTGGAATAAAGTAATTTGTAATGCTTGATTTCCATAGTCAATAAAGTAATTGGAAAGATGGGGAATTACTCCAGAGTGGGAAAAGTGAAGTGCTATTACCTGTGTTTACAATATCATTATCATCATTTTATCTTTGTTTACTTGAGTCTAGAGACTCAAATCAGGCCACTCCACCAGGCTGTGCTCAAGCAGACTGGATGTGGAATTCCCTTCCCAAAGCAACCAGGGAAACCTTGTAAGAAAGAGCAGAAAAGGAGTAACTTCTAAAGGTGCTTGATGGGGAGTCACCCCAGGAAAGACAGAGGGTTTAGGCCTGAATTTAGAATCAAAGTGCCCGTGTTCCTAAACAGCAGCTTTTCCCCTATGGCCCATTTCTTTTGTTCTGCCTGATTCCATGAAGACACGAAGCTGAATTTGCAAACTCACAGCCATTCCCATGGCAACAGATGTGATGTTATGATGTCCTCTCCTGGAGCAAACAAAACAAGCAACTGAGCTGGCCTAAGGAAGGAGCAGCAGCACTTTATAACCCTAAAGATTCACTTCTGAAATCATTTTTAGCTGATACCATACCCATTCCATAGACATCACCTACCACTTTCTCCACAGCCCATGACTCTTTACAGAAGATGAGGAGTTAAAGGGCTGATCTAACAAAGTCAGTGGAAAGTCTCCTGGTGTGTTTTGGGGAGTAGGATTGGGCAGGAAACCATGTCCTGTAGGTTAGCATTGTCATTCTGGTTTAAATGGGATAAAAAATAACTCAGTGTCATGTGATTTATCCAGACTCATGTACTAGAACTCAGAAAGATCTACCATGGAATTGATAAATGACAGGATAAAATAAAATACATTAAGATTTCTTTTAAAAATAAATTATAATCTAACCTCAGCATTCTACTGACCCTTCAGGTTTGCATCAAAAAATAGAATTAATTCTACTTAGAAACTGTGAGTTTCTATTTTCTTTAGGAGAGACAATCCTTTTAGTGTGATGTTAAATTTAAAATTTGATTTAAAGTTCAAGGTTAAACACACAGTGAAGTTCCAAAAAATTATTGGGGGGAGGGGAAATAAAAAGAGGGGAAAATGAACCATGCTTCATTATATTAGGAACTTGCTTGACTATAACATTATTTGTAGAAATATAAATATTATATTTAAAGCTATGGAACTCAGTTCTGCTGCCATTGAAGCCAACAGAGATTTTGTTTTAATCATCCCCATTGTCAGGTTTATATTTTAAAAAATATTTTATTATAAAGAGCTATATATTTTAAAAGTGTCTCTTTGATAAATGGCACCAGCAGAATGGAATCTTTGAATAAGCTCTTTGAAGCCTGCAGTTTTATGAGTTCAGTGCCTTCAGAAGCTTCTAAAGTAGTTATAGACAAATGGAGCCAGCCAAGGCTTTGCACGCCTACTTCAAACATGAGTGAGTGACTAACATAAAATTGTAGTGGCCATTAAAACTTCAAAGGAGAAGTGTGACCTGAATATTACTTGTCATCGTACAGGATTTCTTACTGGAAGATCTGATCAAGTTTTTATAATTATAGTATCTCCACCAAATGCCAAGATCATGACTTAGATATATTATTCTACCTCAAATAGAATTTTATTCCTGAGATTTCTTTTGCAATACCAGTGGCAGCAAACACTGGCTGGAGTGTCACACGGTGTGGGCTCCCCCTCCCTGCTTCCAGCTAAATCTTGTCTCTGTCTTGCTAAAGCTGCATCCTCACAATCTCTTCTACCTCTTCCTACCACTCCTGTTGCTTTTGCCCAGAGATCCTTTCCTTCTGCAGGCCATAAAACCTCTTTTCTTACAGCTTCCCCTTCACAACTCACAGTATTTTATTTCTTGAGCTATGACCAAACCTCTCACCACCCTACAGACACACTCACACATATACTTATGATAATGAAGAAGATTATGTCACTGTTACCAATTTCTCTGTTGGCTATCTCCCTTCCAACTCAGTATATTCTATGATTATATTATTCCTCCCATCAGAAATGTGGTAACTTTGTGTGATTTTATAATCATTTGAATAAATCGAGTGATCTACTAGTCTTGCATATATTTATCTTCCCTTAGACTCTAAGGTCTTCATATACAATGATTTTTATAATTATATGTGTATACACACAGTGATATGTAGTGGTGTTAACATCTCAGCAGTTATTCTTCTTTCCCTGGAAAACAATGAGAAACAACTGGAGACTTTGGATGATTGAGCTTTATTTATGGAGAAGTAAGATAATCTGGCCTTTTACTATTGTTTAATTGTAACTTTTATGGATCCTATGTTTATGGACAAAAAAAATAATCTCTTGTATTTTATCCTCTTTTTAGCTTTTCAGCCTCTGTAGTGAAGTAGGACAATTATTTGAATTCATAGATTTGAGTGATTGATAAGCAAAACTTAGGGTTTGTATGGGGCTGTGTTTGTGTTTGTGCTGGAAACAGTGCTGGTAATGCAGGGATACTTTAGCTTTGCACAGAGCCAAGGCCCTTCCTGCTCCTCACCCCATCCCAACAGCCAGGGGCTGGGGGGCAGAAGAGATTGGGAAGGGACAAAGCTGGGACAGCTGATCCCAAGTGAGCCAAGGGATACCCCAGCCCATGTGGCATCATCATATCCTCCCCTCAGCATATAAAGCTGAGAGAGGAGAAGGAACAGGGGATGTCCAGAGTGATGGCATTTGTCTCCCTGGGTCACAGCTGATGGAGCCCTGATCTCCTGGGGGTGGCTCAACACCTGTCCATGGGAAGTGGAGAATTAATTCTTGTTTTGCTTTGCTTTAGAATGCAGCTTTCAGTTTAGCTTTTAACTTGTCTTTATCTCAACCCATGGGTTTATGTCACCTTTACCCTCTGATTCTCTCCCCCATCACACTGCAGGGGAGTGAGTGAGTGCCTGTGTGGGGCTGAGTTGCTGTTTGGGGTTAAACCACCATAGCTGCATGCACAGTTTAATGGAATAGGTTAGGAAGCCAAAAGTACAGAAAATGTAATTGATTTTGAAGCAGTGTGTAAGGCTTGTTATTGCAGACTTTGGTTCCATTATTGCAGGAAGTGTTCAAGGTCAGCAGAGGGCTTAGAAAAGTTTTGAAATCTGCAATCCCCAATTTAGAAAATATAAGTTGTCTTTTGAGCAAAATAGAAGCCTTCTGTCTTCAAATGAATCTTAGTCCCTCCTATTAGCTGTAAGAAACCTTTTAGCTTGCCAGAATACCTGCAGGAATGTCAGTCACAGTTCTTCTGGGTATAAGCAATGATAAATGAACACATTTCTCTCATTGTTTTAGCAAGTAAGGTTCCCTATAATCAGGAGAATTCAAATGCAGGTGCAATGGCATGGGTCCCTAAAATTTATAAAGAATAGAGAAAAGTATTTCAGATGAAACAGTCAAAATACAAAGCTTTTCATCTATGTTATTGATCTATGTGGATTGCAGCAGAAAGATGTAATGTGCATATTATGCTATGCATGTAATAGAATAGTACTATAACTTTAAAATGTTGGTTAAAATTCTGCCAAATGCAACTCCTGATTATTAAACCGATATTAAATAAACCCATAAAACTAAGCCATGAGTCTCATGTTCATTAGTCAAGAACATGAAGCCAATCTCCAGGAAAACAGAAATAATACATAGTGGAGACCTGAGTTACTAAAATCTCATTCTAATCAGACAAAAATCAATCAAACAAACAAAGAAGAAAAAAATTAAGAAAATAACCCAAATTCATGTTGGAAATTTCAGGAGGTAGACTGGTGATGCAACTACAAGTAATCTCTTGTAGTCCCCTGTCATGGGGGAAAACACAATGAAGCCAGTCCCTTTGGCTAAGTGTTGGACAGTTCCTCAGTGAGAAGAAGGAAAGGACTCCATGGTCAAGGGGGATGACTTCTCTGTAACTGCATTTTCAGTTTGCAGTTTCAATTTGAAGTTCACCTTCTCCTTCACTGTAACTTCTGCATTACTTCCATAATTTGTTTTGCATAATGTCCATAGTAAATTCAGATGAAACTGGCAATCCTGGAATACATCATTGTTTCTCTAGAAGAAACCCCAAATCTCTAAAAATTAATCAGAAGTGATCTAAATGATCACTGTGGTATTGTGCCAGGAGGCAGTTTCATGGCTCTTATTTTGAAGTATCATCTTTAATGGAAATCTGATATAGGGAATATAAATCAATGATCCAGTGAAAATAATGCAGACAAGAAATGGATCACAACTGACCTCTTCTAAATTTCACAGGAGACAGTAAGGCATGGAAAGGAAAATTAGGAAAAAATGTCCTAACAAATTAGTGAGGATGAAAAGAATTTTGAAGGTAGTGGGAACTCTTTGATATTGTTCAAGTGAGTACTCTATCAAAGTACAGCTCTACATTATAAATTAGTTTATAGCCTTTACACCAGCCCATATTTGGGGCATCCTGCAGTGACTAATCCACCAGAGTGCCAAGAACATAAGAATTGCCAGCCTGGACTGAATGAAAGGTCTCTTCTGTAGTTCTGTCTCCTGACTGTGGCCAACAGCAAAGGTTCAGGGAATAGTAAGGACAGACAAAGGCAAATTCCCTTTAGAATGGCATTGGTGATATTTTAAAAAAACCAAACAGTTTGAGAACTGGAAGAAAAAGGAAATATGCACTCCACTTATTCATCAAATATATGCTCAAAAGAGGGTACTTAATTCCCTGCAATTGACTGATTACACACTTACACTAAAGGTAGTAACATACCCATTATTATCTCACAAAAATAAACCAACAGCCAGAAGATTTTGTAGAACAGGCCTACTATCCATTAGGTCTTTGAACTTTTCCTCCCCCTCTGCCCTGCTCCAGCTACCTCTCAACATCCCCCAGCAGTGTGTTTACCTGAAGTCTATGAACAGACACTTGGCCATGTCTGGGTCTCTCTCAGGAAATAACTGCAGTGAAATTTTATGGAATAGGGACTATTTTTAAAAACTCCTGTTAAAAACTGATAGTTTTCTAGAAAATCCCCAAGGGGAAGAATCAAGGGACAATATCTGTACTCTGGGCCTCATATTCATCCAATATGTGGCCCTTTACATCTCCTTCCTTCTCAAAGGAATCCAAAAAGAGAAAAAATAGCACCACATTTCATTGGCAGTATGTCTTTATGAGAAAAAATAAATGTTGATCTTAGAAACACAATATATCCTAAAGTCAATGAATTACTTGGTCATTTAGAATTAGCTATCAGTTCCAATGATCTACTGAGAGTTATTACTGTAAAAACAAACAAAACCTCATTTTGTTTTAAATTTAGGAAAAAACTGTGTTATTTCAATCACTCACCACTTGATGCCCCTATTTACCTCCTTCTTCTCATGCCTAAAGAAAAACTACCTCCATAACCACCATGATTAAAGGAATTTTATGTGGAGATTTGTACTTTCTGCATACAGAAAGAGCTCCCTTCCTTTCTTCCATACTCTCAAACAATTCTGTAATCATCTAACAAGAATATGTGCACATACCATGGGCATTTTATTTATATGTGTGTGCATATAGAGACACACAAACTCTTAGCTGCATAAATGTGCACGTATATAAATGTACAGAGATTGCCTGAGATACTGCTTGGGCCATCATGCACAGTAGCTTGTGTTGATGTATAATGAAGCACCACTAGACAGAACAGTCACTTGTGGCAGGTAGCTAAGAAATTTCAATAAAGTAAACTCTCAGTATTATCAAAATTATACATTTGGGGCTGTTAGCATGGCCTAGAAAAAGATGAGGACAGGCTCATCTCATTAAATGAGAAGAAATAGTGGAATTAGCTTGAATCTAATTACAAGCCACACTATCTAATGTAAAAACATGACTGTTTTTTCACTCCCATTCATTTTGGCTAGTAATTAGTTTTGGCCTCTAAAATGCCACCCTTTAATCATCCAAACACAGATGTGATTTGCCGTGCAATTTAATCTTGCTTTAATGAAGAACTAATGGACGCATCGCAAATTACTTTCCCTGTTGGAGAAAAATTCTATTTCCTGCTTTTCAAAAGATCAAGAGTATCTTGTGATAATAGCCCAAGCGGCCCTGGCAGCCTCGTTGCACAGAGCAAACAAGCTCTTTTACTCAACTCCCAATTCAATGGAGAAAAAGAGGCTACAATTAGCAACAAAGCAGGGGAAACGCGGCATTACAGCCGAATCACTTTCTGCAGCTCAACCCCCAGCAACCACTGCCTTGTTAGAGCCAGGTCTAAAGTGTCAGGAGCGAACAATGTGCTGTGATAAATTACTCTCTTCAAACAGCTGCACTGCTAATTTTCAATTATACACACAAATGGCTCTCAGATTGGAAGAAAATGGAGTGCATGGGGAGAACAGTAGTAGATTTCTATGTTTGTTTGGTGGTGAGTGTGGAGGCGGGAGAGTGACATCCTGAAAAGAAAGCTGTAGCATGTGGAGTCAGTATTTCAGCACCGGATGATGAGCCCTCCCAAATCTTACAGAACCTGGTGGCTTCCTTCTCACATCTCTGCTAGGCTGATGGAGGAAATGGAACATTAGATCTGAACTAATGAGACTGGTTAGGTTATACCCATTAGATCTGTTTTTACAGTAAAATCTTCGACCATTGGATGCATTAGAAGCCTTGGCAGGAGGTGCCAACTGAACCATTTGGAGACGCAGGTTCAGATCCCAGAAGAGCTGATTTCCTTTCTCAGCTGTTCAGCAGACAGGCAATGGATCCCATGTGCCTCTTTAAACAGGTGTGCTGAAGTGTGTGATCCCATGATTCTTGTGGACTCTGAACATGTGATGAGTTTGGTGCCTGCAACAATTCCCCCATGATGAGGGCAAAACTCATTGCCATACAGCCATCTACTGTTGGATTCAGATGAAAAATTCTACAATTTATTTGGAAAAAGGTGATAGTGCAAATGATTAGGAGTTTTGCTTAACTCGTGATACCTCTTTTTAAGCATTTGGAATGACAAAGGCAATATGGAGGTACAATTAGGATTACTGGAAACAAGATGTGGCTCAGCTTCCAAAAATTACAAAGACCTGATAATGATTTTTTCCTTGCCTTCACAAATTTCCCATTGACCTCAAGAGCTATGCCTGAATTTGACCCAATATAATGAACTTATCACTGTTGTTTCCCAATGACTCCTTTTCTAAGAGATAAGAAACAATTAAAAGAACTCTACAAAATCAAATAGGTTGCACCAAGGTAGAACAATCAGTTCAGTAGAGGCATCACAAAAAAAAAAGGAGAAATGTAGCTGATTTTCCTTGCAATGTTTTACTTGATCTTAATTTTGATGAATGACTGCACTGGGGGATGGGAAGCATAGCAGTGGTGGTTTGTAATATGTTTTACCTGCCCAAACTGAGATAACTTTAACCCATCCTTCTTTAAGATTTGATACTCAGAAATCATTATTTGATTGATGATATCAAATTTGATGTCCACAACATAAACATTTCAAATCCTTTCAAAATCTTGGGCAATTTTTACATTTCCATATAGAGAAAAAGCAATCTTGGCTGATAGGAGTGGGGAATCTGGAATTTGAAAGTGGCAGTATATTGTCTAAACCAAAGACAAGGTTCCTGAAGTTCTGTATTTGCTGTAGAGCATCAGCCTTTTGCCAGAAATGGCTGCTGAGCACAGCTCTCACAAAGGCACAGGAGAAAGGGGCCCAGGGTGTGCAGAGAACAACCAAAGGGAGATTCCCAACACCTCCAAGTTAATGCAGTTCCTTTGGCTGGATTTTGGAGCAACAGCACTGTGATTTATATTCTTTAAAGTTCTAGTTCATAATGTTTTCTCTTTGCACACCTTCCTGTTAACCCTGTGTTCAAAGCGAGTTTTGAAACAGATTTATGGTAATTGCAGTCCACAGTATCCCTGAGACAGTCAAATATGACACATGTTATTAAAATGTTTATGGAAAGGGCTGGCAAACTCATCAGATTTGTTTTATAAATAGCTATCATTTCAAATGAAATGGGCAAAAAAAATCTAGTTGATTTTAATACTTTTCAGCTGAGCTTTTTTTCTACTTCTAATAAATGCTAGCATTGTGTCTCCTAATTATAAAGCGCATTACCATACAAAAAGGATTATTTTTAAATTTAAAAATGCCAGTCACAATTTAAAATTACTTTTCTCAAATATGGCTCCTCAGAGAAGCTAAAGAGAGAAGAGAAAGTAAGGGGGGTTGGAATGAGAGGGGGAGAAAGAGAGGATGCAATATTGAATTGTAACAAGACACTTTTATTTTTTTGCTGAAGTGGGATTTCACTCCCTCTAGTTTATAATCGTTACAGAAATTTAAACCTCAAACCATTTCAGTCCAAGCTTATACTAAGCTTGTTAGTGGTTTCTGATGCTGCATATGATAGTGCTACAGCATTACCATAAATCAGCAGAATTAACTATGATCTTCAGAAGCATGCCTGAAAGTGGGTGACAGAAGTCTGCAATTTGGTGCTCTGAATATTATGATAACATTCTATATTAAATGTTTATAATCTACTTAGAGCTGAGCTTCAAGTATATTTTATATTTGTGCTTCACCCAATATTAGAAATCATGGGCTATTATGGCTTTCCATGCCTATGTTGTTTGCAATATCTAAAATTAAAGAAAATATAAAAACACAAGGTGAGCAAGTGTATTTTCCTACCAATGCAATGTTATTAATATTAAGAAGTTAAAGTTTACCCACAGGTTTGAAAATTTAAATGCACCTTGCAATAAATATACTTCACCTTTTCCCATTCACATATGAAGTAATCTACAGCACTGACCGGATTTCAGAAACTCCATCCGAATACAATTTACAAACTCTCTGCTGGTGTTGGAGATACAGACTCAATTTTCCTTCCAGTCTTCGTAAAAGTAACATATCTAAATTATTCATCTAAGAGGAAATAATGATGACGATTTGTAGAGACTAAAATGACAAACTCAACAGTTTTGATAGCCATTACAAAAATCAAGGTTGTCACATTACACAAAGAAATGTTCTGATCCTAAGCAAGCAGGATCCAAGATCTAAAAAAAAATAGTGCTGCCTGTGCTAGGTGCAGGATCCCATTTATTCCCTATTCCAATTGCTATCATCTCCAATTTAAAAAAAGAAAATTGGATTAATTAGTGTTTTCCTACTTACACATATAAATACTACTGGCTGCAGGAGAGCAGGAGTGGAAGCGCTTTTATCAGAGTTCCTACCGAGGAATGCAATGGCCCTACTTCATAAACGGTCTCGAGAGACAATGAACTATATCCTCACTAGGACAGATCAATAGATCTCTCTGCACCCCAGCAAAAGGAGGTGCAGTCTGCACCAGTCAATAATCTAACCTAATTAATTTTCAAGTAATTCTGAGCATGGGCTAGAAAACAATATTTGGGTTTAATGTTAAAGTTATGATTAAGAGCAGACTACTTCAGATTTATACTTGCAGAAATATGAACAAATTAGGTAAATTTGCAATTTTTTTTCTGAAAGAACCATGTTTATACACACATCCACAGGCTGAACTTGCTATGCCAGTTACCAGACATGGAAAGCGATACAAAAACACTCGACAAATTTTTGTTGTGTAACAAAATGAGCTAATTCTGATTTTAGAAAAGTTTTAGAATTAATGGACAAGAAAAGCAGAAGCTGACAAGTCCTTTACTGTTTGTGAAGGATCTTAGGCCCCAGATTGCCCAACATCAACAGAGATGGATGGCCAATGGGACTAAAATGCAACCTCCCAGGGCAGGTGAGTGGCCCAAAGGAGACATGAGGAGTGTGACATGTTTGGGGTCTAAAGGTTGCTCCTTCAGGGCAGCAGGCAGGAATCCCAGGGATTCAGGCTTTCTCCAGTGAACTAAATTCACTCAGCTCACACCAAGCTGTTCAATATGGACAGGCATTTTCATGGTCACAGAAATGATCTTTGGTTGCTGCTGGAAGGTACAAACCACACTAAATATCATGACACATTTGTTAAAATGCAGAAAAAGAGGAATTAAGTGTAAATGAGCCAGAAAATGGAAAAGTAGCATTCAGCATCCTGGGCTGGTAACTGCTGAAAAGGAAATGATCTTCTGCAAAGATCACTTCACAAAGCCTAAGAAGGCTAACACCTATTGATGGGCTGGGTAAGTGCTGGCCCAGAGCCAGCCCAGCCCACCCCAATCCCTAGTTCCTTCACACAGGCACACCCCACACTTGCCACTAACAGCTGGGAAATTTTGCCTAAACTTTTTCTGCTACTTATGGTGTTGCATTCAATCCAAAATAAGCCTCTGTATCTGCCTAGCCCATGCATCTTCCAAATGGATTATTCTTGAAAACAGGGACAAACTGATGGAGTAACATCTGTGGGTGAAGTTTGCACACATACACACATACATCGTAAAGTGAAAAAGCACTGAACAAGAGTGCTGTTTGTAAGCAGTGTACTTCATATTTTCTCCTCAAAATGCCCTTTTCTCCCAGCCCAGATTTTCTGCTTTGGCCACACAGTCCCCACTTGGAAACGCACACATCTGCCACTGGCTTCTGCCTAAAGGCACTGCCTTTTCTCTTTCTTGAACAACACTTGGTAAAATCCAGTTGATTTTGCTGTGGTTCAGTACCATTACAATTAGCAAATGACTGGATAGGTGCAGTTTCACCACATTTTAAGAAGAACTGCACCACAAGGGAAAAAACTGCACCTCATAATATATGACAGGTAAAAGAGAAGAAAATGCAACCTGTTCTTCCTTTATTTTAGTTCCCTTTTGACTATTCTGAAGCCTCTTAACATTTTTTTTTAAACTCAGAATACACAGAAGTGTAGCTGAACACTACAGCAAGTTAGTTGGCTCTAAGTTTTAGTGGAGCTTTTAAGTTTCTTTAAGCTGCAGCATTTTCCAAGTGAAGGACGAAAGCAGGGATTTACCCTCACGACATCCACTGAAATATATTTTTTGTGCTAGTATGAAGTCTATGAATTAGCATTTTGTGATGTTCCTGAAATTAGAAGCCCCATGAACTAACCATTTTATGATATTTATGCTTTGCTTCATAATGCATTCTCCACAGATGAATCAAAGGGCCAAATGCAATTGCTGTTGTGAGATAATAAAGCATGAAGTGGTGTGTTTGGAATTAAATTTCCATAAGACGAAGGCTGGTGGGCAGTTTGTGATGACAGTAACAATCAGGGAGCACTCCCTGGTGCTGCATTCCCAGAAACTGCTGCACAAAGCACCGCATCATCTGCATGAATAATTAAAGCAGTGGCTGGCGACTCAATCAATTTAAAAGGGTAGAAGAAAACTTTTCCAATATTTTTCCTGAGTTTTATGATCAGAGCTATGTCTAGGACCTCTATCAGAACTATTTCCCCAAAATAAGACTCATAACTTTCTGTGGACTGCTGGTTTTGTGTTTGTTTGTCTCTTAGAGATGTGTTTTATAGTTAGCAAAAGCTCTGTTGGATTAAACCAGACAGAACACAGCACAGAACTCCTGGGTCCAGATGAACCTACAGATTCATCTTCCAGCTTTCTACTCTGAGAGGAAAACATCCCTGACTGTGATGTGCTGCTCCAGAAAGTCACTGGACAGAGGGAGCCCCAACCTTGCAGAAATTGTCATTGAATGTGTTCTAGTGAAGTGCAGGGACTGTTGCCTGTCCCACTGCACAACATTTTGTGAGCCCCTGGAATGGAAAAGCACATGGTAATAGTTAATATCATTCACATATTCAAAGCCTCTCACAGTTATTAACAAATTAGTATCCCTCCTACCCTCGTGTCATAGGTTCTGTCTCATTCTGATGGAATCTGGGGGAAACTGAGGCATGGAGAAAAGGAAATGCTTCAAACTCAGCTTTTCATTTGTAGAACACATGGGGCATCTGATTTTGGAGACTTTGCATGCTTGAAGTTTTAAGCTGAAATTGTTTTCAAGCTGTGGGAATACTCAGGCCTTTTAAAGTCATGGCTACTTAGGCACAAAAAATTAGGATGTTGCTTCAAAAAACAGGTGACAGCACCCTCCCTGCCACCCCTGCCTGGGGTCATGTGCCACTTTGGTGGAAGAGGCAAGATTAAAATTCAAGATTTCTCAACTCTTAAATCTACTCAGCCATGTAACCTACTCAAAATAGTCACTATTATCTACTAATGATAGTTTTCAGTTCTGTTCCTGATCATGCTGAAGCCAACTGGCCATGGGCAAGATTGATGAGGGAAGGGGAAAAAAGGAGCAAATTCCAAGGAGTTTGTGAAAACAGTGTTATGTTCAAATCCCACAGAAGCTCAGTGTTGAGGGGGTTTGGCCTGCATGTTACTGTCAATTATTATCCTGTACAGTCCCACAGGAGGGTGGGCACCATGAGAGCTCAGCACGGCACATCCAAATATTCAGTTAAAAAAGACAAGGGTTTCTCTTGGCTGATGAGATCAAAGGCAGACTTTTGCAGGTTTTTACCTTGTTGCCCAGGTTACACAACCTTTAAGACAATGACAGAACTTCACATCTTATTCATTAAGGTCTTGCTGAGTTCCAGAACACTCAGAAGTTGGAAAATATCTTCAAATGAATGTTTCTTAAAAAGATTAGAGAGCAGAACTCTAGTTAGCTTTTGTCTGTCTGTTTTGCTGAGGGTGTTATTGTAAGAGCATGCAGGAGATGAATGATCTACACTGAAAACCTTGACGCTTCTTTAAATGCCTTATTTTCATTTTTTAAGAAATATGACAGCAAGAATTAGTACTGGCTCTTCTATTTCAATAATGGCAGTCATGTTGAAATGACAACAAACATCATTACATTTACATGCACATTTATGTAGACAAAAATTGTCATTACTTATTTCACTGGAACATTTTATAATTTGCCCTATAAACAAATAAAATCTGTATAAGCTGTTTTTAGCCTTCAGCAGTATGTCAACACAAGCAACTTAGAGCTAGACTTACTGACACTCACTGGTATCTCCTTCCATTTTTAAAACGCTTAAGATTAAAAATATATTTATTTTTCAGTTTTTAATAATACAGTGAAAATACTTTTTGATTGCTGGCTGCAAATAAAAAGCAGAAAGTTGAATGCCCTCAAATATTGTATATTAAAAGAAAATGGGGGAAATAATGACATATCCATATGCTTGTTTTGACTTTGATGTTTTGAGTAGAGAATAAAATATGATGATAAAAAAGAAGATGCAAACTGAGAAAAACGTACACCTTCTTTCAGTTTATATGCAATGGGAAATGATTCTGATGTTCTTCCATCATGTTATCTACTTACTCTGTTCTCACTTCTGTCTTTTGTTGATTCTCTGATAAGTGTTAGAAACAAGTTAAATACCCTACAGAAGTCTCACAGTTAAGGCCATAAGTGCTGAGGCCCTCATTATACAAAGCTGTAAAGCACCACAGGTAAATCACAGAATGACAGCACATTTTGGGTGGAAGGGGCTTTAAAGATCACCCCATTCCAACACCCTTCCATGGGCAGGGACCTGCCATCAGAGCAGGTTTCTTAGAGCCCCATCCAACCTGGCCTTGAACAATTCCAGGGATGGGGCAGCCACAGCTTCTCTGGGCAGCCTGTGTCAGGGTCTCACCACCCTCACACTCAAGAATTTCTTCCTAATATCTGACCTAAATCTGCCCTCTGTCAGTTTGAACACATTTCCCCTTGTCCTATCACTACATGCCCTTGTCAAAATTCCCTCTCTGACTGTCTTGTAGGCCCTCTTTATTTATCAGGAGAGTGTTAGAAAATGGAAATATTAGATGGGAAAAAGCATTTCCTAGCACTTAAGGAGTTGAACAGGATTTTCTAAAAGATATTTGTTTGAATGTACAATTGAATAGTGCCAGAAGATTCAGGAAGTGCCTGGACAGTGTACGGAACAGCAGGGCAGAGCTGAAGATCCGCTGTGCAGGTCTTCTATAAAAATTGACTTAGAGCAAAGTTAAAAAAGGAAAGAGACAGCACTGGAACAAACTTGATGTTATATTTGGTTGGTCAGAATTTTTCATGGAGGAATGTTTTGGATCAGCTTTCCAGTCAAGAATGTGGGGGCACAGAACCTGACTTGCTTTAAGACAGAATTTCAGATATTTTTGGTCAGAACTATGTCACACATCTTGAATTTCCTGCAAGAAACAGATGTAGTAGTCTAGGATCCTCCAGAAGTGCTGACCTAAGTTTCTGTGCCAGGTGTTAGCATCACATAAAAATTGCCACTGGTCAGTTTATTTGTTAGGAGGGGTGGCACAGAATGGGGAAGGACTGATCTGGAATAAGGACATACTCCTGTCCCTGTGTTTCAGCTCTCCCATGCCAGCAGGAGCCAGATCCCAGCACATGCTGGAAAGGTGTCCATGCACCTCACTGCAGAAGTTCCAGGGTGTTCTTATTTTTTCAATTTCCTCTCTTTGCACATTTGTGGCAAGTGCAACAGGGAGGGACGTTATGAACCAGAGTAAGTAAAGAGGCTTGCAATGGATCCATATGGATGTTACCACTGGAATTCTAATCCTCATGACTGAATACTCTGGCTGAGTCCATGGCACAGCAGAGCCAAGCTCTGTCCCTGTTTGTGCTGAGCAATGTCTCAAGGAAATCCATGGACTCCAGCAGAAGTATTTTGTGTCTGCCTCACCATGGCCAACACCACCATTTCCCCTGAGAAAAGAACTAATGGTTCTCTTTAGTATCAAATCTGTTTTCCATATTGGCTCCATTGGGTCAAACTCAGCTTTTTTTAGCAGAGCATTACATACCCAGATTAGCCTCACTGAGGTAAACACAGTCATTCTATATTTACACCCGTGCAGTTTACCTCAGGATTTTATTTTTCTGTTCCTCAGGGCCTTTGGTAGTGAAGATAGCTCTGTAAAAGTACTGACTGTGAGGGACAATATAAACTTTGCTATCTCAGTAAACCAATGAAATAGTCATGTAATACAAAAAAGTCATGTAAGTGTGACATACATGAGTGCTGATAGAAGAAACTGAATAAACAGCTTAAGAACAGCTGGACACAGTCACCTCACATGGGCCAGGGTTACAAAGAACTATCTCTGTCACACGACTTGGGCCAGTGCTATTGGCTCCAACAACACAGTCATATCTTCCCTCTTTTTTGAAATTCAAATGTGAACAAAATATATTGCAAACCACAAAGTTGGCAGTACAAGCCAATAAAACCATTGAAGAGTAGTTACTGCTAGCACTCAGTAGCTACTACTATTGCTTCTTGAATTAAAAAAAAGAAAAAGAAAAATTGAAAGTTTTGCCTTCATCCGCATCATAAAAAATGAAATTATATGGGATAGGAATTAGCATGGTCTTTTACTGCTTCTTGCCTCAGAGAAAAATACTGCTTGGCCAATGCCCTTTACTGTTAAACAAGATGTAAGAGTGAAAAAAGTCTTGTGCAGGATGTTCCTTTGGGTATCATAATTAAAAGCAACCAAAGTCCTAACAGACCTTTATGAGGTAAGAAAAGGAAAGCTGCATTTGTTTAAGCCAAATGATTGCAGCAATTTTAAAATACTTGGAATGAGATGTGGAGAGATTCCAAACATATTTCTGTTAACGATTAGTGAAAACGCAGCAAGTACAGAAATATGTGGTTTGCTTCTCTCTGCTTATTTAGATTATAATAACAGTGCAACACATTTATTTAGTTTTAGTATTGTTTTCTTCACAAAAATCTAGCCCCTCTCAAGGTGATACAGGTGATAAGGCAGGCACATACAATACATTTGGTATCAGGGGCTGAAATAACATGAGCAGTAATTCAGGCAGAAGCTTTTTTTCAGTCTTAGGGAAGGGTGAGGGAAACCTAAAACTAAAACATATTCTCATCAGGAGAAAAAAAATCATTTAAAAGCTTGTCAGAAATGAAAACAATTTGCTTGTGCCAGTGTCCTTAAGTGCCACAAACTCTTCGGCTTCTGCTGCTACATTCTCTAATGATATTACTGCATATAGCACATCTCATCTAATCTGTTAGTAAAATCCTAAAGTCACTTATGTCAGTCTCTAATGCAAGCCAAATGAGTCTTCCCAGTAATAAGAAGCTTCGCAGAATTAGTTTTCGTTTTGCAGAAAATTGCCATTGGGGCTGGCACTTTTATCTAAAAATTTCACTCGTGCATAAGCAAAAAACTCATATATTATTTGGTTACATTCCATCAGTATGAGAAATAACATTGTGAGAATTCTATGCATGCTAATGATATATAGAAATCCACCTGCTTTCAGATAAAATGAGTTTAATTTTCTGTTGCCCACTGCCTGGTTGGCCTTTCATAAATTACTTATGCACAGCTATTATTAAAATAGAGGGAAAGCAAATTAGAAAGTCCTCATATCTCTCCACTGGATTTAACCAAGGCAGGGCTGTGACAGCTAGAGTCAGCGTTTTTGAAAAAATTCTGCTCTCTTGAAAAATTTTGCATCTCTATACAATTCTATGCCACTGTTGTAAACGTTCTGACCTGCCTTCTTACCAAATTAACCTAAATCCTTTCTATTTTTCAACATTAATGGAATCCTCTAGAGTCCTGCTGATATATATTAAAATATATTTATTGGTTAATTTGAATTCCAGCATTTTGTACCTCATTTCCCAGTACTTCTGTTATATCTGAACAGCTTGGAGCTTTAGCATTAAAAACTTACAAATTAAGATAAATACATCCGACAATTATCAGATCAAAACAACTTAACTTTCATTGGAATATATGATTGCAAATTTCCCTTCCTGATGAAAGAGAAAATGAGGACTGTCTGCTTGAAACAGTTAATTGGATTTGAAAGTACTGTACGTTTCAGCAATCGGTGCAGCTTTTGGTTGGTCAATGACTACTTGACCTCCTGGTTTTCCAACAGACAATTGGTTTTCATTTCTTGAGGGTCTTTTAAGTCCATAGTTCATGGTGACTTTAAGTTTAATTTTCTGTTAATGATATTATTTTGCTCTTTTAAGATAAAACTTTCTTGTGATGTGCTGAGCAACAGTGGCAATCCCATTACTGTGTGAGGAAGGACACCTTCTCAAATTGCATTCTTTTAACATTGTCTGTACAGTTATGCTATTTCTAAATGTCATTTTAACACTTTGGGTTTGTATTTCGTGTGCATTTAAATGGATGGCTGCTCTGCTCCTTGAAAAAAATACAAACGTGAAAAAAAAAGAAAAAATCAAAAATCCATTGCGGTCACCTGCCCAGCCAAAACTCATTTTTAAGTAATGGGTCCTGATTCTAATCAGCCACTGGTTTAATACCTTCCACTTCTCTGACTAGACTGACTCTGCTTAGAAGTGGTGTGGGTTAGTTTGGGCCAAGGACATGCCCCACAGGTTTCAGGCTCAATTTCTCTATTTTCAAGCCCATTAAATTTGCATCCACACCGTATAACAGTGCATTAAGCCCATCCACACAGCAGGCAATTTCCCAATGCTAGCAACAACTCAGCCCAGAGCTGACATCCCCAGTGCTTGGCTAAACACAGCCAGGCAAATGCTGGTCCTGCTAAGATGAAGTCTCTGTAGTCCTTACACTAAAGCAGCTTTCCTAATGACTCAAAGCAATTATTTTGGAGGAGTTTTCCCCTAAATTTACATTTATTTGTTTTCTGCCACAGGCATTATTTTATTCCACACTGCATTCTGAGAAGGGACTAGAGACACTCAATGCTGGCCAGCTCTCAGGCTGTAGTTTCACACTACAGCACTGAAAACCCAACAGCTCCCTACCACCATGGGGAGCCCTCCTGCTCTTCCTCTACCTCCATATTTCAGTTCACAGAAATCAACCAGGAGAAAACCATCTGTTTCTTTGGTTTTCTGAGAATTGAGGTTCTTTATCTGATTGAGAAGATGGCTGAATACATGCCAGAGTGGGATAATAAAAGCAGAGAAATCATGTGGCTGTCAGTTTAGAACAAATGGTTTCACAATGAGGTATTTCAAATGTCCATTCATAAAAAAAAGGCTATGGATAGACAGCAGAATGAAAAACCATCAGTGGGGGTAAAAATAATCATAGATTGCAAACAAACTGCAGAGCTCTGAAACTCTGGTGGGTTCATTACAAAGCTGAGGAGAAAGAAAAGAATCAAATGAATAGTTTGTTTATGTAAATTTGGATTCTGGTCCTAAATTTGACGTGAACACAGAGCAGCAGGAGGTGCTCAGCACTGGGTTCTCCCTCAGGCAGGTGGCACAGAGTGCTGTGATCCCTCTTGGGGTTCTGGACCTGGCAATCCCAATCTGCCGATGGGAGCCCCTGGGCCAGCACTCAAGAATTTCAGCTGTTTTAAGCCACTTCTGTGCACAGCTAGCAGAAATCCTGCCTGTGGAGAAGAGAACATTTCTGCCTTCATGTGTCTATTTAAGCTTTATTCACATCAGTAACATTTGCCTCACTCAGGGTAATGATGAGAAAAGCCAACCAGAGTGCTTGGGACTGGGATCTCAGAGAACAACTTCTGATCACAGCCACTCATGTGCTTATCCCCCCTAAGGTAATCCAGAAGATTTTAGTTCTTAGGAGTGTTTCCTCTCAGCAGTTGTTTTCAATGCAGAGTGAAGCACTGGTTCTATTCAGTGATTCACATTCCTTCTTATGTAGATCTATAAAAGTGAACTAAGTTGAACAGACTTTGTGCATTTGGATAGAACATGCAATGCAAATACACACAGTTTTCACTAGATTTCCAGCAAAAAGTACTTTTTTAGCTGCCTAAAATGCTTCTAGAAGTGGTTCATGTAAAAGCAAACATATGAATCCAAACTTTATTGTATACCATACAAATTTAGAAATCTCAGAATTAGTCAAGAAAAGTTGAAATAATTTCTATTATGGAATTATGGAACTCAAACTCCTTTCCCTATTAATTTTTGAACATCCACATTTTTACTTGTTTCTTATTGTTTGGCTATCTAATCCAGAGAACAGGTGGCGAACTGATTAAACACCAGTTTATCAGTATAAAAATATTTAAAAACTCATTACTCAGCTTCTCCAAAATCATTCATTATTTTACCTATAATTATTGCAAATAGCTACAAATACTTCAAATCTGTCTCTGATATTGAGATTTTTAGACTGTACCTCATTCATTTTTAGACTGTACCTCTTCCAGGGTTAGAGCTTTACATTTATTTCTCTCCAGTCTTCAATGACATTTTCAATTATCATGGATCCCTGTGAATCCAGAAACATTCTTTGTCGGAAAGTATACACTGCAAAATTCGTGGTAAAATTGTAAAAATTAGCTAGCAGGGTATAATACTGTTTTTCACACACAAAAATGCTCATTATATGGCTGTATGCTTGGACAAATTGAAATGTGATGTAGGAAACATTACAGAACACTGCTGCCCACAGTAGCTGGCAGTTTCCTCTCCCTCCTGGCAATTCCATACCTGTGAATGACTTTGATGGAACTCACCCTGCACAGCCACGGCCTGAGCTGCTCATCATGAGGCCTCAATGGGACATACAACGCAAAGACTCGAGACACACTGGGACAAATCATGTGGGATGAACGACTGGAATTTATGGCTTATGTTAGGGTACACATAGGAATTCTGGTCAGGACCCCACTATGGTAGATGGCACACAGACAGAGAAAGAAAGGGTAGTTCTTCCTGTCAGAAATTTTCAATCCATATAATGTAAGTTGTAGATGTATTGATGAGCATAATGCACTCTGCTACACAAATAGCTGGTGAGAAACCCATTCTCCTAAAACAATGACAGATGGTTTTGAACAATAATGAGCAATTGCATTAAAAACATTTAAAAATTCTGTTTCAAAACTGTTCTTGAACACAACAGTTAAAGTATTCACTCTGTGTAACTTAGCCAGATGCAGCAGACAGCAATGAGTAAAAGCCTATCAAGAATTAAAAAATGTTTTGAACATAAAGTACACCAAAAACTATGACTTCTTTTTATACCCTCTCAAGTACAGAATGTCCTGTGAGCTAGTAGAGGACATCCTATGCTATAAGTCTGTTGAAATGCTATAATTAAAGGTCTGTCAGAGTTTCCATTAAATCCCTGATTTTCAGGGTTTAATTAATAATAACAGTGAAAATTAATGTGAGTAGAATTAAAGCCACTGTCATAGCTCTGCTGCATATTAATTCCTGATTTTAAGTCTCTACAACATGTGGGACTGATTCAGCTTCCTCTCCTCAGTCAAAACTCCTATCACAATGTAAAATTCCTCACTGGAGACAGTGGATATTTGTCTGAACACAGAAAGTGTGCTGAGGCTCTGAAATATCTATGGCATTTATACAGTAAATTAAATGCACATTTCAGAAAGTCAAGAATTACAAAATTGCATAAAGTTTAGGAATAAATGCCTCAAGTTCAGTTTAAGCTCATATACCTGAAAACCAATGAACATTCAAAATTTCTCAGTCAATTCCCTCCCAGCAATTGACTCAATGTAAGTTTTTCCATCTATCTTTAGATGGAATATTAATAACAATAATCACTTATAATTTTTTCTAAGTAAGAATTAAGGCATTAGCTCCTTAATGGAAGATGGAGTAAATATTGGGGAATATAACTGGAAATGGAACTTCCCTGGAACTGCAAGAGCAGATCAGATGTTCTATTACTGAAACAAAGGCTCCTGGCATTTTGGATTTGGGTGCAAATAATTTAGAACACAGAACATTCCATGAGATAATTCCCTGAAAATAAGCACTGGTATCTCACCATACAACACAAGGAAATTTAATCTTTCACATAAAAGGATCAAATAAAACTACCTCAGTGTGGAAGTCTAGAGAGGGACCTGGCAGAATACTAGAGGATATTCAGTTCTCTTCAAAGTAAATAGTATTACAGCTAAAAAATGTGAAAGCATGAAATTTTCTCAACACTGCTGTGAGAAACAGACCCAGAAATCCCAGACGTATGCAAAACACTGTAGAGAAGGGTGGAGACACTACATTCAGAAATTGCTAAAAATGTTAAGAACACTTTGTTTCACATAAAAGAACATACTATAAAATACGTTTTTTTTCCCCAGATT
This sequence comes from Emberiza elegans, assembly GCA_024865655.1. NCBI lineage: Eukaryota > Metazoa > Chordata > Aves > Passeriformes > Fringillidae > Emberiza > Emberiza elegans. The sequence continues at coordinate 7,305,470 of JALJVW010000149.1, read as the reverse complement.
CTAAAATAATAAGTGGCATTATTTCATCTTACATTAAAACCTATGTTTTAAGTCAATATCACACATTTCAGAGGTTAATAGATAAAGAAGATCAATGCTATTCGCTGTTAGGACTGCCAAGTAGGTCAAGGAAGTTCACAACTAAGAAACTGTCATGTAATAAAGAAAAGTGGGAATTTATATAGTTAATGAAATCTATGCTGTTGCACAAATGAGAAATGAAGCTAACTTAATTAAAAACTCACATTATATTGTATATAATGATAAATATTGAGCAGGAAGCAAATGACAGAGAATATAATGTTTCCAATGAAGCTGGATACATTTGAAGCACAACACAAAAAGGGGAGGTAGAAGGCCAACAATCAAAAAGGCTCTGTGGTGGTTTTGTACCTGCACTGTCTTGATACCTAAATGTGGGGATCCACTGTGGTTGTCACAGTGCAAGTCACTAAAAGACAGTCTTTGATCTGAACTTAAAATCTAAGAAGAGAATTTGGTAAAAATGTTGGAAAAGGAAGAATTATCATTCAAAATGTTAGGAAAGAAAGAATTGTTATACTTTTTCAATCTAGAATTGAGGCTGTAGTTCCAGAGCAAGCTAAACCAGAAGTACATTGTATTGGAGGCAGTTAAATCAAATGATTGCTAGTGTTAAAAGTAGGAAAAAGATTCAAATCTAAATGAATCTAAGGGAAACCCTTAGAGGTGGAGAATAATGCTCTTTATGATTTGCTAACATTACTAACCAGACTTCATAGAGACAAATTACCAACCAAACCAGAGTAAACTATACCATTAACCTGGAGTGTATCTTGCTCTGCTTCCACAGTCTTTCGGAACTTAAAGAATTGAAAAACCAAAGCAGAACTTGGCATGAGGACATAGTTTGCTGTAATCAATATTAAAAGCAGGGAATTTCTCAAAAGATGGAAAAAGCCAATAACTGTTTGTGTATATCTATTGCTGAGCTATGAGCCCTTGCGTTAGATTTAAGCTAAGTACCACAGCATCACATTCTCCTCTCTCGTGTTCTCGAAGTCACATGGCAAACATCTGGTGATCAAAGTGAAATCACGAACTGGATAATTTCTATTTGGATGTTACTTTTTGGCTCCTCTTATCCCTGCAGCTGGAGCATTTCCTTCCAGCAGCTCTATGCTGTTTTGTGAGCAACGCTGGAAAAATGCCACAAATTTATGAAAAACTTTGAAGGGGTTTATCGTTAACAACTTCTGCTTTCCAATCAGTACAGCTTGAATCAATAGCACTGCTGCTCAATGTAAACAGGCATAATGGGAATTTTACAAAGCAAGACTATTTGTATGTAACATCAAAACCAGCACAAAGTCCTTTCCACAAGAGTGCAAATCACTTTTAGAGTAAGACCAGAGAGAAAAGAAAGATTACTTTGTGATGATTTGCTGCAAAGTTCAGTACACTCTTTGCTTGATAATGAATTTCACTCATATTGTCATGTATTTCAGGTTTTATCAACAGAGTGCTCAACTGCCAACACCCATGATTTTAGCACATCAGAACAAAGGTGAAAAAATGAAAAAGAGTACAGATTATTATCTGATTTTCTGCAAGTAATAATTCATTAAAATATTATCCTTTTACTACAAGTACTGCCTAACCAGAAATTCCAAAAAAAAAAAGAAAAGGAAGGGAGAAAAGATGGAGGATGCCGGTGGAAGGATGAACATGGATTCAGGTATATGAAATATTGTCTTATTATGTGGTAAGATTTTGGTTCCATCAGAAATAATAAATGGGAAGAGATTGCTAAATGCATTTCCACGGCAAAGGGAAAAAGCAGGTTTCTAGTATGTTGCACTTGTAAAAATCTGAATTTTTAAAATTTATTTTAATTTTATTTTTTGTTTGCCATTATTTACTGTATCTTATGTACTTTAGGGATAAATACAAGACAAGCAGCATCTTTTGTTGCCTCTCAAGTCACACTTCCTGGCTGCTCCATGTGTGCTTTCTAAGAGCTGTACACATTGACAGCAACTGGTAAGTGGGTCCAAGCAGCCTTCTCCTGGCTTTTGGACATGGATTAAAGCATGGCCCAAGTGTAAATAATTAAAGGATTTTCTGGTCAGGCCAGGCTCCAGAAGCTGTAGCACACACCAGGGAGCAGCCAGGCTTGGTGCCTCAAGTTCCCATGTGATACAACAATTACAGAAGTACACAGATCTTGGTCCATCTCCTCTCTGCTTACATTTAGCCTCTGGCTGCTTCTGCTCTTACAGCTGCTCCTCTCAAGGCCATGGATATGCTTTTGATTTAGCAGAAGTCACGGGACAGGGAGGCAGAGAGCAGTTACTTTTGTCAGAGCTTTTGTAACGAACTTGCTGGGAATCCTTCAAGAAATCAGTTCTCTGAATTGAAACTTTTCACTGGAGTTTTTTCATTTTAGCAAAACTTTCAGAGAGGAAAGTATCTCAAGTCAGTATTTGTGATGAAGCAAAGAAAGAGATGCATGGCCAGCATCCCAGGACAGAGGTACCAGCCTGGAATGTCAAAGACAAAGCATTCGAGTGAACCTGAGGCAGCATTGTACAGTTGTAAATCCAACACTGGGCTTACTAGAACACCTACATTTTCCAGATTGTTGTCAACACAGAAGTTGCTTGGGTGCATGAGATTCCTGGCTGTTGACTCAGGTTATGTCCTGTACACCACTGAGCAATCCATCAGGAGCCATCTTTCCTGAGATGTGCAGTGCTGGGTGAGTGCCCAGCCTGCCCAGAACCCTCAGCCTCAGGGAAGATGTAAACAGGAGCTTATGGTGAGCATTGAGGAGCAATGACTGGAAAGCTGCCAAACGACTGTGAAAGTGCTCTCCCAACATCCATTTGATAATGAAGTTACTCAATGGCTTCAGTGAAATTATCCTTACTTTACATAGGAGTCAGAGGAAAATGAAGCTGCCTCAAACTGTAAAACCTACCTTGTACATCTAATCATGCAAATTAAATTAAAAACCCCCATGGAAAGAGTCCAAAGAACTTTCTCTGCATGTGGCTGTAAGTCACTTAAGCCATTCAGTGAGACAGGATAATGGCCATCACTTTTCACTTGGCCAGTTCATATTGTGGCACTGGGAGGAAGACAATCTGTCAAGTTTTTGTCTGCAGTGTCTGATTTTTCACCACACTGCTCCTGCCCTCCCTCCATTGTGTCAGGAGTGCATTAGGTGTTGGAAGGGCAGCAAGAGGCTCAACCAGTGGGTGGGGAGGCTGGAGAAGGGGAATTGAATTGTAGGCAGCCTGCAGAGTCTGTTGGAAAGGCTGTGCTAGCTCCCTTTGTGGCTGATACGTATCTGTGTCCCTGTGCCACATTACATGGAAGGGATTAGAAATAGGATTTCTGATATTTCAGCTGACATGACAGGAGTGATAATTTCATGCAACTATGTTGCAAGCTAAATTCAAATATTCCACCTTTTAAAGGGATTGTATATATTTTCATCTGCGCTCTTAGGCTCAGAACCTTTTCCTGAAATGACTGATACAACAATAAAATGCACTTCAAAGAGGCTAATACATAGATAATGTCCTGTCTCTCTAAGTGTACCTTACTCACACCCTAATGACTTAAATGACTACATGAAATGGCAATAACTGTTAAAATAACCTCCAAAACCTCCATAGATCACAGTTTATAAAAGTTTGAGAGATCTTTTGAAAATCAAAAATCTAACAGTGTTTTTGTTTAATTTTTGGGAGTGTTCTTCTTTTCTAACGAAGTCCAAGAAAATAAAGAAACAAAGTCATAAAAATATCTCAGCTCTAAGTAGAAGGTATCAAGGTCACTGACTATAAATATAAATAATGCTGCTTCATAAATCTTAAACAGCTTACTGCAACTACTAATATAACTTTAAAGTATTTACAAGATTAATCTTTTTAAAGTAAATTACAGGATCATAATATCAAACAAGATTATGCTATGTCCTATATAGCATTTTACTATGCACATAGCAGTAACATGACAGCAAATATGCACTTCAGAGGTATCAAGTAGCTACTGCATGAAGGGGGTGACACTGCATGCCAAATACTAAGCACAGCAACAAGTCTTGGGGCCATCTGATCTCCCCATACAAAATACTTTGTGAAACCCTTGATAGCCTCATTGTATGTTTAATGGGGAAGGCATAATTTTTCATGCCTCCATAGAAATATGCATTGAGTATCCCAATATAATATACAGGTGTAAGATTTTCTAACTGCTGGCTGTTGAAGCAGAAGAAATACCAGGAATACTGCAATGCAGACAGTATCCTTGGATCCTGTCCTTGGGACAGAATAAAGGATCTTTTTCTAGGTTGTATGCATTTCTGGATCTCTTGCAATGGCATTTTCTGTGTTGGAATCATGCAGCTCACAGTGTGCACCAGGTAAATTTTAGCACAAGTCTGTTGGTTCAGGTGAGCCCTGTGCCTTATTCTAGCTAAGGATCTTGTTCACTGTAAGGTTTGTCCAGCATGAGAAGCAAATCTCCCAGCAGAGGCAAGCAAGATCACCACAGGAATCCAGTTAGTAATTAGACCAATAGAAACCCTTCTAGAGCACTGACTAGTGATAAATTTTTAAAAAAGAAATCTTTGCTTGCTGAAAATTTTTGGTAGTAAAGAGAACCAAGATCCCTTTCCCATCCAAAAGCCTAAACCCACTTGATTTATGCCACTATTTCAGTAGGGCCTTGCCCAGCAGAACAAACGCACTGAAGAGAAGCCCAGAGTGGGCCTGTGATTCCAGACCAGAGTGCCCATCAGGATGCTGCTCTCAGAAGCTCCACCTCACTAACTTCTACTTCTCCTGAGCCACCCACAGATGGTGTTTGCAGTAAGGGACCACACCTGCATCTGTGCCCTGCAACAAAAGCCCAGAGTACGTTCCTGTCCCTTTCTCTTTTGCAGCTCCCCAAGCAGAATCTGTTGCCTTGACAACTCTGGGGTGTTCCCTGGCTCCACGGATGCTGGCAGGAGGAAGGCCAATTTCCTTCCACAAAATACAGAACTGCTAAGGAATAAACAACTAAAAGTGTTCTGATTCCTTCAGTAGTGACAAAACCAGAAAGAAAATGAAGAAACTTGCTACAAACACAGGATTTTACAAGCCAGAAGCAGCAGGATTCAAGCACTGAGAATTCACAAACACAAGTAGAGAACAGAAAAAATTGCAGTTGCTTGAGATTTCAGCAAAGAGCTGGGAATGGCTGTGGCTAAGGTCAGGCTAAGGCTCTTCTCTTTGATCACCCTTCTTTAACTGGAAGACCTCTGGCCTTCCATGGCACCACCCTTGCTGTACCATTACACTCTTTGTAAAGAAGGTGACAAAAACAAGAATGAAAACAAAATTAAAACAACACTAAAAGGAATTTTAAAAGGTTTGCAGTTTTCACTGCTTTTGTGTATAACCTTTCACAATATTAAGTAAAACTAACTTCCTTTATTTTTAATTTTGAGCTGCATTTTTTTTTTTTTACTTCAACTGTGCTTCAAATAAATGTATTTTTGAAGCAAAAAAAAGAATCAAGAAAACTGATGGTCAGGAAAGAGATCACAGTAGCTGCACTCCACTAGAAAGGACAGCAGACAGAGGTGATGTATGTAACACAAAGGAAACATGGTGCCTTGAAGCTCTGTCTTTCTGTGTCCTGTAGCTGAGCTGAGGGCTACTCAGCTGTGTGACCATTCTGTCACATCTCACTGCATCCTTGAGGAACATCACATCCATTGAAGGACAGATTTGCTGTTGTTATCTTTAAATTCCTCATTACCTTAAGCACATATAAGCACAAAAGCTTTTGGCTTTTCTCATTTATCAAACCTTCCCCTCCTTCAAGGGTTAGCCAAAGCACAAGCTGTGCTATACCTACTGCCAGCAGATATCTAATGATAACAGATGATGTGCATCCTTTACCAGAAATAAATGATTTTTGAAAGTATCCATTAGTAATTAGAGCTGGATTTTCAGAGCCAATAAAAGCTAAAAGTACAGGAAAAGGTACTCACAACTTCATGATACCAATGAAATCTGTAATAAAAAGCAATGCACTCTGTATTCCAAAAGGCTGCAGCATATCAATAGACACATCTGACAAAAGCATCTAACATCACTGAAGCTCCAGCATGCATTATTGTATTTATTCAAGGAAAGCACAGACAAAAGCTACTGGAGTTAAATTTAACATGTAACCAGGTATGACCAGGCTTCATGATACATCAACCTGCTAGTCAAACTAATACCACTTCTATTTTAAGCTAAATGAAAGGGAATTAGGTAAGAAAACTCCCTCTATTGACCACTGACATTGTTTATTACATAAAAGGTAATTGCTTGGAGAAGATTCCATCTCTTTTTGCTGCAGAAAATGTCTTGGTTTGCTGTTAACCCTTCTCCCATTACAGTGCAGCCACATTTGTGCCACTGCTCACAGAAGCATAGAGAGCCTTCTGCATGATTGAGGGCAAGAACTTTGTAATGCACTATCTTTATCTGTCATATTTTGGTCTACAGCAGTAAATTTTGTATGCCTCTACTGACTACTCCCTGGAAATATGGTAAAGATGTGGCCTTTTATACAAAGATAAGGTACACAGAAATGATATCCAGAGAAAATATGGTAATAGAAAAGAACAGGCTCAAACAACAATGAACAGCTCACAGTCAAATCCAAAAGCATTAGAAGATTTCAGGCTGTGTTGGTAGAGTACAAATCCATCTTGGATCAAATTATTCACCCATTTACCGTGGTCCCTCGCTTGGCCTGGCAATTAGTTCAACTGTGGAATGCTACTTAGGAGTACATTCACAATCCCTACATATTCTCTACAGCACAAATGCACTTTGGGAAGAAAGAATTGGATCCAGGCTGCCCATTGTAAACAAAACAGCCATTACTTCCCCAGAGGTGTTAAAGCTGTGCCTGGAAATAAAATAAAATAAAATATTAAAAATAATCACAAATAATTAAAAATAAAACATTTCTAATTTCCTATTTGGTATGCTGGGTGATATGAGGGAACTTACTTAACCTCTCCATGCCTCTGTTTTGTCATCTCTAAAACAAGGATCACACTATGCCTTCACAGGACTCACTGCTATTTTTTGGCTCTGACAGGGCTGTGAATTTTTCTGATCTATGTAACATACATGTAGAGCTTGGAAACTCTGTGCATTCCTCTAAGACAATTCTCTCTTGTTAGGCCATAGACAAAGCTCATCTTGTCAAGCAGAAAGTTTTGTTAGCAAAATTCATTCAACAAAACAACAACATATAAGGAAAACCCAAACCTGATCTTTAACACATTGTTGAGGAACTTACCTGCACAGACAGAAGGTAGAAATTAATGTCAGTGGATGGGCCTGATTTGCAGAAAGAGATTTTTCCATTTTGTTTAAGAAACAAAGTGAAGGAAAAAACTATTTTTAGAATTACAATTTGAAATGCCTGTTGGAAAAATTATGGAAAGCAAAAGTATATTTTGTCCTCCTTTTCCATACCGCTTCTGATTCATCATTGCATGACACAATTTTTGCAACAACTTACAGAAAAATATTGAAATTGCTTTAATCCCTTAGGGATGTAAGCTACTTTGTACATGCGTAAATAAACTGCTTTATGCTAAGCACTAAGTCTCAGACTCTTCCCCAAAATTGTTTAAAGTAATTTTGGATATAATTAGCAACCCCTGAGAATGCAATTAGTCTATGACTGGCAATTCTGCAGTAATGATTCCCCTCTTGTCAAATGGGTTTTAAATTGAAAGGTCATTTTGGATAATAATTTCTATGATTTTACCTCTCTTTCCCCTCAAAGTTAAAACTTGAGTTAACTTGTGGTGTCTTAAGGGAAAGAAACATTTTCTTGGAGTGTTTTCAAAAGGTATTATAACCTTGATCAACACAGAAATCTTTCAGAGCTGCAGTTTTGTTTCTCAGAGTAAGTCCTTAACTTTACTTCTCAATTCCTCAGAAAGTTGCTACTCATAGCATCAAACAAAAGGGTGATTTTTAACAAGTTTTGTGCTTGAGTCTGTAGAATTTGCTCCCCTAACGCACAATGCTGCATTTTCCTTTGCATTTGTCTGTTTTCTCTGAGTGTAAGCAGGCCCTCAGTTACCCTTCAGCTGACTGGTGTCAATGATAATAACAATACATTTTTATTTTTCGACCACTCCAATCTAAAGGCAAGTTAGCTCTGCACATGTATGCACCCACACACAAATGTAAGTAATATGTGAACATTTCCAAAGGACAACAAGTCCTTTTGGAATAGTAATGAATAGAGAAATCATCTTGTGCCCTGCATGAGATAGGTGCATTTCAAAATTTTCCTGTATAGCTTCCATGAAAATTGGCCCCTAAGCAAGGGTGTGAGTCATTGATGAATACAGCTCTGAGGCTTCACGCTGTGCAGCAAGAGCTGTAAAAGGCATTAGAGGAACAGAGGGGAGGAGGAGGAGAGAGAGAGAGGGTTAGGAGGTTATTAAATAAAACCTGGTAATGGTTTTACATGAACGTTTTCTGAGCAGGGTTTGGAGCAGGCACACCCCGCCCCGCCGGCAGCGCCTTTGCCGGGCGGGGCACGCAGGGGCTGCTCTGCCCTCCTCAAATCGCTCCTGCCTTGCCAAAGGCATTGCTCCCACTGCTGCCCTCCCGGCGCTCGTTGGAACCCGGGACCTACCAGTAACACAAATTACCCTATGGCACATTGTCCTATAGTAACTTTTCAATTGAATTTTGCAGCAAAAGGATGGGGTTTTGTACTCCTCACCCATCTCCAGCACACAAAAGGCACTGCACTGTACCAGCAATATTGCAGCCTTTGCCAGCACAACTGTGCAAAAAGTGTAGATCAGGATAAAGAGAATAAATTTAAGCTTCCTCAAACTTCAAAAGTATTTGATTTTTGCTCATTTTTGTCCTTTTCTTTCCCCCAAGATCAATGTACTAAACTGCTGTTAATTTAAATGATTCACTGGTTAGTGATAAACATAACTGATAACACATCAGACCTGAATTATGAGCAATTCTCCTTTTTCATGCATTTGTGCTTCTTCTACCCAAGTCAGAAGGTCCAGGTTTCGATAAAGACATTGGGCTTTTGGTTAATACTTCAGTCATTATCATGCCACATCCTCCATCCTTCAGACTTCCTGCATGTCCTGATCTCACACTCACTTGCGTGATCCCCTCAATCTCTCTCCCTGTTTTTGCTTCTTCCAGTTTGCAGCAGCCTTAGTGCACCCATCTGAAAGAGAAGATACGTGTGGACCATTACATCCCATCATCAAACACCCTGCCACTTGCAGGTTCACATGGGAAATTGATTATCAACAATGATTAACTGACACCAACTGGCTACACTGGGTTAGTTATAAAAAATCCAGCAAAACCTTAAATGAGTCTTTTTTCAGAGGCTGGCTTAGATGTACAGTCAGGAAAAAATATTTTCCCATATTTTATATAGCAAAAGTATTAGGTAGTAGAAAGAAATCCATGATTGAAATCTTTATTTTCACACAGATAACTGTTTAAGGAGATTGGGCATAAACAAAAATGATCATTTTTAACAGATACAAGAGGAGCTTTAATTCTTTTGAAGGTCAGAAACAGTGGTTCTACATTTAAGTCTTTTGAACAAATGGGCACAGTGGTCCACATAAGTGAAAATTCAACCCAAAAGGAATATTAACAGAAAAACAGTTTCTCATGCTACAAGTACTCCTGTTCCTCTAATACATTTAAGAGATATAATTTTAAAAATAAAAAAAAAAAACAAAATATATAATATATATATATATATATTATATATATATATGTGTGTATACATATACATATACATATACATATACATATACATATACATATACATATACATATATATACATATACATATACATATACATATACATATACATATATATATATATATATAAGAACAGGAATTTTATATTTCCTTTTAACTGAAAAGTTGATAACTGACTGGTGCTATTTTAAAATGAGACACCAACAAAACCCCCTGAATCCACAGACACGCAGCACCATCTGGTGGATTAGCAGGTCTGGCAAACAGTTCTGCATTTACTGAACACATTTCCACAGGCAGGAGAAGGGAGAAAGCATACAAACAAAAGCATCTCATGGAGATTTGTTTAGTCAGCGTCAGGCAAGAGAAAGTGAGGAGGGTGGAATTTCCATGAAAATTGTGAAATAATACTCTTTACTCATATAACACTTTATACTTTTCAGACACTATGTATAAATCTGGGCTCAAAAATATGTGAACAGTGCACTTACAATGACAAAAATTCAAAAGTTTGGTATGCAATTTAACTACCTGTTTCAAGATTTATTTAGTTTGATTTCCTTCATTTCGTGTTTATAAATTAGCATTTTTTCACTTGCTTAATGAACAGGACTGATTGCTCACCTAATAACAGTTTTCCAATAATTAGCTTTCTTCTTCTCAAGCACTATATGGTCTCATGTTCTTTCAAACAAAAGCTCAGCTTGGAGAATTCAAGATTTTCAGGTGCTCATCACTGCAAAGCCACAATGAATTACAGGTGTCAGTTTAAAACCCCTGCAAGGCAAGTTGCATTTATTCTTCACATGTAGTGAGTAAAAGGAGCTTCTCACTTAGGGTAGGAAAGGAAGGGGCCCTTATATGTCCACAGGGATGTGCCATTGTAGTCTCTGCTCTCTAGTAGCTTGTAGTGTCTTTAGAATTCCACCTTCCCATTGAGCCAGGCCACCTCCCTGCACTCTGCAATAGGTGGCTCTTGGCACACAGCCCTTGAGGGGGTCAAAAGGCTCAGTCCTCTGCAGGCACTCACCCAACACTGTCCAAGCAGCTGAGGCTCCCTCCTTGTCATCACACCCCTGCATCACCTCTGCACTGATCCCTTTGTGCTAATCCCCATTTCTGACACTGTGCTGCGAGCTGCTGGTCCTCTGATTTCGTTTTGAAAAGACACCTGGCTACACATGTTCAGCTTCTAGAAGTCTCCTCCATGTATGCCACAATCAGGAATATATATATATGTTAAGTCTGAATTTTCTACCTATAGAAGTTTCCCTTCTTCTTAATGGCCATATATCCCAGCTATCTTTCTGCATCATCTGCATCTTTGTCATGCCCAAATTGGTAATGAAGGTCCCACCATCCCTCGTTCCTCCGGAAGACACTAACTGTACTCAGCACATCATTCTCACAATCAGACACATCATCACTGAGCTATGAAAGTGTACATACAGCAAGATCAAAACACAGGTCACTGGCCATCACAACTTCATACATCCCAGAGGGCAAGCAGGAAGGTGGCAGGAGGCTGCTTGCTGCCAATTACTGCCTCGGGACACTGCGTTATCCTTGATGCTTCAAAAATATTATTCAGAGCTTCTTACAAGCATCCATAGCCAACCGTGCTGGGTAAGACAAGAGGCAAAAAGATCTTCCTCATGACATCTGTATTTTTTTCACAGTTAGCGTGAGGTACTGAACCCTGTACCATACCTTTATTTTTAAGAAACATTGTTGTTCCTTTTTTTCCAATACTTTAAGAATAATGCAGGATTGTTCTCAGGGGATGATTCCAATAATCCACACAATACTTCAAGTCAAGCTGCGCCCATCCTCATCAGGCCTGACTTTCACTGTTCTTCAGCAAACTTTTCTTCTCTAAAAATATCCTCTAATACATTTATAGATATGTAGCAAGACCAATGTCTTCTGTGGTCTGTGTTGGTAGTCTGACATAGGCCCATATTTGTAAATCTCACTGTAAACTCCTTGCTCCTTCAAACCACCTCCCAAACATTTGTCAGTACTTATTGCTGTTTGGCTCAGTCACCTTTGAATCATGCTTTGAATACTTCCTTTAATGTCTTTTCAGATGCTTTAGCCAGACAATTGTCACCAATGGAGGGTTTCTGCATCAAGGCTACCCTTCCTTTTTTTAGAGTTTTTAAAAGAGCATGTAGTGACAGAACAAGGAGGAACGGATCCAAACTAAAAGAGCGTAGGTTTAGATCAGATATTAGGAGAAAGTTCTTTTCTGTGAGGGTGGCGAGACTCTGGCCCATGTTGTCTAGAGCTGCTGTGGCTGCCCCATCCCTGGAATTGCTCAAGGCCAGGTTGGATGGGGCTCTGAGCAACCTGGGCTAGTGGAAGGTGTCCCTGCCCATGGCAGGGCTGGAACCAGATGAGCTTTAGTGTCCCTTTCACCCCAAACCATTCCATGGCTCAGTGATTCCTGCCAAGAGTGCTGTGTCTGCCTTGGTCTGCAAATGGTGGAACTCTGGGGCACAGGGTAATTTACACCCCAGAAGCACAGATGGTTTCGCAAGGTGACAGGCAAGTTCACAAGGACTAACATTAGTGTTTATGGTCACCTGAGCGCAGCGTGGCTCGGGAAACCCACCTGGTACTTGTGGAGACAATGCCAAAGGCCTGCTCACAAACAGGACATGCACAGTGTACCCTCGCAGACACCGTCAGGCGGTGTCCCCAGGGCAGGTGCTGCCAGCCCCAGACCTCTTTGGTGTCCCCAGGGCAGGTGCTGTCAGCCCCAGACCTCTTTGGTGTCCCCAGGGCAGGTGCTGCCAGCCCCAGACCTCTTTGGTATCCCCAGCGGCAGATGAGCCGCCCCTCTGCCGGTCCAGACGCGTTGCAGCTGGCTCTGGCAGAGGAGCGGGGGGCTCTGAGGGGCTGCCGGCGGCTCTGGGGCTGACACCCTCCCCTGCAGCACGGCCACGAACGGTACAGCCCGTGCCCGGCCCGCTGACGCCCAACGAGCCCCAGCCATCCGCAACGGGCCCGGCTCGGCCCGGCCCGGCCCGCGGGAGCAGCGGGGGCGGCGCCGCCCGAGGCCCCTCCCGACCGGAGCCGCCGTTACCGCCGTTGCCAAGCGCCCGGAGCCGCCTCAGCCCCGGCCCTACCTCAGCCCCGGCCCTGCCGCAGCCCCGGCCCTTGCGGGCCCCTCCGCGACCATGGAGAACGCCACCGCCGCCTTGCTGGCCGATCTGCAGTGGGAGCCCGGCTATGCTTTGCCCGTGGCCAACGCCGAGAACAAGGCGCTGGAGGACGAAGTGAGCGCGGGGAGAGGAGCCCGGCCTTCCCCCGAGGCCAGGGAGGGAGGGAGGGAGGGATGGATGGAAGGAAACCTGACGGGTTCCGTGGAGCTGTCCGGGGATCGGGAGGGCGATCCCCGCATCCCCTGAGCCCCGCAGGAGCAGCGGTGCGAGTTGTCCCTTCCCTCAGGAAACTCCCGGTTTTCTCCTGAAAGCCCTCATTTCACTGCTTTGGAGGGATGTAGCAGCTCAGAAACACGCGCAGTTTTCTTAAGTTATTTTTTCATTAATACTTGCAGTGACTGTATTTAGGTAGTTGCAGGTAATAAGCAGGTAACCACAAACAATAATTTAACGAATCTGACTCTTAAACAGCTGCACAAGTTGCAAAAGGAAAAAGAAGACCTGCAGAATGAGCTGACCAACTGTGAGGAGCGCATAGAGGCAATGACCTCTCATTTGAAAAACGTGAGACAGGAGATAAACTTCTCTCAGGTAAATCACCCCCTCTAGCAGGTCCGTTTAGTCAGCCAGACGTGTAACCTGAGAATCTCTCTGTTCCTGGTGTCCCTGTCTATTCTGCCAGCTTTGTTAGGCCTTTATTCCAGGATTTCCACAGGAAACAAAAGTTAAACTACATACCTCAGTGATATTATATGATGGTCATTAAGACCATCCAAATTCAAAGTACTGTACCTAGGAAAAAGACAGAAGGATGCATTTTAGAATTCTTCCTGAATGGGAACCTTTGTAGATATTAATAAATAAAAAAAAATTGGTCAAGGAAAACACCAGTGTAAGGGGAAAAAAGTTATAATCTTTATAATGGTGAAGAATTAGTTGTGAAATGCTGGTGAAGACTTAATTCACAGACATGAAAAATGAAGCAAGATGGTCAAGATCTAAGTCTTTACCTATGCTCTGAATTAACTGATCAAAAGGGCTAGTTTAGATTTCTAAAGAGTCTTGAAAGACTTACACCTTTGAGATAAAATATCCTGGGTGAAAAAGTCTTAGGAAACTTCCCTGCAGCTGAACAACTTCTTTATTTTTTTTGGGGGGGGGGCAGATTCAAGCATTAATTTGAATTAAAGGAAAGAAAAATTAGGCAATATCCAGGTACTGCTATAGGCCAGGAGGGGAGGTTTCTCTCAGCACAGAACAAAATATTTTTTTTTTGCTGTGCCTCCTGGATCTGATGTAAAGTCACTGGTGATCAAGAGACTAAGATTTTGGTGTTGAAATGTTAAGATTCTGAATTTTGGGTGAAAAATCTTAGAATTGAGTTTTTAGGGTTACAAAATGTTGATCTGTGAATACTTGATACAATATGTACATATGTACATGTAAGAATGTGTATTTGAGATACTAAAATCAAACCAATAAATTTTCTCAGAAAATTCCTTTATTTTATATGGTAAAACCACCTCTGACTTGGGATTCAATTATATATAAAAGAAAAGATTGTTGATTGTTTTCCATACTGTAAAATACTGAACTTTATTATTCTGCAGTCTCTTTACAAAGCCAAACAGAATGAGATTGAAACTGAAAATCACTTTAAAGCCCTTGCTGAGAGAGAATATGGACGTCTCAAAAATGACATTAAACGACTGAAAGATGAGATAGCTTCCTTGAGAGAAAAGAAAAACACTCAAGAAGTAAGGTTTGAAATTTTTGGAAGGGAGCACCTATATTGCAAAATTTTATGGCTTGTCCTCACTTGCATGTGGTAGTATGTCATTAATAGTTAATTATAACAAAGCTTATAAACTGTAGTAGGTGATCTGGATGGGCTTTTCCCTGTGTAGGCAAGTAGAGTGACGCTGAGAATGTTATTGCAGAGACTGGTCAAGACTTAGCAAATATTAATTAGATATTGAAAGAATTCTGTTCTTAATGCTAGATATGCAGCCACACATCCATTTCACTGTATTTCTAATTCTCACAGGTATTTGCTTAATGGGTTTAAAATCAAATGGTTGGTGGCAAGTCTTCTTCTCTACATAAAATAAACTTGGGTCATAATTTCAAAAACAAAGATTTGGTTTAAGTTACAAAGTAGTGTAATGCTACTCAGTTACAGGTGGTCTTCTGGGTTTGAAACTGTCTCTTTTTCTTTCTATTCATTATTTAATTATTTTAAAATATTTGCTCTTTTTTTTTTTAAATCTGTAATCTCTAGTCTCTCAGAATGGGTAGCAGGATGGAGATATTGACACTGTTCATCTGGATCTAGATTCTCTCACTTTTGTGTCAGGACGTCTCTTCACAGCCATGTGAAGAGGTCACATTTGAAAATTGCTGTGTAGGATAAGGGTCTAACAACTGGGCCTCAATGAGTGAGGGAGAAACTTTACCTTTGGATGCCTCAGATGGGTTTATTATATGGAACAAATACCCTGCAGATGGGTGTATCTTGCCAGAGGTTGACTTTTCTGTTTAAAATTACTTGCATTTTAAATTTGTGGCAACCTACTGGGTTGTTTCTTCTTTAAGACCAGGATGTCCAATAGCATTCCTCAAGTATAATTAATAAAAAAGAAAACTATCAATTGTGTGGACAAGATGTGGGTAGACTTGTTAGCAGTAGCTTGAACTGGTTGCTTCAATTACTGTTCAATGGATATTAGACATTTGATATTGAACCTTTCATTTTCTCTTCTTTTATTAGAATACTATTAAAAAAACCACTAAGAAGCTGGAAAACTTAAAACAACAGATGGACTGGGATGAGGAACTTCTGGAGAGCTGGCTGAAGGAATTAAACCGCACAGATAATGATGCCAGTGCAATCCAGAAGTATGCACTGCAAGATGAAGGGAAACTAGGAGTAAGTAGAAATGACAGCAATTTTCAGAAACCAAAAGAAGAACCATTTTATCACTTGAAGACCTTGTTATGTTATCAAGTCAGATAAAATGAAGACAAGATTTTGTACAGCACTGCTTTGAAACTGGTTTCCATTCCGCACAACACTGCAATTCCATATGAGGCTCATTTTGAAGTTGACAGAGCAGGTTTTACAATAATGAGAGACATAATTGAAGACATTACTTTGCTTATTCATCTGGGTAAGATTTAAGTTTAATTTTTTTGAGAGGGTGCACAAATAGATAATAAAGTCTAGGAAACAGTACTATTGAGTTAAGAGGAGTTTGTTCAAAATTCACACCAAGTATGAGAGAACAGTGCAGGATTTCCCTTTAGAACTGAATTTATTGGTATTGCTGAGAACAAATTACAGCAGCTTCAGTAAAGCTACCTGGAATAATGGAAGACATAAACATATATGTCTGTATAAAGAGGAATTCCAGTCAAAAGTTCAGAGTTTAAAAGGGTGAGTTCCTAAGTATATTATTAATATAGAGAAAGTAACTGTGGTTATTACTCTTTTAAAATATTCTTTATTCTTTATTTATTAATATTATTATTTTAAAATATTGTTTAAATAGAGTGAGGAGAAATTTGATTTCTACTCATTAAATACTTTACCCAAAAACTTTGTTTTACACAAACAGTCTCACTGCTGTATGCCAAGGACATCACATACACATTTACACACAGTTGAGGGTTACTTGGCCTTCCTGAAGTTTGGTTCTTATGGCCACTTGTATTGACTGAAAATTTGAGAGGCTACACTGTCAATTTTTTGTTTCCTAAAACACAATAAAATTGATGCCTCAGTAATTTAAAGCCCTGCTACAATCAGGGCTTTAAGAATTTATAAAATGTGATCTATTTATTGTCAAATACTTCATTTTCAAATATGTTCATATCCTTTCATTTTAGGCGTTAAACCTTCAGATAGAAAAGTTGACCATGGAAGCAAACCAGAAGCGCAGAGCTCTGGATAATGAGCTTACAGAAACCATCACAGCCCAGGTTTGTGCCTAAGGTTCTCAAAGATCCCTTGTTTATATGTGGCATTTTTAACTTCAGAAATCATGGAGGTGCCTTCTTTTAAACAGATGGAGCTTGACAGAGCAGCTGAAGATTTTCGCAGGGTTCACCAAGAAAGGCAAGAAGTCATCAGGCAGTGGGAGAATGCAATTCATCAGATGCAGAAAAGAGATCAGGAGATAGATCAATGTGCTTTGGTAAAACTGCTGTAACGGATCCATTTCTGGGGTTTGGGTTTGATGTGGGGTGGTTTTTTGTTTTTTTTTAACATCAAAACTCCAGTATAATTTTCTGGGTAGCTAATGTTTTGCTTAACCTTTCAAAATGCACAATTTTCAGTGAGTAGCTATTAATCTGTCAGGTGAAGTAAGCAGCATTAATGCTGGTAATTTTCCTGTTCAATTTCATCTGTTTCAAGTCTACCTGAAGTTCTGCTTAGCTTCTTTTTTCAACAATTCAATCAATAAAGAATTATTTTATTTTCATAAGAGTTTACAGTGTCCTTTTGTTTTTAAATTATTGGAATATTTTGGAAGTTTCCTGTCCAAAACCACTGTAGTGTTTGGTGTGATGTATCCATGGAATAAAGTAATTTTAAGAATGATAACTGGGCTGTCTCAGGAAAATAGTAATCATAATAGGAATTGATCTGGTTGTACCCTTTATTAATCTAACACAACTAATGCAAGCAAATCTAAAAAGTTTTTTATCATGACAGCTAATTGCAGAGATAAAACAGGAGATCCGAAACAAAGAAATTTTGCTGAGAGAGAAGACTGCCTTTTTGGTAAATGAAACTGTTAATAACATGGAATATGAAAAGAAAATCCTCACTGCTGAGCGGGAAGCAAACAACCTCCGAAAGGAGTTCCAGGCTCAGGATACTCGAAGGACTCAGCTGCAGGATGAGGTAAGGGTGACCAAACAGTTCAGGAAAACAGACTGAAACTAGAACTGAGCACCAGATGGAGGAAATACAGGAATAGCATCTCCTTTTCTCTGGTCTTATACTAGGCTCTTAATAATTCAGCAAAATGTTGCTTTTCTCAGCCAAGTCCTGTTTATTGGGATCTGAGCCCTCAACTTAATCCTGTCATTGGGAGTGGTGAAAAGATTGGAATGTATTCTCTGTTGTGTGGGTGTAAAATGGATGAATTCTCTCTTAAATGGTCCAACACTGTTACATGCCTCAGGAGGCTTCTTTCCTTTAGCAGACATAGACTGCAGTATTGTATAAAGATGAGAGAAATCTCTTCCAGATTCCAAACAATTCCTGTCTTATGGTCTCAGGGGTGTGAGTTGATGGCCTGGTAGTGAGGTTACAATTCCTGGGGAAAACACCTGCTGCTTTCACATGGCTTTCTAATCAAGAGGCAGTGGGACAGGGCTGCCCTGTGAACAAGCCAAGCTTGATGCTGGCCATACTGAATTTGCGCTTAAACTTGGGAATGAGCTGCACTGCTTAATTACTTAAATGCCTGTAGAAGTATTTCTAAGAAGTAATTCAAGTTTCATGGCTCTGCTGAGAAGGGATACATTTGTATTACCTGAGTAAGTATTTTCTTAACAAGAAAATGGTAACACCGGGGTACTCAGCAAGCTTAGTGATTTTTGAAAAACCCTGCATCTGCTGTTGCCTTAACTTTGGGATAGCTTTTCTGTAGCAGGTGGTTTATAGACTGATCTCCTAATTAAACTGTAGGTAGCTCAAACAAGATGCAGGCTGTTAGATTACCCTATAATTCATGCAGGCTTGAGGGTTTGTAGAATTGGTTGGTTTTCATTCAAGCTGTGAGATTCTTGCTTGAAGTTTTTCACAATTAATACTCCATGATGGGATAATAGAACAGTCTCCCCTTAATAGAATATCTGTGGGATGCATGTGAGAAACAAGAAGGGACGGAGATAGTTCAGCCAACAACTTGTGACCTCTAAGAAACCTGCTATACATGCTCCTGATCAGTTTTCTTCATCTGTGAAAGTGAAAACAATTAAACTTATGCTGCTAAGTGATACTGCAAAGATGAAAGAGCTATTGATTGTGTTCCTATCCTATTTAATGACTGGATGCTGTCACATTTTTTTACCAAATTAAATATCTGTGTATTTTTGTCATAGTGATATCTTAATCAAAATAATGTTATGTATCCAGCAAAGTTTGACATAGAAAAGTTTATTAGATATATAAGGTTATCCATGTTCACAAAGAACCTCAGCCAAGTCAACTGTGCAAGATAAAACCATGGCTCCACTTATACAGATGCTGTTGGACAAGAATTGCAGTCCATAGCACCTCCATAATTCATGTTTTTAATTATTATTATTTTTTCCCAGTAGTCATACTGTGTAATTAGTCTATTGAATTTACTAGCTGGGCCAATTTACAGTGCCTCAGAATTTGCAGCACTCCTCATTTGGAGAGCACCGTTTAAAAGCAATGGAATACTTTCCAATAAATAGGGAAATATAATTTTAAGTATCTTACCATGTTCCAAAGTAAGTAAGAGCTTTCTTGCTCAATTTTGTCATTTATTAGCTGCAGAATTTGAAATCGATTGTGAACAGAACTGCTTCTGATCTAGAGTCTTTGAGAACACAAATTACCAATCTGAAGAAAGAAATTCAGGGAAAACAAGCCAGGTAAGAAACAGACTTTTAAAGATGACATTTGTAAGGAATAATAATACAACCTTGAGACAGAAAAGAACCTTAAATAATGTTGATGACTGAAACCTCCAACTTTCTGGTTATTTATGCATAGATTTGGCACAGGGTAGTTTAGGCAAAATGCTCTTGGTAATCCTTGTTTTTAAAGGGTGGGGGAAAAACAATCA
Source organism: Emberiza elegans (assembly GCA_024865655.1). NCBI lineage: Eukaryota > Metazoa > Chordata > Aves > Passeriformes > Fringillidae > Emberiza > Emberiza elegans. The sequence goes on along the minus strand of JALJVW010000149.1, from coordinate 7,285,633 downwards.
GGGCCTTGCTTATCATAGATTGAAGTTTAGACTGAGGCTCAGTCAGATTTGCTGCTTCCTTTTGGCAGCATTGTCTAGGGAATCTACATTTAACCTCTGTTATTTTGTTTAGCTTAAAACTTCTTAATGAAAAAAATGCAAGTCTTTCTGATAAACTGAAGCTTGCAATTGAGGAGACACTCACAGCAGAAGAGAAAGCTTTGAGGTTGGAAGAAATATTGAAAGAGGAAGAAAAAAGTGTTGAGGTAAAATGTTTTTCATGGTTTCTAGAAATCAGGCGTTGTTTGTATTTGCAAGCTTTGTATTTTAAAATTATCTCTTTAATTTAAAAATTTTCAATTAAAATGAAATTAAAGTATTGATAGGACATGTAGCTATTTCATTAAATATTGAAGTGTGTATGTAGATATGTCTGTGCTGAGAATACTCTGGAGGAAAAGAAATGATCCTAGTAATTCCAACTATATTAGCTCAGGATACTGATACCCATCAATAGGTTTTTTTAAAGAGTGAGAGTCTTGTCAGGATGACTTTTCAGTATCACTGCCACCAAAAAGTTCTTGGCTCTAGTAAAACACCACCAAAATTTATAAACCTGCAAAGAGCTGCGATTTTGGCAAACAGTTTAAAAAATATTTAGAAATCTTTTAATCAGATTTGGCTGGCCTGGTCTGCTCTTCATTATTTTAATTCTACTACATGACACTCTGACACATCCAACTTGTGGACTGTTAAATAATTACTGGCTCACTTTAGATTCATTTTTGTGAAAAAAGATTTTGATCTGGGAAGTGGAATATACAAGCTATAATAAGGTGACTTTTTTTAACATGCCTAATAATACTTTTAAAAAAATGGAAAACCCAGTTCTTAGGTTGCAAATTAAGTATAGGGAAAAATAATTCATTATCATCTGCTTACCTGTAAAGAGCTTTTGAATGAATGCAGTGATGTAATGCAATCTTCTGAACTTTCCTGCATTTCAGGAAATCCTTATACTATTTTTTCATTTTGCTACTAATTCTCTTAAAGTATTTTCACTACTTAGCTTCTAACTGAATGTGATAGAAATATTTTTTTGCATTTTGCTGGAAACTGAGCATTGGATAAGCTGAAGCTTTCATTGCTCCAGAATGACCAGGTTAAATTAATGTGACGGCAGGTGTCCCACACAACTGACAAAGCTGTACCTCTGCATGCTCTCTCATACCACTGTATGCTCTCTTTTTTCTTCTCCATTTTGTGTTTCCTAGAGCACGCATGTGAAATGATGCCTTGCAGTAGAGTGAATGTTGTTTTTCAAACTTTTTAACTCCACAGGCATTAATCACACATTTTAAATACACTTTCAGAAACTGGAGATGGGATGTCTTTCCTTTATAGAGTTTCTTAAATTACAGGCCTTGCTGTTTTGGCTTTTCGGATAATTTGAAAACAAGTAATGCTGTAGCATTTCATTAAAATGAAAACCTTCTTTTCTTCCCCTTTAGACAGTTTCCAGGGTGGCAAAAGCCTTAGCAGGGTTTCTTTACCCATGTCTGTGGCAGATAACCTAAGATGACATTGAGCTTGGCAGCTCCACAGCTGCAGGGGAATATTTTAGCTAGGATGAACTGTTCTTGAACAATGTCTGTAATGTATTAGTCAGAAGCCTCCCTTCCATCACCATTAGACACACATGGCTATTTGCTGCATCTGTTAATTTGCTGTGAAGAGATATTTACAGGAACAATGTGGATGAAATGTCACTGTTTTGCTCTCTAGTTCTGTGGTACTTCTCCCTGTTCAATTTGTGGCAAAACACAGTTGAACAGTGAGGCTTATTGAATGTCTTACCTCTTTTAACAACCTCACTTAAAGGAAGAGCAACGATTTCTGTTCAAAAAATTAATTCAGATATGCAATAAGGACCATGAAGTGAAGGTCAAATCATGATCCAGTGTCAGTGGATGAATTTATAATTGTCATTAGCTTCAGGAATACAGCTCAGCATTTGGCACATGCTTAAAAATCAGTGTCCTTCCAGAAGTTCCTTTTTACAAGCATGATGCAAAGCCTACTGACATGTCCTACAGTCCATAATAATTTAATATTAAAACTTACACTTGCCTTTTACATCTGGAGTTTTGGGATTGCACTTACAGCAAGTTCAACCACAAAAAAATTCTGTTGGGAAAATGGGCAATGTGATTACAAACCCTTAGAGAAGGCATTAAATTATCTTTCACCATTATTTAAGCCAGCAAGATGGTTACATACATATTAAATCCAGAATAAACACATTGTTACTCAATGTAGAAAAGTGATTTCTCAGCTGTTCTGCATATTAATTTAAATCTACATCTTCAAATTCTGTACCAGACTTGAGCTGAATGTAAATGAGTCCTTTGGAACAGGAAAGGAAAATCCCATCATTTGTTGTAGGATGTGAAACTGGCATGCTCAATGGCCTGAGCTTTGGAAGGGCTTTGGCTACTTGTGTGGGAAAGGTGGAAGGAGGGCGGGAAAGAATAATATTGTTCTCCTTATTAGGGTTATAAAAAGAAAATAATCTCAATTTTCATTGCTTTCAATACATTTCAGGTTACCTGAAATGTTCAGCATTGTTTTTTATCCTGCTAAAACCTCATTTCCTGCACTGATTTAGGTGTTAATGGCAACTTACCTCTGAGAGAGTGAATTTAGAAAGTGTTATTTTTCAGAATTATTCCATCTTAGATAAACACACACATACATATTTGTGCACACACAGAGTTACAAAATTTAATAAACCATTGAAAAGCTTTGTATTATATTCCTCAAATATTCATAGATGCTGGAGGCAGTAAGGAGATTTTTTTGAAAAGAATGACAGGAATATAGTTTTCTGAAAGGCTGAAAAGAGTAAGACTCTGATAACTGGGAAAAAAAAGTCATGTAATTGTAGGGTAGGATTAGATTTTTAAAAAATTAATAAAAAGTATTACTTCCTCTTTAAGTCAAATAGGTTTTTTTGTCAACCATTTTGAAGACTTAAAAAATTCCATGTTCATATTAATGGATATTGTAATAATATTTTTTCTATCTATGATTAATAAAAACAATTCCTCAGAAATGAATTCTGATGTGATGCATTACTTATTTCTTCTACTTAATGATCAATTTGTCACCAGGAAAAAGAAAATGAAATGAAACAGTTAAAGGCCCTACTTTTCAAGAAGACTCAGGAGTTAAAAGCACAGAGTGATAAGGAGAAGATTATTCTGGCAGAAATTGAGGAGGTCAAAAAACACTTAAGGGTCTCAAGAGTCGACTGTGCAAACTTGACACAGATCTGTTAAAACAACAAGAATTAATATATAACCAGGTAAAATAATAATTTATTTTCATACTGTGATTGTTTCTTGAGTCTACTGATAGCACACTGCATGAATTCTATAATCTTGAACAGTTTTCCATTTTGGAAATTTTATGCAGTATCATTTGAAGGCTGCATTTATTTCTGTTTCTAGATGTACAGATAAAATTGAAATTACTGAAATTTGACAAAATATATCACCTACATTTTGCACTTGTGTGTTTCATTATTTTTTGGATCTGCTGCTTTTACAACTAATTCCTAAAATCCATTCTTTACTTTGATCCCTCTGAACCACAAACACCTCAGGGTATATTTTTAAAGCAATACAAGAGGTACATGCCAAAATCCTGTTATTTACTAATTGGATTATGTGCATATTTCCTATGCACCACTTTGAAAATTTGCTTTTATATCAGCATCCACTGGTAGCAACAAGATGGCAACTCCACTGTAAGCCTCCCTACAGCAGCCTGTGCTGAGTGTGCTTTGTTACTCTTCTAGAAGATTACCCCAAACCATCACTGCTCATCAGTCATCTGAGATATTTTGCTAATGAGGTTTAAAAGCCAGAAAACAATAGCTTAATTGGGTGACTGTCTTAAAGCCAACATTTAGATCCAAGTTTATTGCTTATCTCAGACTATTAATTATCTTCAAATTTATTTTAACAGGATTTTTATATTCAGCAAATACAGAGACGGTTGTCACGGTTAGAAGGGGAGATTAATTCAGATGAAAAAGAAGTTTTGGAAGGAAAAGTTGCTGAACTTAAGAAAACTTTAGAAGAAAAGAAAAAGGCATATGATGTTCTACAGTCACTGTACAGGAAACTTCAGGTAACTTCCTTAGAACATTATTTTGACTGTGTATCACTTAGAAACCTCAGCAAATTAAGTAGGTTGGGTCTTAGTAATTAAGAAGTTGGTATTAGACTGAAGGGTATCAGAACTCTGTCTAATCCATGTTGAAAACTTCATAAATTTCCTATAACTTTCAGAAAAAATACATTATTACTGCCCAAGTGAGACACCTTAGCATGAAGACAAGCACTGAATGTTGGAAAGACAAGCTGAGCTTTCATTAACATGTGACAGACTTGCAAATGTCTGAGTTTATCATTAGGCCCATGCAGAAATAGGAGAATGCTGTTTAGTAAAGCTATTACTTTTATAGTTTTCATAAATTCGTGAGTACAGTTGCATTTAGAGTTGTCCAAATTCCCCATGCAGCACTCTGCATGAGGTCCTGCCATGCAGTTTGCAGAGCAGCATATTGGACACATCATGGTGATGGTTCTGGTTCCAGGACTCAAATACATCTCATCTCATTTAAAATTAACTGGTAGCTTTTGTTGAAATTTACATTCACTGAAAAAAGCTCAATATAACTTATTTTGAAACAGAGTGATGTCCAGGTTGCCAAGAGAGCAATTGATAAGACAAGAGAAGAAACAAGTGGTTTGATAGAGAAGATAGAAGAACTAACTCTTTTCAATGAGAGATCACTTCAGGAGTTAAAAAAAGCAAAACACATTAAGCAGGTACAGTATTACTTTGCAACTTTACTAATACAGAACACTCTTGTTTGTTTGGGGTGTCATCTGCCTCCCACAGTGCTACATCATTACAAACAAACGCCTTCTGTAGTGTTCTAATTTACACTTGTTTCCCAGACTTTGAAGTCATCTTCATCACTATCACCTTACTAGGCAAACTGTTGCTTCTTCTCCCTCCACAGCAAGAAGTTTGATGAAATATCAGTTTAATCCCACATTAGTTATACTACAATATCCACCAGGTCAGGGGGTGTTGCTGTTTTTTCCCCTGAGAAACAATTAGCTTTAAAATAGAAAATATATTTCTTTACTGCTCAAGGATGTCTTTACATAACCCTGAGTTTTTACTCTCAAGCTGTGATGCCTACTAGTAAGTTTGGCACAATATTATTAAACTGCAAGCATTTTTTTTTCTAACAGGTGATTTGAATCAAGTTTGTTTTCCAGTTTAAGGAATTAGAAACAATATGTAAATCCTTTCCTCACATTTTGATAAGCAGAAGAATACAGTTCCCACTCCTCCACTTACTGCACAATTTTTATTTCTGCAGTAGCCTTCCTAAAGGAAGCACTAACATAAGTAGCAAAAAGCAGAGTAAGTAGCAGGGGAAAGAGTTTTGCCTTTGACTTCACTGGTGCACTTCCTCATCAATGAAAGCTCTTTCCCTAAACATGGAACTTTGAGTTTTACAGTTGTGTATATATTAAAGGTAAAATAATGAATAAATATTACTAAATTAGAAATAATCTTAATTAAAACAATGATTTCTTATTTTGATACCATTTGGCACTGATTAGGAGATGATGGTGGAAGATAATCTCTTAAAACTAGAACTGAAGCGCCTTCGAAATACTCTGTGTAATAAAGCAGAGAAAGTTCTAACACTGGAAAAACAACAATTGGAGTTAAAGAAAATCATAGCAGAAAGAACTGAGGAAATCAGGATCCATAAGGCAATGCTGGATTCCCAGATAAGGCTGCTGGATCAGGAACGGCACCACCTGAGGTAACTGTTCTTACAAAAATTCAACTTGTAGCTTTGATCACGTGCATTTTTATGGGGACTTACTAAAAAGAGAAGCATTTTACCCAGCTTCCCCATTAGAGAAATTGAAGATTAAATAAATCTTGCTCAAAGTTATTTACCAAGACAGCTGAGGCCAGCAAGAGATCCCATATGTGACCCCCCAGGCTGCAACTTTGACCCTTTGGTGAACAGGAGATCAGTGGATGTGTGTGAGTGAGGAGCCTCAGCAGAAGTGAGAGGAAACCTCAGTCACAGATATCTTTTTACAGTAAACACTGTGTGTGTAACTCTGCCTTTTTCAAAATAATCTGGACATGTGAAACCATGTGTCTGGAGGTATGCCAAAGTATATGAAACAGAAAAGTTGCTTTTAAAGAGAGTTTACTCCCAGCTGCTTGATAAAATTATAATTTCTTTGATTGAAACAGTATGACTGGTTTGCTTTGTGGTGTATTTTGTTTTTCTTCTTTTTAAGTAATGAGCTTTCCATTATGTGACCTATATAACAAATTAAGTCTTAGTAATTACACATGCACCCTCTTATAAAGCAGTGACATGGAAATAATGTTTCCCTCCTGTAATAATCACTCCAAAGTATCTGGGATGGTTTTAGCCCTGAAATCCCAGTATCTAGATTCAGCCAAAAATGAGCACTCAGCAGCTGAGCTGCCCTGCTGCCCACACCCCTCACCACGGGAATGAGAGTGATTTAGTGTGACTGAGAGCACAGACTGTGGCCCTCTTCCTTTGGTGTCTCCCAGCTGTTGGATCCTCCTAGAGTGTGATCTGGGGCTGTTCCTGGCTGTTCTCACACTCATCCTGCAGTGGGAATGTTAAGGTAACAATCAGCAGAGGCAGCTGGGGCAGCTCTGGGAGTGCATTGCCAAACATGTAAATCTGGGCAAGGACTGTGGCACAGCCTCCTGGGATGCAGTGATCTGGGATGTGAAAACAGATTTTCATCAGTTTAGAACTTCAAAAGTTACACAGGTAACCAGAACAAGGGATGTTTGTGGCTGGGAGAGCAGAGAAAACCACCAAGACTTGTAGCAGCACAATTCCTGGTACAGGCTGCTGGAATAACATCAGGAATTTAAACTGCTGCAGCAAGAAGTGCCCACAAAACACTATCAGACAAACATTTTCTCAATCCATTTACTTTCTCCCCAAAACAAAACAGTGCTGAATTTCAAGATCGCCTATGGAAAATTGATAAACTGAAACGCAAATACGAAATTTTTACTCTTTCTATGATGCCACCTGAAGGAGAGGAGATGAAAAGTCAGGCCTACTATGTAATTAAGGTATTTTATCAACATCATTCATTATAATTCAATTATTTAAGCTGTAGATTTCCCCGGGCTCTTAGACAACCTCCTTGCCTACTGCCTACTTTGAGTCTAATTGTTTTGTTATCTGACACCATTGGTTATTTAAATGACACAGTAATTTCACAAGAATTTATGTGGAGCTTTAATTCTGAGCACTTTGAAAGCTTCATTTCAGTGCTCATTAATTTACAAATACACAAGAATTAGTGGTCAAGTTATAATCCACTATGAACTGCAGAGAACTTTATTGGAATCTCACAGAACCTTAAGTTCTTTCTACCTTGCATTTTACCATATGGGATTTATAGCTTGAAGAATGTCTGCTTTCCCCTTTCACTTACCAATCACCTCTGTATACTTCAGCTTTTCCCTGGAAAAAAGAGAAAATCAATCTTTATCCAAAATGCAATACCCTGGTTCTTGAACAAGAATCTGTTTATTTTGATCTCCACAAAATATAGATGCTGTTGGCAGGACTAAGTGAGCTCAGGCAGAGAGGCAGGTATCCATAATGAAAACACCTCAAAGAACTTCAATACTGTAAATAGCTCCTCCTTCCAGTTCCCTAGGCACCCAGATCTCAGTTCAAGTGGTTTTAACCCCGAAATATTGCTGTATAATAAATATTTTCTGTATAATTATCTTAATATTTTCAGTATGTCTGCAGTCACCTAAAATAGTGGGTTTGCTTTCAGGCTGCACAGGAAAAGGAAGCACTTCAGCAAGAAGGTGATGATTTGGATGCAAAGATCTGCCAGGCTGAAAAAGAAATCATGGCTATGGAAAACAGTTTGTGTGTACTTAAAAACTGGAACAGACACTACAAAAACTCTTTAAAGGCAGTCCCTGAGACAAGTATGTGAAATAGAAATTAGATAGAAAAGAGAACTTAATTTTAAATAATACTTATTATTTAACTTTTGTGCCCTCTGCTGGCTCTGGATCCAGTAGTTCTAAAATCATTCTCCCTCATGAAGTCAGTTACTTTTTCACAGTGATTTGGATTTAGTAGGAGAGTACTTAAAAACCCTCAAACCTTGAGGCACTGAAATACTGCCTACACCAATATAGTAATATTCTGAGATGCAGTTATTTTCAAGTGAAAATTGAGTTGTATGCACAGCAATAATGCTGCTTCATTGTTTGGGATTACAGGTGAGGATCTTGAGGAAAAATTGAAACTAGAAAAGGACAAAAAGGATGCTGAGGAAAAATACAAATACAAAAAAAGAAAGATCAAGGAACTTCAAGAAAATATCCAGGTAAAATACAAGTAAAGTTCAGTCAGACAAGACTGCAGCATGTAGCTAAATCCATGCAAGTCATCCTAGAGGAATAGGAAATTGTGGAACAAGTTTTTTTCTGCTCTTTTATTAAGATAGGATTTTTAAAAAGGTTCTACATCCCCTTTCAAAAAGTGATTATTTGAATTTTCTTGAATCACACCAAAACTTCAGTTTAGTCACATTCAGCTAGAATTTTCACAATCCCACACTGACAGCACTGACAGCTGCTGTTCTGGCAGCCACTAAAGCAGCCACATGTGCAGCACACAGCACCATGGTACCATCCTGCCCAGCACCACAGATAAAAATCCACACAGCCTGGGACTCTGGCATCTACACCCCAGGATTTTTCTGGAACAGATTCAGTTTTATTAGCACTGAGGGTGCCTCAGTTTAACAGGATTAAATTAGCTGACTTGCAGTTTAGCAGGCTGAGCACTGAATGCAGGCAAACAAGAGCATGTGGTCGCAGGCTCCATAGCAAGGAATCACTCATGGTTCCCCTGGTTGTCAAAGAGCCACTTGGGACCTTAGGAAAGAGCAACACTTAATTCTGGTGTGTGACATTTCAGTTATACTTTTATTAGGCAGAAAAAGCAAAGGCACATGGTCATACTCCACAGGACTGTTCTAAGGCCTGAGTCACTGCCTACAGTCAATAGTCATTCCCATTGCTTATTCTACCACCACAGGACACAGCTCTTCATCAGGGAGTAAATCCTAGTATATAATGAGGTGTTACAGCAAACCCATTCCTGCCTTTTAATTTTTTAAATTTCCTTTAATTTATTTATTTATTTATTTATTAACAAATCCAGTTGCCCTTTTGGAACTGATTTTATTCATTCCAGTCAAAGTTATCCCTCTTCTCCTACAGGAAACAATGTTGAGGTTTTTTTCAGGATAGCTTGCACTGGTAAATTGGTAGGGTGCCAAGTAAATAGTTTGTGCCCACTAGGAGATATATCTGAAAAGACATACCTGTAGCTTCATTACCAGTGCATTTAAAAGAGATGTACATTACCTGGAAGTTTCTTTGTCCAGGTCTGTATCCACCAAACAGTTGGACTGGCAGAAAGTTTTGAGTTAACATTAGCACTAATTGCTTGAGCTACATTTAGAAACAAGTAGTAATGACAACAAACCCTTCCACAAATACAAAAAGTGAAAGGATACCAAACCTGCTTTATAAACTAATATTACTGTTCAAATGAATTTGCAGAGCATGCAACAACACTTTGATGTAATACAGACACAGCAAGCTCTCCTCAAAGAGCAAAAGAAGGAAAAACAAGCTCTTATTTTCCAGCTGAAGAAAGACATTGAAGAACAGAAGCCAAAACTAAACAGGGTTCTAAAACAGGTTTGTGTGTTTATTGATGAGAACTTTTTACCTTTACAGACAGTAGTGTGGGTTAAGCTCTGTGGGTTAAACTCTGTGATTTTAACTTAGCAGGTTTCTGAAAAAGTGTTGTACTTTCCTAAGAATAATGCTTTAAAAATATTTGTGTTAAGTGTTCCAAACTATCCAGAGAAATTGAGACTCAGAGGGAAGGTGGACCAGAAACACTGGAAGAGAGAGACATTCATCTTCGGGAACTGAAAGCCTTCAACAAAACTGTCAACCAAGTGATATCTGATGTTCTAGAAGCACATCCTGATTTACTTGCAGCCTTTCAAATGTACTTTGACAAGGTGAGCTTTCCACTTAACTGCCACCAAAATCTTGAGTGAAAGCTCCAGCCTAGTACTGAGTGTCTTTCAAGGACAACTCACAATACAGGAAAGCAGGGAAGTGTTCACCTGCTTCCAGCATCTCTTCAAATGCCAAGCACTATAAATGCTCCTGATATCCCAATCCTATTATACAACCAACAGGTCAACTTGTTTTTTCTTTCCAAATTTTCCAGTACAATCTAGAGCTTCCTGTGGCTCCTTCTCCCAGTGGTAGTCAGATGTCTCAGTACCCACAGAGCTCACTACTTTCTACCAGGTAAGTTCTAACACTCTCAGGTTGCTTTCAGGTTTTTCTAAGATCAAGTTTAAACCAGCAAAATTAGTCCATAACTGCAAGAATTCTTTACTCTTGAAGGTCATCTCAGTTTTTGCTGAAGACTCTGTAAAAACTGTTTCTTTACTCTGTCCTTTAAGTTTACTACAATCTTCTAGCACATGAGGAAGTTTACTTCAGTATCCATCAGTTTAGATAACCCAGTAATTACAGAAAAATTGCATTTACTTCTGTTTATTGTGCTCTAACTAAAAAAAAGTGGTTTGATATTTTTATAATATCAATTTTGAGCCACATTTTACACTTGGTATTGTGAACACCCCTTCCTAATTAAATAAAGGAGATAGTGATGCTTTTACTGGTACTTTTCCCCCTGTTCAGTGTATTCTCAAATAGAACCTGTGTCATGCTGACCCAGTTACGATCCAAAATTCTCAGGGGTTACTGAATCCATTTAGTGCTGCAGAAATCTTTTAGGGGATTTCTGGAATGAACATGGCTACTGGGTGGCTTCATTGGGAGCCACCCTTGGCAGCACTGCTTTAGATGCAGGGATTTCTGTATCATGATTAGTAAATTTTTGTCTTGCAGAGCTCCTAGTAGAAGAACTTCAGCCTCTAGTGAGGTTTCACCAGCCAAAGTGGTGGAGCTGACCTTGCCCATCCCCACTGCTGAGGAAGCAGCAGCTCTTGGCTCACAGGCAGCCAGCAGAGGCAGCACCTCTGGCATTTCTGAACACAGGAAGAGTTAAGTCATTTTTTACAGGCCACTGTAGTTGAGATTTCTTACTTTCTGCAACAAACTAATATCCATGGAGTTACCTGGAAGACTTGCAGCTGAAGTACAATTGTCATTGTGTGGTTCTGGCACTCACCTTTGCAGATCTCCCTGGAAACCTTGTAACTTTTTCTTCAGCAGCACAACTGCTGCCTCCAAGCACTTGTAAGCAAATCCCCCCACCCAGCTCAAACCAAGGGTTCACACTTGAGCTTACCTAGACAATAAATGGTGTTGCAAAACTTGCTCTTCTGCTTCAAGCTGGGGTTTTGTTTTTTTACATTAGTCTCAGAGAATATGCAATACCCTTGCCTTCACAGACACAGAAGGGTTCCATGGAGCAGACAGCAAAATGTAACAGTGCACTAGGATGAAACATCCCAGCAACATTCACAAAAACCCAGACACAAAACTTTAAGAAAAATTAAGAAAATTTAATGATCAAATGGGCTATATACATTGATGGCACATGACTTCATTCTGTTATCCCTTTTCTATAGCTGGAAGTTAAGTTTGATAGAAGAATATCAACAGTCAATAGTACCCCAGGGACAAGGAAAACCAAGCCCAGCTGTTGTTAAAGTGCATATTTGATGTGAGCACAGCTAACTACACCCAGGGGTATCAAGGGATTTCAGCCCATCAGACAGAATATTGTACAGGAACACCTCAAATTAAGAGCACGGGAAACTTGTATTTTAAATAACTGATATTTTATGTAAGATATTCTTCCATCTCTTTCCACCGTATGATCTTTTAGAATTCTTTGACATTCTGAAATGCAGAAAAAATTCTGCCTTTGTCTCACTTTGTGTTTCCTCACAAGATACTAAGGTAAAAGTTGACACAACTACACTCATCCAAGTAGTGTATTCTCAGGTACTTCACTGTTTCTTCTGCTTACTTCCTTTTTCCCTCTCAAATTCAGCTATCTGATTAAAAATGTTAACTAAGTTCTGGGGCAGGTTTCTTTTAACACCACTTTCTGCTTCCTCTGTACCATTTAATGACACTTCTTCATCTGGTTCCTTTGTTTTATCAGGCTCTTCATAACTTATTTTTCTATTTTTACACTCACTTTCATTTTTATGCTGCCTGTCACTATCATAACCTTTATCACCTTCATGTGAGCAGCTGCTAGAATATGACCTGTACTTCCCCCCTGACCTGCCATAATAGTCAGACCCTGGGGACATGTAATACCTGTCTTGACCTGAGCCATGTCTCTTAAACTGCTCCCTTCTCCACTCTCCATCCCTTTCAAATCTCCTGTGATAATGCATCCTGGGTTTATAATCTGATTTATGATACGAACCTGAAGGACCCCTCCAGCTGGAGAAAAATCTCTCTGGTTTACTGTATTTTTCAGTTTTGCTATGACTTGGCTGACTTCTGGAGCTACTGTAAGAATCTCTTGAATCTTCAGACCTACCTCCAAAAGTGTCTTCATCATCACCTGAAGTCCTCGAAAAAGAACAGTGTCTGTCTTTCTCTTTTCCCTCCATTTTTGGGCACGCTACGCTGTCCTGCCTTTCCAGCAGCTTTTCCACTTCAAAACTTTGGTTAAGAAAGGAAGCAGAGGTATCAGCTGGAGGGGAATACCACTCCTCTTTCCTATTCTGATCTTTGTAATGGGAAGAAGCTCTAGATGAGCTTTTTTTGGAGCTGCGAGCAGACTCAGATCTATGCCGACGCTTTTTCCTACATTTCTTGTGAACAGAGGAAGAGGAGGAGGAAGAAGCTGATACATCTGATGATGAATCACTTGATGATGATGAGGAGGAGGAGGATGAAGAAGAAGAAGAGGAGGAGGAAGTTGATACTTTCCTTTTCTTCTTCAACCTGAAAAAAATAATTAACCTGTGAGATAACCTTCAGTGTCAGGCAAAAACTACACATAGAAAGCAAATCTTCATACCCCAGCTTGGACTGTAAGGTGGGAACAGAAAATGAGCCTGGCTGACACAACAATTTCAAATGTCATTTCTTTATCAACAAATTAAATCCACTGAACATTTTGTTATAAAAGACCTCTTTCCCAACTTCACCTGGCATTACAGATTGCAAATATGTCACATTGCAAAGTATTCCTTAGACAACTTCTCCACACCCATCTCCATTGAAGGTTCTATGCACTGAAGGACACTATCCACAGAAACATTCTGAGGGAAAAGCAGCTTATCCAGGGAGAAGTTCTCCCCAGCTTGCTGTTTGTTGAGATGGATTGCTCACAGTCTCATCTGCACTTATTGCCACATAACCAGTACACTGAATGTAACAGTTACCTCTTTTCTTCTTTTAAGAGCTTACGCAATTTTTCTGCACTTGTTTCTATTTTCTTTGCTTTCTGTCTCTCTTCTTTGGCAGCTTGTTTCTCCCTCATTTCCAAAGATTTCTTTTTTGAACCCAAGCATCATAAAAAAGATTACATTAGTAGTGTTAACACGGGTATTAACCCCCATTCAACCCCATCCAAATGTATACACCAGGAATGTTTTACCAGGATTCCCAGACCAAAAATGAATATTGTTCAGGAATTTGGTATTGGCCATTGTGACAGGTTTATATTTAAGGACCATATTGCAGTTTTTATTCCATTAAAAAATATATTTGACCAGTCATTGCAGTGGTACCCATGATCCAGCACACCAGGAAGCAGAGCCCAAAAGTTATAGATAGAATATGCAAAAAATCCCCAATATTACCAACATGTAGAAAAATAAGGACAAAACCCCCAACAATCAAAACAGAGGGAAGAGTTTGAGGGAAAATGTCATCATTGTTGTAGTTTACAAGAGGAACACGGCAGAACCCAGTTGGAGATGAATTAAAGTTGGCCATGTTTGAATACAAACCGTTTGGTAACAATTTCACAGAGCAGTTTGATGCATAGTTTACGTAAGAAATCAAGTTCCAGGGGTTGGGTGGTGATGAGCAGCACCAGACGCAGGCACAGCAACAACAGTTCCGTTCAGAGGGAAATGCATTGGAGAAAAACACATAATCAGAATTACAGGAAAACACACTGCAGTTATTTCAGCCATTCTACACAGCAGGGACAGTATCAGACTTATGTACTAAAGTTACAGGTAAATGCAGGAGAGCATCTAAGTAGATAAATAATTCTTAAACTACTTAGGTCCATAGGAGATCAGACTTCTGCCCTACAGAGTCACTCTGTTTCAGATTGAGCAGGAAGTCTGATTTATAGTTTTCAAAGCTCAGCAACTGTCTTAACAGCTATAATAAAGGAAACCCTTCACTGCAGCCAAGGCCATGCATAGCAACAAATAACAGCTGTCATATTCTTTATCTGCTGCATCAATGACCACAGGACAATGTCTAAGGAGTAACATTTATCTTCTACTTGCTGAGAATATTCTTCATCATTTTAACTGACACCTCTTTCTAAAGCAGCCAAATGCAGGTGCTGCTCAAATTACACCTCTTTATCTCTGGTGTAGCTCAGTTTTATCAGATTGTCCTATCTCCTCTTCCCCCTTGTTTCCACACATCCTTTCAGCATTATGGCTCCACCAACTGAAGAACTGCTGCCTAAGGCCATCTACCCCAGCCTTTGTACACCCTCACATGCAGAAGCACAGAACACAAGCCTGTTCCTCAGTGCTCTATTTTACTCTTTGACCCACTCTGGAAGACAACACAAGCAAAGGAGGTAAATAAAAGGGAAAAGATGACAACTCAGATTAGCACAGAGACCCAGCAGGCTCACCTGGGAAACATGCTGCGTGCAAGGGAAGAGAGAAAAAAACCCACCAGACAACAGAGGAGAAAGCTGAGATATTCAAACTGTCTGCCCGCCCACTCTCCACCTCCTGCTGTTTTCCTTTAAATTACCTTTTAATTTCCCTCTCATGTGAGCTCCCTGTGCCTCAGCTTTGCCTGGTGTTACTCTCTCCAATTAGCTACGGACCAAGGGTCTGGCCAGACTATAGTAACAATGTTTATTTGGCTTGTGGAGTGTTTTACCCTTTGAACATTTGTATTCAGAGAATGTTTCAAATTAATGTCATTAATCATGCTGTGTGATGGGATATTCTTATCCCTGTTTGCTCTTTCCCTGATTCCACTGTTTGGCATTTCTTTACTATCCCATAACAGTGGGGTCACCAAGAGGTACCTTTCTTCTGGTAGGTACAGCCATAATGCTCACTAGAAAACATTTACTGTGGAGTAGGGAAGCAGAGAATAAGACAAACCATCAATTTAACCCCTCCCTGTTCAAAGGATTTAATATGATTTTTGATGTTCATTTATTGTCACTGAGAGCGCCATATGAAAAGAAAGTAAAGAATCACCTGCATGTGCTTACGGAGTTTTGTTAAGGCCTCTTCTGCTTCCTGAAAAGTCTCATCCAAGCTCAAGGCTTTTTTATAATAACTTTCAGCATTTAGCAGTTTCTCTTCCTCTTCCAACCTAAAATTCAAGTGATAATTCATATACAGTTAGGATACAGATTGTGACAGCTATTTCTTATTTCAGGGCTTTATTTTTTGCAATATTTATTACCACTCTGACACTACCACTGCATCCCTCTGAGACCCCCCTCTGTCATCTCAGCTCACCTCACTCACAACACAAAAAAATATTTCTGACCTTATTGCTCCTAATTCTGACCTGTAACACTATTCTTTGAAGTACAAATTCCAGTTTTAAAAATACTGTGTCTCTCTCTTCTTATCACAGGGCTTAAAAAAAATCTATTCCCTGAATATTCAAAACTAAAATTTTGCATTTGAAAGGGTCACCAATATTTCAGCAGAGTAAAAGAATGTAATTTTGTTACAAAACTTTTTTAGAAAAATAACCAAACAATCCTCAACCTTTTGGAATATATTTAAACAATTCACAGGACTTTATGAAAGACTGATACCCTACCAGTGAAAGGGTATCAAGGATTTAAAAGGATATTGAGGATTAAACCTCAAATATTTTGCCAGGATTTTAACTGGGACAGAGGACAAAGTGTAAACCAATTACACAAGGACAGATATTTCCAAGGACTTTTTCTTTAAACACATAGCCAGGAAGGAAAAATGCCATTCTGTGTCCTCACTAGAATGGTATTAAAAAATATTATGAGAACACTTGTAAGCAACCAACAAAACTCATAACCCCAACACTTACTGCCCGCCTCTTTCCACAAGGGTCTGACACAGATATTTCCTTGCATTTCTATGGGTAGGACAATTTTCTAAAGCAACTTCAAAATCCCCTATGGCCTTGTTCAGACTTCCTTTGGTTGCATACCTAGAACAACAGAAAGTTGCATATGAAACAGTGATGCTTCTCTTTCACAAAAGGGGCAAAAAAGTGAAACAAGCAGACTTACAGAGCTCCACGTGCTACCAAAGCTTCAACATTTTGGGGATCAATTTCCAGGGCCTTGTTGTACTCATTCATGGCTTCCACGTGGCGCCCAAGCTTAAAATAATCCACCCCAGCCTTTACACTGGAGAATAAATAGTTAGAAAATAGTATGTACAATTAGTCTATGCAGATTGTTCTGTTATTCACAAATTATGATTCCAAACAAGGGACAGGTTAAAACCTAACCTTGTTATTGTGCACTTTACACTGGAATTTCAGTTAGGTGACACTGACCTAATTCCACAAAAATGTACATTGTCTTTAATCCAATATCTTAAGGCATTTGAGAGCATTTCTGCAGACAGGGCTACTATATTACATTGTTTTTTATTTATGGAATTACTGTTTAAGCAATGTTCTGCACAAAACTATGTGTGACCTACCACCATTAACCTTGAACAGGCTTAATTATGTCCAAAGCTAAAAATCCCCATTAAAGCAATGGCACAAGGTGGCATGGGCAGATGGTACATGCTCAAACCAGCTCACCTCACACAAATATCCTCAGGCTTTACATTTCATATTCCCTGAACATTTCTTGCACATTTTCCAAGAGATTAACTTATTAGAATTTATATAAGCTGATTTTTAAAACAATTCATTACAGACATTTCTTAAAAATTAAAATTTAATTTAACATTATATGCAACCTTTTCTGCAATTAACATTGCAAGTGCACAGCACAGTGTAAAAGCGAAAGTAAATATCCAGGGCTGCTGCTCCATTTAACTTTCCAAAGACAGCAAGTCCACTTGTTACATCTGCAGTCTGAGACTTAAATGACTTGACAAGTATGAGGTCATTCAACACTCAATTATAGAACAGAAGATTGTGTGCTTGGTGTTATCACAAATCTTGCTTTCAACTGTAGAATGGGTCAGGATATTCAGAGTATTCTAAGAACCACTCCCTTAAACCTGACACACATTTTGGAATTGAATCTCAGGACTTTATCTGTCACACTCCCACTTGGCAGAGAGGTTTACTTTCAATAAGATCCTGGTTACATTGCTATACTGCAGTGGAAAAATTGTTTCAATGTGTGTTTTCTTTGCAGAAATATAATCTGCAACCCAATCTAACAATATGCTTTGAGCAAGAAGTATCACATACCATTTCAAGGCCCAAGATGCAGACTGCTTTTTCCTCAATGCAGGGGCAAAATCTTCTTCACTGAAATTTTTACTTTAAGGAACAAACAAATAAAAACATCAAGTTGGCTGTCTGAGTCTACAAAGTTAAGCTTACAGTATGCAGTGGAGTGGAAACAAGCTGAAGTATTATTTGTCCATGCCTTAATGTTCTCCCTCAGTCAGGTCTGTTCTTTCATGCTTCTGAAACCAGTTTTTCCCAAACCATTCTAGAAGTGCTGAACTGAACCAGTACAACTGCAGGACTTTTAACAAAAACAAACTCCACACCTGCTTTGAGCCTAATATACATAGGGGTCACAGCATCAATCATTGCATATATTTGACTCTTATTTTACAAAAAGGGTCAAATCTATTAGTAAAATAAACATCTGTCAGAAGACATTAAAACCTAAGCAGCCCACATTTCAATCCACCGATGCTGACAGCAGCTACACAATAAATTCCATAAGTATCTGATATCAAACACTGTGTGTGGTAAGGTGTCTTGCTTATTCAGAGCAATAGGATTTCAAATGCAAATTTCTTACTCTAGAGGAGTTTGCTTTTAAATATTTAAGGATGTGTATGCTGCAGTCATGCAAGTCAAAACGTAAAAGGTTTAAGTGGTCTAGGACTCCCACTCACAAGTCTATTTCAATGGATTAGAATAATCTCCACAGAGCTACAGGAGAGGAACAATGTAAAAATCACTTACATTTGAAGACTTCTCAGCAAAGACGGTGGATTTGACTCACTTAGTCCCAGTTTTTCTGCTAAATATTCAACTAATGATGGATTAGCAAATCCTGGGGAACGATGCAAAACCTCTTCAAATGTCTCTCCTGTGTTGGCAACTTCCAGGCTTCGCCTTCAAAACAGCACCAATGTACACAAATGAGACCTCAGGCTCTGTGCCCTATTTCATTACAGTTATGTTTAGAATAAAAATGCCCACATGGTACCTGTATTACTGCTCACAAACTGCTCTCTTCTACAGGCACGTGTTTTCCTGCTTTTACTGACCCTTGTGTCCTTTACCCCAAGTGAGCTTCTGAAACCTATTTGGGCACCCACCCCCTATGGCCAGGACATGCAAAAACATGACAAATATTACAGACAGCTGTGTCCCCATCTTCTAAGGGGAATTTTAAAATGCTAAGAATTAACATTCCAGTCTCCCGAGACTTTGGGGTTTTTGTATTCATTTGTTAACACAGTCCAAAAGCAACAGATATCTCACCCTGCCTTTTGATTTTCTTATATTTTTGGAAAGAAGCTAAAAAACAACCACACCTACATATCCAGACACAGGTATGCTAAAGAGAGGAACAACAAGGAGGATGTGATCAGCCCATTAAATCAGAAAGCCCACTGAGGAGTTTAAGGGACAGCAGCCTGTGAGAGATGCTCTTCAGACACCCTGACTGCAGCAGCAAGTGCAGCCGAACAGCACATCCTTACTTATAATGCAGTGGGAAGTCATCAGAGGTGATCACACCCAGCTTTGTACTGGAAAGCTTGGGTGGAAGAGTTGAGCTGTAAAGCGACACCGCCAGCTTCTCGTGGTAACGGTCAACATCCTTGAGCACAGCTGCAGAAATAATACATGGAGGGATAAATTCACAGAAATGGCTCAAACCCCAGGCAAACCCATTCCTGACAACTTCTGCAGCTACTCACCTCGGATAAGGTCTCCAGTTTGATAATATGACAGAGGATCTCCATGGTTGCTTTGAGGAGGCACATCCCTCACAGGACACAGGGCCTGCAACAGAACAGATCAGGAAAGTCATAAATGAAGACATTTATGTTGGGCATAGGGTTGGGGTTTTTTTCCCCTCCCCAAGAACAAGACAAAAAAGATTACTTTAAGCTTAATGCACATCAGAACTGCAATTCTTAAAATATGGCTCGGCTCAAGTAAAAATTCATGCATCCACAAGTGATGAACTTTTCAACCCAATAATGTGGGTCACTGCTGTGAAAGACGTGTTCACTGGCTGAGAAAGTATCACAAGCTGCCCACAAAGTCAGGCACTACCCATCATCCCAAAGCTGTTTCAGCTTTACATGTTACACTCTACTAAGAGATACAAGAGGCAACAAATAAATGTCAAAAATGAACTATTGACCAAAGCTGTATCTTACAGTGATTTCCAAATCTGCAATTTCCCGTATGACACCACTTCCCAGACAAATCAACACCATGAAAAAGCCAAATTCACGGATAGATGTAATCCTCCCAATGACGATATCGCCCCGCTCGATGTCGCGGAAGAACAGCTCTCTCCGCTCCTCCCTGGGCACCTCCAGGAACCTCTCCAGGGGTGGCATGACAGCGTAACACTCTGCAACAAGGGCACAGCCAGTTACAAACGGCCAAGCTGCACCCCGACATCACAAAACATTTGATGACAGCAAAACACATGAAAATACGATTTCCTGTGCCAACAGAAACCTTACGCATAGCCTATAAAAATCAACAGGAAAAATTTTAAGCCTCTTTTTAAAGGTACAGCAAATTCAAGTGCTGTCCTTACAGAGTGACCGCCCCCAACTCACACACCCTCATTCTCCTCGATGCTGTCCTCGATCGGCCCGTTGGGTTTCCACGAGTGCGCGAACAGCAGATCCGCCTTCTTGGCGATGAAGCGCTTTATCTCGGTGTCGATGCTCGCCCTCTCTTTCCTGGGGGAAGGAGAACGCGGTGAGTCGCGCCCCGCGGCCCCTCACGGCCCGCCCGGCCGCTGCCCCGGCGCCCCTCACCAGGCGGCCGGCGGGGCCCCGCGAGGCGGCTCCGGGGCGGCCCCGGGCGGCGGCAGCAGCCCGCGGAAGTCGGGGTTGTCGTGCTGCTCGGCGCGGAGCAGCGACAGCAGCGCGGGGCCGTGGTGGTTCAGCGCCTGCCGGAGCAGCTCCCGATCCATCCCGGCGCCAACGCCGCCGCCGCCGCCTCGCCCGGAACGGGAACCGCCGCTCGGGCAACGGTGACGGGGCGGGACCGGGCGGCCGCAGCGCCCCCGGCGGGCGGGAGGACCGTGCTGAGCGACGGCGGCGCTGCCCGCCCTATTGACGGACCTGTCTCTAGTTTATAAAAAGACAGTAATGAAAGAGAGAACAGTTAAAACACACGGCGCAAATTACACAGATTTTCCTCACGGGAATCCTGCCCGGTTCGGCAGCGGCGGCCCGTGCAGGCAGCGCCCGACGCGGTGCTGCCGGGAGGGGGCGCTGTGCCCCCGCCGGCCCCGGCCTGGAGCGCCCAGAGCGGGTGACACGGGCTGTGTCACATATCCGAACCGGAGGTGTCACGTATCCGAACCGGCACTGTCACATACCCGAACCGGGGTGTCGCTGGCCCGCTCGAGGAGGCGCAGTCGCGGCACCGCCGCGTTCTCCGGGCGCTGCCTGGAGCGTGTTCGCTTCCGAGGGAGCGGCCCTGGAGCAGCCCGGGCGGCTCTCGGTTGGGACTCGGCCGGCGCTGCCCTGTCGGCCCTGAGTTACGGCTGTGGAGTGCAGAGAAAGCCCACAAAGCTGGGGAAAGGCTGGAGCACAGTGCAGTGAGGAGCTGCTGAGGGAGCTGCGGGAGCTCAGCTGGAGGAAAGGAGGTTCAGGGGGGACATTGTCACTCTGCAGCTCCCCTGACAGGAGGGTGCAGCCAGGTGTGGTGAGGCTCTGTTCCCCGGGAACCACCCACAGGACAAGGGGAAACAGCGTCAAACTGCTCCAGGGGAGGTGTAGGCTGGACACTTGGCAGAATTTCTTCATTCAAAGAGTGATGAGACATGGGAACGAGTTGTCTAGGGAGGTGCTGGAGTCGCCGTTCCTGGAAGCGTTTCCAGAAAGTTTGGACGTGGTGCTTGGTTCCATGGTCTAATTGACAAGATGGTCTTGGGCCACAGGTTGGACTCGATAATCTCAGAAATCTTTTCCAACCCAGCTGGTTCCGTGATTCTGTGACTAAAGGAGAGAGCGTGAGCCAGTGCAGCAGTTCAGGGCCGGGGCTCAGCTCCTCAGTGTTCCTAATCCCCGTTCCTTGCACTGTCCCTGGCCAGGGTCCCCTGGCACAGCCCACAGGTGACACATCCTGGCTCTCCTGAAACAAGGAATACAGGCAATTCCCTCGGCAGAAGGCGATGGGCTGAGGGCACAACCAAGCTGCTGCCGCGGGCCTGGTGCCAGGGCAGCCGCCCTGCTCCCCAGAGCTAACTTTAGATGCAAAAAAGACACTTCACTCAGGAGGCTCTTCATGGTAATCACCTCTCCAGCTAATGGAGAAAGGTGCTTAAAACCAGCTGGAAATAATCCAAGCCTATTAGAAGGACAGCAGTTATTCAGCTCCCAAGAATAATTTGTCCCTGGCATCGCGTTTAATAATTAATTTTAAAAGAGGAGGTGGGTGTGGGAGAAAACCCACTGCAAACAGCATAATGTCACTTCTCCCGTCAGTACAATGCTGAAGAAAAAATAGCAATTGGCTGTCAGCAGATCAGGGACACAGACTCCTCTAGGAAGCAGCATGACTGAGAGGGCAAGGATCATATCAAAGGCTCTGGTCTCAGAAGCTCAGTTCAAAGCCAGCAGGGATATCACTGGTGTAGCAGACTTGGGGAAGACACTGGAAGGGCAAATTTATATTTTAGTTTCATTTCACGTCCCCCGTTTTAATATAAAAGAAGATAAAGGAGGCACAACACTTACTATGTACCAAACAGCTGCCAAGATTTTGATTTAGAGTCTTCCTGATCTGTATGAGACCAGGTGTGCTCTTAGATTGCTGGTTACCATGGTGGGGAAACACCATTAACACCAGATGGAAATTTCTAGACATTAAGAGTGATTAGACACAGGTTGACCTGGAATATGCACCTGCATGGATGCAGTGCAAACAGAAGCCTTTCCTGGATGAGTTTTGTGGCAAGTGCAGTGTCCTGAGCAGTGTGGCACAACTGCAAATAGCAGCAGTTTTATTTGAGGGAATGGTATTTTGAGTAAGAGTTAATTGGTATTGCTTAGCAAATACAAGAGCTAAAAAAAAAGTTGTTTGAAGCATGAACTCTGCTTGTGTAAGCATTTCCCCAGCCTCGTATGCAGATACACACACACAGTGTACAAGAAATTGGACATCATGAGTAGACTTCCAGTGTGTTACAACTTCTAGACCTAAAACAGCAGCCAAAAATCGCTGTGAAAGCACAACCACCTACAACAGCAGATTCTTCTTACAGACGTTTTCTTATTTGAATAAAATCAATTGCATTTTCAGTGGTGGAAGTTTTCTGCTTTTCTTTTCATTCTTTGCTTGGTTTGCTTGTGTTGCCCAATGGGAAACGCTTTTGATAAAAGAGAATAGCAGCCACCACAGTTCAGACAGGAATAATGATAAATGGAAGAGTTTGGAATAAAGCCAGGGCTATACACACTGCTCAGGAGATTCCAGGCCTGAGGATGGGGCATGCTCCATACGCTGTTAATCCTCTGTTCCATTGATTTAGGAACTGCCTGCATGACTAGTGCCTGATCCCATCTGCTGAGTAAACACGGGGTGGGCAGGAGTGTCCTGGTTCTGCAGGAGAAAGCGCTACAAGTAAACATCTCACCCTGCTGGAGGAGGAACACTCCGGATACTTTTAAACCAGACGTGTGTGAGCACGCTTGGTGTAGATTTCTGACAGCTCGGGTCGGTGCATGCTAAAAGGCAGCTCACAAAATCCATCCTGCAGCCTTTAGCTCCCACAGTAAAAAGATGATGAATTTACACCACACCAGCTTTGGACCCAAGGTCAAACTTGCAGTGATATTGCCCCTGAACAACCCCAAACAGGCACGATAGAACTTCAAAGGGGGTATATGAAATACTAAGCAGATTTTCATCCAAATCCAGTGAGCACAGCTTGAATGCAACAAGGTCAAGCTGCTTCTCAAATATTTCCAAGTATCCAATATCACTGGTGAAGCTTACAAGAAAATCTCATTGCAGGAAAGAATTTTGTGCCCAGAGCCCAGAACCACATTTTATCACTGACAAAAAGATTAGATTCTCCAAGATCATACATGTCAAAGTATTAGTCTCCGTAAATTTTGGGCACATTTGAAGATAAATTTTAGCCTGTTGCAAAGAGGAGTGAAATATTCAACAAAATATATCCTTTGGGCTAAGAAAGAGGAAGCTAATAGTAGTAATGAGAAGGAACATGAAGAGTTGTACTTCCAGCTGTCTTATACTTATGGAAAATTCTGCCAAAAGCAGTCCTGCTGCCTAGACTTGCTAATTTATGAAGCAGCAAAGAGACTGTCCAATATCCAAGATATTATTTTAGCTCAAGACTGATGAAGGGACATCCAGCACAGAATAACTGCTAGGCAGTTAATAGCCCTACTGTGAGGAAAACAAGGTATCTGCAGGTATAATCACCAAATATGAGGGAGGAAATGTGGAGACAACCCCAGACTCTGAGTGATGGAGCAACCCAAGCCATGGCCATTCAAGCATTTCCCTTTGTAGTGAGTTGATTGTTCTGTCCAGCTTTGGCATGGTCTGTAAGAGAGTACACTTTCAGTGGTGTAGACTTACCTGGAGTGTGCTCAGCACCTGTTTTTGGCGTCAAGGACCTTTGCACTTCTCAGATTTCTAGAAAGATGTAGACAAAGAATAGTTAGTTGCATGTTATAAATATACAAAGACAGACTGTGGGAACTGCCTGGACACTGAATCAACAGTTAGAGCCTGCTGGAGTCCAACAGGAATAATGGTTCAGAAATGTCAGTGGAGATCCCCCTGGGGGTCCTGTGGATTTCTGTCAGGCTGCAGGCAGTGGCACTGCTGAGCCTTTGTACGCTGGGAGTTCAGCTTGTGCACCCGTGCAGCGTTCTGTGCCTGCACAGTAGTGACAAGAGCTTAGAGGTTCCAGGTGAAACTGAAAAGGTTACTGGAGGAAACATCGCCCTTGACATTTTTTTACCCTAAATATGAAAACCAGACTGTGTTGAATGAAAGTTTGCTTATTTGGCAGGAACCCCAGTCAGGCAACTTAGCAGCAATCATGGCACAGACAATATGTACACACCCACCTGTACAGCTTGCAATACATCTAGAAATCCTGCCTGCAGAGCAAATTCCTGTGATACAGGGGGGCTTAGCAGCAGGTATGCTGAGCAGACAGGTTTTTGGGAGCTTTTCATGGATTTTCCAGCTTCTAACACTCCACAGACTACTGGCAGTATCTCCTGCTTTATAGCAAGGGAGAATCATCCTGGTTTTCCAGTTTTAGGGTGATTGCACCTTAAAGCAGCATCAAAACTTTCCTGTCAGCAGAGTAGATCACTTCTCAGAGTTCAGAATTACATTTCCAGGGTGTAGCAAAATACAGTGTGGATGTTTGACTCTAAGGCTGCAAGCACTACAAGGAGATCTTTAAGCATGCAACTCCTCTCAGTTATTGAGTCTCTCATTTGTAGTAGAGCAATATTCACGTTTTCAGCATAAAATTCTTTTTCCAGAAATTTGCATCTTTATAACTGTCATAGAACATGCATGAACTTTCAAAAGTTGTCCAAGGGAGTCTCTAAAAATATTTTGAAGATCTAAACCAGTTGGAGTTCTTCTATTTCTGGTAAAACAAGATACTTATTTATGTATCTCATGGTCAGTTGCTCTAACATTCTGTTTGTGCAACATGTGCAATAAATACTGCCTAAATAGCAATGTTCAAAAATCAGAAGTTGTTTTCTCAATGTCTTGCAATGAACCAGGCATGTAACCATTGTCACAAACTAATTAGCAGCCTCCTAATTTCTTTTAAATTTGTCACTATTTAAACTACACCAAAACTAGAAAGTTGAAACTCCTTTATTTAACTTATGAAGAGCTAAACATTTGGCAGTACAAATTCACAATACAGATTAATTATCTTCATGTTTGCTCCAATTTAATGCATGAGCATACCTTGAAAACAAATAAAATGTAACAAAATTATTTTTGTCTTTAGCAGGTGTATCATTAAAAATTATAAGCTGAATTGGTGTGATATGATTTCCAATTAATTTTTATCTCAATAAGAATTTTTTGGAGATACAGTGATTAAGGAATACTTTTAGAAACAGAAAGAGAAGTTAATTACAGAATTATCTGTTTGATATAATTCCAGTAAGTAACAGCCATAAGTAGATATTCATTAGTCTCTCAACAAATCAGGTTTGTTTTTCCTATCAACCAAAAGCAGAGGCCAGATGGAACAGTGGAATTCCAAACTGATGTATGGATATGATATTTGTTTGTTTAAACATTTGGTGAATTCCTCACAGTTTTAAATCCAGAAAGCTGAAATTATTTGCAAGTAAATTAGCAAGACATGGGAAAAAAAATCTGCTCTGAATTTAATAATTATGTTTAGGTTTGTAATTTATTATTAGAAGCCTCCCATTTCAAGCATAAAACTTTTTAAAAATGTAAGTAAAACCTGTTGCCTGGTGTTCCAGTCTGCCTTTTGGACCAGTGAAGAAACTACAAAGGCTGAGACAAAAACAACTGCCACTGGTTTAATGGGCAGTTTTGTGCCTCTGAGGGATTTTGGAAGGAGACTTTGTGGACTCCCACTGACTTCAGCAGGTTGCAGGTCAAGCATGAAAGACAGAAATTGGTAACTAAACTTTCTTTGCTTTCCCTGCTGTCTATAATTATGATTTAATCAGAGCAATCAAGTGTCAAAGTCCAGACATGGTTTGGCTGGAGCTTCTGGAATATAGGAAATATACAGCTGTTGATTTCCTCTTGGTTCTTGTCTTATTAAGGCAGTTGAACAAAATACATAATCACAGGGAATAGAGGCTCTGAATCAGATGAAAATCTAAAGCAGAAATGGGAGGAGGTAACTTGAAATGTGAACAAAAGAAATACCACAGTGAAATAAAGATGTGTATGTGTGCAGATAATGACCATGACTTAGAGCAGAAGAAAGGGACCTCTGCCAAAAGTACAGCAAAGGCCAGAACTGCTCTCTTACAAAAAACCCCAAACCAAACCAAAAAACCCAACCTTCAATACTGTGTCCCAAATCAAATGCAAAGACAACTGAAATACAAGTTATCCATTCCATGCATCTCCCTTTTGTAGCGCATTTTACGACACTGATACCAAATTGTGTTTTTAAAGATATTGGCAGCTAAAATCACAGAATGTAGCTAAGAAGAAGTCAAAAAACCAGGTAAGTTAGGCATCTAAATACCTTTGTGATTTGGCCTAAGAATGGACGATAATTAGTATAGCACAAATTAAGTTTTTACATATGCAAATGGAATTGTTTGCTGTCACAACTAATTACAGAAGTAGCTCTGTGCTGATTTGATTGGGAGTGAGAATTAAACATACAAATCTAAACCACTGGTGTCTAAAACTCCCCTCTTGTAATTGTGATGATCTGATCCTCCTACAGCTGGTAAATATATACATGGGAGACTGTGTGTACGTGCGTAGGAGAGCAGTAAGTGGGAGAAAGAAATCCAGATTTTTCCATCTGTACAAAATGTCAACATACTCTCTATAAAAAGGCATCAACAAAACCCTTGTAAGCACAATTCAGGCTACTCGAGCTCTAATCTGTATCTTCACTGACAGTGAGGGTTAATCAAAGCTCCAATAAAATATTTCCTTAGATGAGAAGCTGCAAGGAAATGATGTAGCACTTTCAAAAACGCTGTAAAGCTTGGGTAGTGCCAGATAGCATTTGTGCAATTTAAAGTTTAAACAGAAGGTTAACAGCCCAGGAAAAGGTTGGTCCTGAAAAGTAACACTTCGGGCTGAGGTGGTTGAAGTGCCTGGTTGCCCACCACCCCCGCACCAGGATGTGCCTCTGAGAAATTCTAGTGGCAGCCAGGAAAACTGATAATTGTAGGTCCTCAATGCAGCCTGCTATTTATTTTTTTTTTCACCTCTCTAACCTGGTTTGTAATTTCATAATGTAAATTTAGCACTTCACTTCTTTAAAGATGGAAAAACCTGCCTTGTGTTAGGAGTGATCACAAAGTACATCTGAAAAATATGAAGAACAGTTTTTCTTCAAAACTGGTGAATTTAAATGAATTTCAGCATCCAAAGAGAGTTCTGGCTCCTGCAATCCAGAAGAGGTTTGGAAATTTCAGAAGGGGGAAGGGATTTTCCCCAGACTGTGAGAGTTATTTTGGCATTGAGTGCCAAGATAAAAGGAAAAGCCTTCCCTACCCAGAGCTAGAAGTGCCTTCTTGTAAGGATAATTTACAGGATCAGGTGGTGTGAAAATCCAGAGAGTCTTTGACAAACCAGTCATGGCAAAGTGCTGTCAAAAAAAGCCCACTCTACCAGCAGCATGTAAAGGAGGATACATGACAGGGAAAGGACAGGGGAAAGTAGAGTGGGATACACAATATTTTCAGTAAGACCAAAAGAATGTATCAAAACATAACGAGAGCTGCTGTGGAACTTTGAGATGTAATGGTAGACTCTGAGCAATAGTTCCTGCTGGTACCTAAAATGGACCATAACCCTCTGTATTTAACTTCAGAAATTGCACTCACACGGCTGAGAGATGAAACAGTCATTTTGGTCTCTAATAGCTGTGTTAGAAGCCAGAAAGAGCAGGAGAAAGCAGCAGCCTGGCTAGTCTGATATACCAATCCTTTTTTTTTTTTTCCCAAAGTAAACATATTATTGCTTTGTACTTTAAAATAATGATCACTGGAAAAAAAAATTTGTAAAGTACAAGAGTTGTTTAGGTTCACTGATACCAGAATGGAAATACAGAAACTTTTCCTGTAATTGCAAATAATGCAGACACTGTTTTGTAACAGGAAAAAAGGAAAACCATTATTAGCAAAAATATGTAGATTCTTTAGGTGGAAAAATACACATAAATTGTTTACATTTTCAGTGGGGAGCATCCCTCTGTGCATCAAGCTGTCACACAGCTTAGCAGCATGACACATCTTAGTGATTAAATGCTGGCTCCCTGGCTAAACCCAAAAACAAAACAAATGAATTTTTCAGTGGAGAAAGCTACTGTTCTTTTGCACAGCGGCTCTCACAGCTGAAAAGAGGCAGCAGCAGGGTGGTAGAAATCAAAGTCACTCAGCAGGTGAGCTGTAGTTTGAATGTACCTCTTCACAGGGTAGCTTTATCTGCCTTTGGTCTCATTCCTCTGTTGGGGTAAAATACATCATCACTTAGAAGTTTTATTTCAGTTGTTGACCATGCAATGTGATGGACTTTGGAAAGCAATTATTACATCCCTTCACTTGTTTTATTTGGAAGCCCCAAACCAAGCAGGTTAACCCAGTTACCCAGATGCATGAAATCAGAACAGTGACAAAGCAAAAGTAGCAAAGGCCACCTGTGAGTGGAAGAGCATGTGAGCAGGACAGGAGTGTCAGGATCAGGCTGGGAACAGGGATCAGGGTCAGGCACAGCCCAGAGGTTGCCCAGTGGGCCCTCAGTGATGAGACAGCTCCAGCTGGACAAGCAGCCAGTGGGTTTGGGTCTAGGCTCAAGTCTGGAGGCCAGAGCTCAGTGCAGACACAGCTGCAACAGGACTGCAGAGTAACATGGGGAAAATGATATTAAACCCTCAACAGCAGCTACCTAGGGAGAGCAGGGGCAGGCCCTCACTTGTAGTTTTCTTCATAGCAGTTCTTGGCAGTGAAGAAGCTGATGTTGAGCTCAGCCCATAAACTCATCCAACTCAACTCCATTAGGACGTGTACTCAAGGCCCTGGCATAAACTCGGGCTTAGCTCTTTGGCCAATGCAAAAGCACTTGTAGCAGATGGTACAGGTCCATTTCATCATGCAGGTGCTTGTATGTGACTCATCAGGCAGTCTGAAAAGCAGAATTCTCTGTATTTCTTGCAAAGTTCACACTTTGTTATGCCCCAGCTGTTTACTGGTACCAGTCCCACCCATACATTGCCACATGAGGAGTCAGCTTAGGCTTACTTCAACCAGTTTATAAACAGTATTATTTTTGGGGGTAACTTAGTATTGCTTACCCACTTTTGTTTTCTTTATGTTGTTTGCAGTTCCAAAGGGGTCACATTCAGCAGCTGATCATGAAAAATACTCTCGTTAGATCAAAGAAAGCAATGAGCAGTCCAGCACTGTCACATGGGGCTGATGAAATGCACGAGCTGACACTTGACAGGACAGCGATTATCCCAGAGTTTAATAACATGTTAATCATCTTAAGAGTCATTATTTTCTCCCAGGCACACACTGTACTCCCACAGTGACATTAAAAAAATCCCCAACAAAACACACCAGAGGGTATTTCTGTAGGGCAAAACATACTGGAAAACTAAAAAGATGCTGTCTATGAAAATGGTCTCTTCCACTGTCCTAGAACACAAAACCACCACAAAGGTGGTGCTCTTTTTGTGCAGCTCTGTGCTATTCATCCCAAATGATTTTGAATATAATTTCATAGACTTTTATTTACTAAATTTAATAATAATGTGAATGTGAACATGCAATGTAGTCTCGGCATATAAACACAAACATCAAAAACCTCCCCCACATGCCTTATGTTTCTTCCTAGGTTGCAGAGGTTCCTGTGGAAAATCTTTATTTGATTCATCTTTAGGTGACACACCTAACTGTGACTTCCAACAGAGCTGTCAGTGCCAGGTGCAGCTTTTAGTATTTTTTATCTGCATTATCTGTGATTTGAGGTCACAGCTACTTTCACATATGATACCAGTCTGGAGGCTTTTAATTTTATCTGAACCTGCCTGAACTAGAGGTGGGATATGAGTACTATGGGAGGTTGCAATGAACAGTAAATGTTTGATTTGGGCATTTTCAGTCTGAGAATATTCCTTAAAAGAGTGTCCAAGTCAGTAGACCCATCTAGCCCACAGGGAGACTTCTCCTTTCCAAGGAAGCAACTGAGCCTGTTTGGTGAAGATGGTCCCACTGGCACAAATAGCAAAAGAGGAGTGAGAAAATGACAGTCAGGAGCTTTGTCTGAAGCCCAGGAAAAGAAAGACACTTAGTGCTCCCATGAAGAAAATCCCTAAGGACAGAACAGAAAGTCACTGAGTTATCAAAAAGTCAATCCAGAAGGAAAGCCAAAATCTGCAAACTCCCAAAAAGGAAAGACAGACATTATTTTTTAAATCTCATTTCACTTTTGAGTTACTATAGATAAAGAAGTTAATTACTGTAGATCTTATTCTAATACAAATGACTTATGAGTTTTAAAGTCTTTGGAGGATATTCACTTAATGTAGATCTATATGGACTTATCTGGGAGGTGGGACTGCTCCCAGGCCCTGCCATGGATTTGAGCTAGAATTGTTTGGAGTTTATTGTCCCAGCCAAGCATTAACAGCCAGCCCAGTGCCTGCTGCTGCCTCATAAGGCACTTACACAATGTAGATTAATAGGAGTTGGTGGGAAGGTCATGTCCTGATACTAATGGAAATGAATTATTCCCAGAAATATATTTAGTCTAGACTGTGTCCAAGTCTTCAAGCAGTGAGGTTCAAATACTTCCCTATGAGATTTTTACAAGTTCATTTCTGTATCAGAGTTCTTATCTTGGTGTTCAGCTTAAATTTTAATTTCTTCATCCTTTCTGCCTTAGAACAGTCTAAAGAATTCCTCTTATTTCTTGCTGCTTATCCCATTTGTAGACTGTTGGCAAGTTCTTTGTTCTCAGCCACTTAACCTTCTTTTCACCAGCCTATAAATATCGATCCATTCCAATCTTCCCTTTTTGTCCATACAAAAGTCCCTCTGTACTTATTTCTGCCCTGTACTGAATAACCTTCAATTTGTTTGTTGTAATGAGCTACCTAAAAACACATGTACTCTTCTGCCAGTGTTAAATGGAGATGAACAATGCCTCCTTATTCATGCTGCATGGGCACAGGCCAAATTGCAACAATTTCTCAGTCCTTCATGTTCCTCCTCCCCAGATGTGTCCGTCAC
This sequence comes from Emberiza elegans, assembly GCA_024865655.1. Taxonomy (NCBI): domain Eukaryota; kingdom Metazoa; phylum Chordata; class Aves; order Passeriformes; family Fringillidae; genus Emberiza; species Emberiza elegans. The sequence goes on along the minus strand of JALJVW010000149.1, from coordinate 7,253,828 downwards.
AGTATCTACAGGAAGGTGTCTCCTTGACATGAATTGGCATTTTTCCAGGTTGAATTCAATTTTTTTGTATTTCATCAAGATTCTAAGACTTCCAAGAAAGAGACTATTTGCTTCCCAGTTTCTTTCTATACTTTTCCCCTAACTCATCCAGAGTGCACCCAAAGCACATGTGGGAGGTTTCATTAACATGGGATTTACTTCTTTGTCTTTGCTCTTAGCGACTGCATTTTCCCAGGAGCCACAAGTGATCTCTGCTGTACAACTGCTCACCTTATTCTAACCCAGCATTCACCATTTACCAAACTGCATCTTGATGTTACTCTTGACTCACCATTAGCTTCAGGAAACAAACAACTCTTTGGCAACACTAAAAGGTATCACAGTAGTTGAGTCTTATTTCAGGAATGGAAACATCTGCAATTTTGGTGTCTGTATGAACATATGTATTTATGAAAATTAGTATGATTCACTGCACAGATGACAATTTTATGTTTCATAGTCATCATTTAATAGGACATATTTCAATCAGTTTTTAGTAATAGAGTGGATACTGCAGCAACTGCTGCTTGCAGCAATAGGTCTGGGAGCTGTAGTCTATGCTACAATGCACTGTGAAGCCATAACATAAATTGCCCTGGGTGGTGACCTGGAATCAAGAAGTTAAAATTCAAAATGAGAATTAAAAATAGAGGAAAATAATATAGAGGATTTTTTTCCCAGTTCAATTCAACTTAAAATGCAAATTCCCATTAAAAATATCTGTCTCATTAGTCATAAATTATTTCCACTTAATATCAACATACAAAAAGAAACGTGAAAATCTGTTTAAGGGAGTTATTTTTAGATGAGTTGTCTGTTGAGAAGAAATTTTCCTTCCATATTCCCAGCAGAGCAATTGAGATGCCACTGAGCTTTGGAAGCAGTGCCCATGGCCACCTGCACCCATCTGGCCTTGGTCTATCTCCTTTCTTGGATTTAGACAAATAATGCCCCATGCAGCAAAATCCCACTGTTTAGGGCTTACAGCACCTGCTAAAAACATCTGGTTACTGCTATTTATCTAGAGCTCAGAATCTCCTCTCTTCATTCCTGTGTTTTTCCTCCAACTTGTCCTCACAAAAGGTCACAGAATAGAAGAAAGTCCTCCCTTTTTTGTGAACCTGGTATGAGCCTATTGATTTACCTTGTGTTCAACCCAGTTAATTTCAATTTACCCTTTTGTGATTTGTTTCCTTCAAAGGTAATAAACCTGTGCTAACCATTTTATTTCCAGCTATTATTTGTTTTTGCCAAACACCAGGGAAGAAAAATGAATGGTGATCTCCTGTGCTGTGCCTCCAGGTGATGCAGCACAGCAATCCCAGCCCACAGCTCACACAGAGCTGGGGCACAGAGCTGCACTGTGACCACACTGGGTGACACCTGTGGCTGGTTCCTGTCACCCAGCCCCTGGAACACCTGCCCCATGGCTCTGTATGGGCTGTGACACAATTCAGGATTCTCCCTTCAATACGCAGTCATATCTAGGATATTTCCTTCAATTTTGATATGCCTTTTCCCCAGCAATCCTGCAGGCAGCACTCTGTGGCAGCTGGTGCTGTGTGAGGAGCACCCATCACTGTGACCAGCACAGGACACTCAGTGCACACAGCACTGAGACCTTGACAGCACCAAGCCACTTTGGTGAGGTGCCAGGTGTGAGCTCATGAAGAGCACCAGCTTCCCAGGAGGGTGCATTAGCTCAGGAACATGGTGTTAGAGAGGTTTCACTGCCCTCCATTTCTTCATGGGGTGTAGATGTGCCCATCGTGACACCTGGGCATGGGAAGGTCTTTCCTGGCTGGGACTCTCTTCTGTGTCAGATGTAACAACAGAACCTACAGAATTCATCAGGAGAGACCAAGACACATGATAATGTAATCTCTAAGCCTCTGAATCAAGGATATGTTGAAATGATGTTGAACAGGGGTGTTCTGTTAAGCAATGGCCTCTGCATTCTCCTGTGGTCTTTCTCTGAATGTGTTTTGCAGTGTTCTGGGACCTCCTCAAAACATGCTGGAATCCCCGTGGATTCCAAAAACTACATCACTCTCTACAACTTTTCTGATAATGCTGGTATAGGAAGGTCAGAATCTGATGATAGCAAACACTTCTGAAGTCACAGCACTTGGGACAGCAGTGATTTCAGCCCAAATGCATTAGTTCACAATCATATTTATTTCAAGACATTGACATGAAACTGTACCCATGACTAACGAGGTGTAATTTGGTGTTCCCTTCTGTATAAACTGAATGTTCTCTCTAAAATCCAGTTTCAGTGGATATCTGTATCAGTTATAACTTTTTCAGCCAGCAGCCATCTCAGCTCATTGCTGGATTTGAGGTCTATGGCTTAGAGCAAAAGAATCATTTGAGAAAAGCTAATCTCAGGAGTCTGGTATTAGGTGGCAAAGTAGGGCTGAAATGTACCACACATTACCCCTGTTTCATCTCAGGCAAACACTTTTCCAAAGAAAAAACATAACTTGATCCTGCACCAGTATTATTTTAATTAGATCTGTAGAAAATAGCCCAATATTTGATTGCTGACTGACTCAAAAATAGCTTTAACTACAAGTAATAAGAAACAGGTTAGAACAGGGCACAGAGCCTGGAGATTTTTCCAGGCAGCAGATCAAACAGCTGAACTCTTGACAGACTCTGCTGCTTCCCTTTGCCTGCTGTTCCCTGGAACAGCAAATTCAGGAACCATTTGTCAGTCACTGACCAGTTCATCCTCACAAACCATTAATGACATACCTGAACTTCCAAATGTCACAATAGAAACAGAAGGAAAAAATCCAACTCAGAAGATTCCTGTGTCTCAAAGAACTGTTTCCTTGTACTTTCTGGACATGCTTTTGTAATGTGTGTTTCAGGTGGTTGACAGGCCTCTGTTTGACATAAGTTTGGGTGGGAAAATGGAAAAGAAAAGCTCTTAAAATATTCTCTTACAGTTATGCCACTGAATAAATATTTTTATTGTGGCCGAGCATCAAATGCAAAGTGCCATTTCCTGAGTTCTTGCTGAGGGCTTTCAAATTTTCTTTTCTTGAGAAAATTAGTGTGATTCCCACAGTTCCCCAGGGAACTAACGCATTTTACTCTGGCAAGAAGCACAGGGACATAAAGCTCTATGGGCTCATATTTTTTAAGCCATTTTACTCATTGATTTTATGCCTTAAGGAATCCGGAGTTCAGAATAGCCTTTAGTGTGCCACAACAATGAGGCCACCAGCCGGTGACATTTGTAAATCTGCTCTTAATTGCTTGTATGCCTGGGCTCCAACGCTTCAGTGCTTTGAGTCACGTATCTAATGAGGTCAAAACTAAAACTTGCCAGCCCTGGGGCAGAGGGGGAAATCATCAGAGAGGGATGAAGAGCCAAACTCTCCTGGCTGCTGGCTCCCAGGTGCTCGCTGATTGATCAGCGCAGCCTCAGGCTGGGGAGGGTCACCTGGGACAGCCCTGCTGCTGCTCCTGCTCCCTCCCGTGTCACCAGGGCACTGCTCACCTCCACAGCATCTTGTTAGTGCCGGGCCCCAGCTGGGAACAGCAAAGATGCCAACAAGAAGAACTCACCCTTCTTGCTGATGAGCAAACTCTTAACAGGAGTCCAGCTCCTCAGATCTAATTGCAGGCAAAATCTTCCTCTCTACTGACTGTGAAGAGAAACAGAGGAAATCTTACCTGACTCAGAGCTAGTATTGTCTGCAGGAGAAATAGGATTGATTTTTTCTTTAGGTACCTTAATATCTGGCTTTTTGATAGTTTGCATCTTTAAAATATTAGAAATATCAACACTCTGAAAATATTAAAACAGGTTTCTAAGAATACCATTAGATGCCCAAGGTCCAACCTGCTGCATAGAGAAATAAAAAAATATTACAGCCTAAGGGAGGTTAGAGCCCTGAACTTTTCAGGAAGATTTTCTATTTAGGAAATCCACAAAGAGAATTATAAATCCATACAAAAAATAATTACATAACAAAAATGTGAACCTCATATGTCCACAAACTGCCCTGTTCTGTTTAAGTCTCTTATCACTTTGAAATAAAACTAAACTGTCTTAATTAACAAGGTGGAGGTGTTGTTGAAAAATAAAAATATCACTTATAAAAATAGTACTGTCTTTGTACAGCACTTGCAGTCGTTAGGTGTCAAAGTAATATACAGAATTATGATGATCTTTAATATCCTTTCTAGATAAGGAAATTGAGGTACACAGAGGTGAAATCACTTGCCTAAACCCTCCAGTGGGTCAGAAATATCAGTTAAAAGAGCAGATTTCAAAACCTTTGCATCACCTTGATGTGTTGAAGAATTGAAAAACAAATTACTGACCTTCAGATCAATTCATAACCTGAAAATGGAGTTCAGGTTCCCAAAATGAGCATCTGGCATTGCCACAGAAATTTATCCTCCTGAACTAGGTAGAAACTAAGGTGCCAGGTATGTCATATAAAACTGGTAAATCTTAGTGTTTGTCTTGAGGAGATGAAGTTATAGTCCTTTTTGTTATCAAAAATTCTTTCTTACCTCTTCAGAGTTTCACAGTTTTGTCTCCTTGCTATTAACTACAGATCTATTCCTTACAGTTTTAATGGAACAGCTGCCTCAGAGATCAAAACCAGTCAAAATATCAGGGGGTGCTGGGAAAGAGTTGTATCCTTTTTGGTGATTTCCTGTGGTTTTGATCAAAGCACACAGAGATTCCCACTAAGCAGAAACTGAATTTAGTGGGATTCAGCTGTATTCAGCTGAGAAATAGGAAAATAATCTCCTCTAGCTCATTGGATGTATAAATCTGTGTTTATCCTCTTTCTGTCTCTCATCTCCAGTTTTCCTACAAGGTGTTCATTCTGTAAGAGCAGACTGGATGGGTTCAGGGGTGTCCATAAACCACAACTGCTCCCACTTTACTTCTCCTGCATGTGCTCCATTGCCAAACTCTGAGGGTGTAGGAGCACAAGGAGGAGCTGCATCAGAGATCTACAGCAAAGGCTGGGGAGTGGCTGCTAATGCAGGTGGTGACAGGCTTTGCTTTTGTGAGAAGAAGTGCTCCCTCTTTGTAAAAACACACATTTCAAGGGCAGAATACAATGCCTAGGAACACGTCTTGTATTATTTAGGAAAAGGTCCAGAAGGCCACTGTTGTATATATTTGAAATTGAACAAACCATCCTTTACATGACTGCTCAGGTTCACCTTAACAGAAAATTGGCAGCCAAGCAGATAAAATAGATTTTTTACAGCTGTTTTATTTTCCATTGCCAAGTGTTCTCAAATGGATCTTTAGAAGCAAGAGAATCTATAAGTTTTTGAGTACAAAGGATGATTATATGAGAAAACAGCATTCATATAAGATAAACAGATTCCCAACCAGTGTAATTACAGCAAAGCAAAAGATTTAATACCCTATTATTTACTGAGAAGAGTAGCTTGTTGTAAACTAGATTAAAATACTTCTAACAATTTCAAATAAAATGAAACAAAATAAACCACTCAAATTGGACTAAAAGAAAACCTGAGTTTTTCTGCAATGGTTTAACCATCTTAGATGAAACTTGTTATTAAATTAGAGCAGTGCAATTCTGTGATAAAAATAGGGCCATAAATTTTATGTTCATTAAAGCCATGGGAAAATGAATGGAATACTAATGAAATTAAACACGAGGGCAAGGGCCAAGTATTTGCATCAATCAGGCTTTATAAAACCCATAATCTGCTCCTGAAGCTAAATAAAACATATACGTAGTCAAGGCCCCTGAATTTCTGGAAAGAGTAAAATTCTGAAGACTTGAATGTTGAAAAACAGAGGCTCAATTTTGTGGTATTACACCAAAGAAATAATTCTTGCAGAAAATAATAATTTATTCTTTTTAAACAAACAAACAAACAAGCAAACAACAAGTTCTTAATGGAAATATAAAATTCAACATTTTCTGTGAAGGTAAACATGAATATTAATATTCCTAAATTGGGAGAAAATTCTCTTTAACTTCTCAATAACTGAGAAGCAGCTTTTTTGGCCCATCTCTATGAAACTCTCCAGGCCAGCAGTTCTGCAGTGTCAGACCAATTCTGTTTGTTCCCAAGAGCACAGAACTCCTTGGACCACGTGGGGCAGGGTGGGGAAATCATGTGGATGTGCCCACACGGCACAGGATGGTGATGGGATGAGATGGGGGATGTGAGTACCCAAGCTGGTTTTTTATCAGTGGCTTGAAAAGGGAGGTGTGAATAATTCTGTGTTCTGGCATGCAGAATGGATCTTTGTTCCATGCCTGAAATTCAGGGGAAAAGCCACAGCTGGGCAAGGGGTGAGCTCTGGCCTGGGCAATGCAGGATGTGGCAGAACTCCCTGCCGTGCCTCATTTCTGGGGAGGGCAGTGCCATAGAACACAGTCCAGCCAAAGGTTTTGATGTTGACATTATCAGCGTTTTCCAAAGGAAACAAATTCTTCCTGAGAATTTCCAATGAGCTCTTATTATGTGCTGATATTGAAATGTCAGCACAGCCAACGATTTTTCTTATTTCATTTTATCCATGCCCCTAAATTCTCCCTTTTCCATTTGGGATCTCCGCCTCTTGTCCTGAGCTCAGCTGTGACAGTCATTATACAGCACGGCAGTGATCTTTTGCCCTCTCAAAGGCTTTTTTAAGTGCTAGATTATTACTCATTTATAGTTAGATTGCTACTCACTTAGAAAGGGCCTAATTCTGCTTTTGCAGTCCCCTTGATTGTGAGACATGGCACAGAAAATATGTAAGTGGTGAACAAATAGGGAGAAAGAGAAGGTCAAGCCCAAACTGATGAGGTTCTCTAGAATAAAAAAGGAGTTATATAAATAGACAATTATATTTTCTCATTAACAAGAAAGTTTTTTCATTTTCTTTCTGGGTCTTTGAATCTACTGTAAAAGTCAGTGGGAACTTTTGTTTTCACTGCCTAACTCTGGTTATTCTCAGAAACTTCTAATAGGGAGTTTAGCTTGCAATTTCCTTGTGCTATCAGATGGAGAGCTCTGTGATTGTCTTAGTGGACAAGAGATGAAAACATTCCTCAGGCTGAGAGCTGTTTGACAATGAGCATTTCAGCCTTAATGCTGAGTGGCCAAATTTTGCTTGCTGGTTCCTCAGCATAAATCAAAGGCAACATTATCACAATCATGGGAAGGAGAAAGGTAGAAGAATCCTAATGAACGAGAGGAAAAACAAAACCTCAGGGGGTTTTAAGAATGTGGATTAGTTTAGGTAATTTTGAGCAACTATTCTCAATAAAGCACCTGGGGACAGTTAAGTTTAATTAGGCTGCAGCTCATCCTCACTGCAGGTGGTTTTGTTTCTGCCACAAAGCTCTTTCCTCCTCTCAGGTGGATGAGCACCACAAACCCCTGGAACGCTCCTGCTTGATAAGGAAGGAAGGGAGAGCTGGGAGCACCCATTAAAAGAGGTGTCACCAGTGTTCATTTTGGATTACCAAGAGCTAAATCTCACTGCAAGGGGCTGGGATGGGTGGGAAGGGGTCCTGGACAGTGTGAGCTGGGCTGGGGACACACCTGGGCTGCTGCAAGAGGAGCTGGCCTGACACTGCTCCTTCCAGCCCATCGTTATCCCTGCCTGGGCATTCCCCTGAGTGCTTGGTGCTCTACCAGGAGCACAAAATCTCTCTCTATATTCTCCACCTTTTCCTACTCATAGGTTTACAAAAATTCAATTTTTCTGCTATTATAAAATTCCATATCTGACATTTGTCTGCTGGGAAACTTACAGCTCTGATCTATTTGAAGTCAACACAACCACAGGAAGAAAACTTCAGCAAGTCCACAAAGCTTAGGAAGAGGTTTCAGATTGCTGGACAATTTTTTCCCCATTATTTTTTATTTATTTCAGTTAAATTTTAATCAGGCAGGAAAAATGTGAGCCTCAAAGGAGTTGGAATTAATTATACTTTGTGTTTTCTATATTCATCCACAATTTTTCTTAACGTGGTGTCCTTGACATGTTGTGTTTGTGACAACAACGTGGTGGAATGGCTCCATTTTATACATAATTTATTGGAAAATTTTAAACTCTACATTCCTTGAGTCATTTTCATGTATAATTGAGCTTAAATTGCATTTGGGTTATTTTGAATTAGGAAATCTTATACTCTATCAAGTCACATTAATATGTCCTTATCATCTAATAAGAAGCCATTTCTAGGTTCTTATTGATTTTTAAAATATCCTGGAATCCCATTAAAATGAAATCAAATTGCTGTGAAATTAAAATTTAAATTTGGAGTTTGATCATATGAAAATAAGGATTTTTAAACTTCCTGAGTATTTCCTTGCTTTCTATTGAATTATGAAGTTGTCCCAAAAATATTTCTGACTGTGCTGTCTGGTTTAAAGTTTTCTAGTTTTAGAAAAACATCAGAGAACCTCTGAAATTCTGGCAAAACAGACAAAATAAATTGCGGGCCAGACTGTAACCCTAATGCTCTTAGACACCCTGAAGCTCTTGTGAGGAGCCATTTAGACCCTACAACATGTCACACTCGTGTCCCACTGGCTGCACTCAGCTGTCACCTTCTTTGTACCCGCACAGGGGCAGCTGGTCTGGTGCAAAATGGGACAAAGAGCAGGAAAACGGGTGCATGGAGGCTGCTAATTTGGGAAGATGTGAATTTTCCCTTCCTTATCACACAAACTCTCACAGTAGTCGCTGAAGTGTCCAAAAATAGGAGCTTGCAGCCCTAACTATAGCCCTGTGAAACAACGAGGAGTTCGTAGCAGCCTCTCTCCATCTCTCCTGCTAGGGAGCCTTGTGCTTTGGGAGGCAGATGGATGAAATGGTGCAGCACAGTTCAGCCACTCTCAGTAAGTTGGCAGAATATATCGAAGCACAGCGCAGTTCAGCAATATCATTTTAATTAAGACACGGCTCAGGTTTTAGCATCAAAATCATTTTGGCCTAATTTTGATTCATATTGACATGCTAACAGGAAGAAGGGATGATGGGAAAAGAGAAAAAACTCTAAGAGACATTAATATTCATGCCAGCAAAAAATTCGTCATGCATGACCTCAAAAAGTGTAAAAAAGAACATTATTAAGAAAGGCAGCACTTGGGAACATGGCTGGGTTTGTGCTGGTGTCAGCATTTCTGTAGGACATAATTAGCCTTCTTTTTTCATTGTAATTGGATCTTAAAACACTTCCTCGGTTCTGCAACTTGGAATTTCAGTGCCAGCTCAGCAGAAAGATCCCTTAGAAAAATATTTGGAAATTCAAATCTCTTCTGAATATTGAATAAAACACAGTTATTTCCACTCTTTAAGATAGGCTTGTTCTGATGAGCTCTCATGGCACCTCCCTGTTCAACAAGGCTGCTGTCTGACATTGCTGCTCACTAAGATGCTGCAAGTAAACTTTTGCTCTCCCATTCCTCCTGGAACTGATGGATCAAGAAGATGAAAACTTGTTTATATTACTGCTTTGTACAACAGAAGAATCACTACATTTTCATTGCCTCCCTTTGAGGGCTATCCCTGAAGGCACAGGGGTGGCATAGGTCTAGAAGTCTGAAGAGTCCAACCCTCAGAAGTTTTTTTCTTGACAATAACATATGAAAAAGTGTTTGATTTTTTTGCCTGACAATTCTGTCTTCATAAAAGATATGTTCAGATGTAAAGAGAGTGCATTTGATACAGAAAATTAGTAGACTAAGCAAACAAAGCAGCAACAAGATTTGTTTAGAGCAGAATTTCACTTTAGAGGGTTTTTTTCCCTGCATCACTGTAGCAGTAAAAAAAACCTCATTTAATTGTAAATACTGGTATTAGAATGTTTATATTCTGGGATTTCAGATTTCTATGCAGTATGGCTTGACTTGTTTGATTTGAACCTGATTACAAGTCCAAAATTCATGAAAAAGTAGACATCAAATTATGGCAGCAAATGGAAAAGTGGATATCAAATGATGATGGCAAATGGGTAGAATTTGCAAGAGTTTAAGATGCTGAGGAAAGAGCATTTTAAATTTCTGGCCATTGATGTCACATGAGATGTCAGACTTTGAAAATCAGGCCTTAAATGTTTCTTTCAGCTTTCCAAAGCACTTGCTTGCCTAGAGATGAAGACAAATGGCCAGGGAGATTCATAGAAGCACCTAAACATTGGTTTCAGTCCATGTAAATTAAGCCTGCAAGCCTATCAGATGCTTCTCTAGATCATCCTGGACATCCAGCCATGTATTTAAAAATAGAAAACAATTAAAAATCAATTCCTTTGAAGCTGTAACCTCTCATAAGCCTTATCAGCTATTGGCACCTCAGGATCCAGGGATAGATTGCTCACAGCTTGGATCCTTATTTTAAAGATGCTCTTTACCTGTAGGATGCAGGAACCAAACAGAAATGGACAAATCACAGCTGAAGCATCAGAGTGTTTCTGCTGAGGGACAGTACCAGAGCTACAACAGCCCTGCCCATGTCATGGAACCATGGGGAAATATTTGGTGATGCTGTCTCCTCTGAGATTTTATATTCATGCCAAGCCAGGTCAATATGACAGTGACTTGTGATTAATTTTCCCATAATGCCAAAAGGAATTTTTCCTGTTTCAGCTTACTCCTGTGTTGTCTAATATAGACTTGCTAGGAATATACAGGGAGATGGCACATGTTTTGCTTGGAACAGATGCAAACTTGGATCTAAAAGGAGAGGTGTGTTTTGTAGGTTGGTACTGATGACATATGGGCAGGATAAATTCAGAACAGATTGTCATTTAACACCACCAAGAGCCTTACCCTTCAAATGAGGCTGGATGTGATCCTAACAGGCTACATCCTGCCTGCACTCGTCTCTTTGTGTCCCAGAGGAATTGTTTCAGCTCCCCTGGCACTGTGGCAAATTCACAGATCAGATGTCATTTAAAAGGAGGACTTTGCTGACCTGTACTGCTGCAACGTCCCTGCTCTCGTGGTGCCCTGTGTCTCTTTGTGCTCCTTTCAACCCACACGTGCACAGCACGAGCTCCTCAGGTGTGACCGTGTTCACAGGGGTCCCAGGATGAGGGAAGAGACGAGGATCTGACTCCATGTTTCAGAAGGCTTGATTTATTATTTTATGATATATATTACATTAAAACTATACTAAAAGAATAGAAGAAAGGATTTCATCAGAAGGTTAGCTAAGAATAGAAAAAGAAGAATGATAACAAAGGTTTGTGGCTCGGACAGAGAGTCCGAGCCAGCTGACTGTGATTGGCCATTAATTAGAAACAACCAACATGGGCCAATCACAGACGCACCTGTTGCATTCCACAGCAGCAGATAACCATGGTTTACATTTTGTTCCTGAGGCCTCTCAGCTTCTCAGGAGGAAAAATCCTAAGGAAAGGATTTTTCATCAGATGTGTCTGTGACACTCAGGCCTCTGTCATACTGAGGTTTACAGCAGGGGTTCCAGCATGGAACACCCTCATGGGGCACCAAATTCCCCAGGATTTCACCTTCAGGTCTCTGTGTGCAAAGCAAGTGAGAGCCACTCTGCCCTGAGACTGCCAAGGGTGGAAGGAGGCCTCCCACAGGCAATGATCACACTCACTGGCAGCTTGGAAATGCTGATTAGCAGAGAGGTATTAGGCATTAGCTGTAAATCTGAAACTTTTGGCTTGCCAGACAGTCACCTGTGGGTGACTATGGATTAATGATGGGAGAGATGGCTGCTTTCCATGGAGCTGCCTTCTGGCTTGTAATCAGCTCCTTATTACCTCACCAGCCCAAGAAAATTTCCAGAGAACTGTGCTGGCCTTTTCTCCAGTGATCAAAAGAAAGGGAGGAAGTAAAAAAGAGATCAGGAATAAGTCACTTAGTGTTCTGCTCCTGTGACAGGAGCTCAGAGTGGGGTGAGAAAAGAGCTGTGTGAGCTGTGCAGCTGCCAGAGGAGACTGAGGAATCCTGAGTGCCCAAATGAGCCCCTGGCTCCATGGGACTGCACATTGTGCCTGCATGTGAGACTAGTCCTAAGTGATGTTCTCCATTTCCATATTAATTCAAGGACTGCAGCCAAAGGTAGAAACCCAAAGTCTCCAGGGAAGAAAAACAAATTGCTTTGAGTTCTGGAGGAAATCAATATTAGACGGTGCATTGGTTAAAGTGTTGAAACCCCTGGATCAGTTCCAGATCCTGTGTAAAGAGATCCCTTATGAATTCTTAGAATAGATCTTCATTATATTCAGCTTAGAAGCACTTCAAGCAGGAGACAAAGTAAAGCTGGACAATTCTGCAAGTAGCTTGTCTTTTGTCTTGGAACCCAAAATATATTTCAGTGAAGTTTCAAACAGACTGCAAAACCTGTGAGCTCTGGCAGCAGAAACACCACTCTGCCTCCACAATCTCCTACCTGGGACAGTAAAGAGCAAAAGAACAAACACCTCATGTTAAAAGAGAGAAAAATTTACATTAAGTGAGAGGCAGCACAACCACCCTCACTTACATTAACTTACAAAGCTGCATGCTGGAAGACCACTCTGTGGCCTTAAGAAATAATGTGAAATTAGGAGTAAATGTACAGGTGAGTTACAGGAAGATGAGTTTTAAGAAGAGAGAAGACACTGTGTTGGTTTAACCACTCCTAGGCAGTAAAAGGACATGTTCTTCTGTTCCAGCTGTGCCAGTGCAATATCCTGCCACTCTCAGCCTAATCCTCATGATAAATCCTCGGATTCCCTGTGGTAGAAATTATACTGCCTCAGATCTGCAGATGCTCAGGCTGCTTAGGTGACTTTTGCTTAACCTTTATCAGTCTAAAAAAAGACACGTTAGCTGAAATGGTTCAACAGCACATGTTTTCATTAACCCATCTAATTTTTGAATAAAATGGGTTAGGGAGACAGTGCTGCTGGCATGTTTGAGGGGGCTGTTACCTGCAGCACGGGAATGGTAAGTAGGTGCTGGGACTGTAGAACTTTTGACAGCTTGAGAGAGCTGTTTGCAGAGTGAACCTCACACCTCACCCTTCTTCAGTTGCCTCTTTCAGGTTTATTCCAACCTTAGTGCTCTGGGCAATAAGGAAAATTAAGCCAAGTGTTGAACAACCAAAACAAGAAAAAATTTTAAAAAAATTCAAAGCTGTTATAAAATCTTGCTTTGCCCAGTCCCACAATCCCAGTCAAGGATTGTATCTACTCTCATTTAATTAAAAATCAAAACCAAACCACCTCTTTGGCAAAGACAGTGTTGGTTTCATAAATCAGTGAAACAACCCACATTTTCAAGAACTTCCTGAGTCTTTAAAAAGCCAGTAAAACCCATATCATCATCATGATACATGGCTTCATAACTAAATACTTATTAAAGACCAAAAGCACACATACACAATCTCAAAGTCAAAAAGCATACAGAGATCCATGCCACACTCCATTTACACAAAAGCCTGGTTAAAAAAGGAGCAAGTCACCATCTGCTGAACCATCTGTGCCATCCAAGTCCTGTTCTTCATTTATGGTCACTGGGATAGGAGTTTCCACAATGAAAAACATAATGCTCAACATCATCAGAATCTCCAAATAAATATTTGGTACTTTCTCATGCCACCCTCAGCTTAGTCCAAATAGTGGTTTCAGGACAAAATTTTGGCTGTGCATAGATTTGTCTGAGCTTGCTATATACTTAAGGATTGAGGACATGTTATTAAACAGCAGTTCAAGTGCTGAGTGAGTTATCTGAGGGGTTCTGCTGTTTCTGCTTCACTGCTTGCCATGGCAGTAGCCCATCACCTTGGCAGAGAGCCACTGTGGGAAAAGGCTGCACTGTTTGAGCCTGTGGGATTTGGGCCAGGTGCAAAAACAGGGCTGTTCATCCTGGTGTGCTTTCAGTTTAAAAAGGAAAAGCAGTGAGACTCACAAGCCCTGTATTTCTTTCCATACAACCTGGCAATTACATAATTTTTGCTACATGATAACTGTTTCAATGTAAGCCTACCTTGATGTTTAGCCCACCAAAGCATTTGGGCATTCAGAAATTACTTTCCTCCTCCAAAACCAATAGTTCTGTGGAAGAAATGTCTCTCTGTATGTGATGTGAGCAATGAAGGATGGAAGTTTCCTTAGACATCTAAATATTTCCTCAATCAGTTCACTTCTCTGTGTCTTAGAAACCCAGAGAAAGCACCTATGTGTGTAGGGGACAGCTGCATGCCTGGGTTATTTACTGTGCAAACAGCAGGGGATGGAGCAGACAGCTCTTCCAGTCCCTTTGTCTGCAAACACTTTGGTAAATATTTAATCCAAAGCAGGCCTGTTTGGTGCTGACCAAATTGGTGCCTTCCCTGGGTCCCAGCTGCAGCTGTTACTGCAGGGGTCACAGTTCAGTGAGATGGGCACAGGTACCATGAAGGGCAGGTGATGTGGTGGCAGGGATGTGTTCTGGACAGTGTCTCTGAAGCAGAGATGTGTTCTGGACAGTGTCTCTGAAGCAGTGATCACTCCTGGCTCTGAGCTTCTCCCACCACAGAGAAGCTCCCTCTGTGCTTCACTACTGCTCCAGGCTGTGGAAAAGTCACCTTCAGATGGACTCCACTGCAGTGAAATAACAAAACGGGTCAGATGAGCACTGCTTGTCTGCTCCAGTGCAAAACAGATGAATTACTTTAAAATAACTTTAAATGTCCCAGCCCAAGCCTTGCTGCTCTGCCATCTCATGTTCCCTGAGCTGTCACAGGGCACCTCTGCACAGCTGCCCACTGCTCCTGGCCTGGATGTTCTGCACTGCCTTTTCCTGTCCAAACCTCTCCTTCACTTTACAGTTCTTCAATTATTTTGCCTTCAATCACTGAAGAGAAAACATGCATTAAAAAAAAAAAACCTAAAAAATAAAAAAGTGTCCCTTTCCCCCTCAAACTCTTTTTCTTCCTTTTGACCCTTCCTTTTCTGAATCCATTTCAGTGGATTCTCCCAGAAGGGATTCATTGCAGCAGCCCATCAGCACATTTACCATTTCCCATGTACATGACAGTGTCCAAATGGCATTTTCAGTCCCATAACAAAAACAATTCATGGCTGCTGTCACCAGGTTTCTGTGGCAGCTCCATGCTCCAAGCTGCCCTGAGCAGGCACAGCTTTGGGTAAGGTAAAGTGACCTTAAATCTTCTGCCCTCTCTTTTGTCTTCAGCTGGAGATTGGCTTGGTTTCATGGCACAGAGCCATCTAATAGAGGCTGCTCTGGTGCATCATGGGCTGGCACAGCCCCAGAGGGATATTCTTGCAGAAAAGGATGTGCTGGGGCTGAGGGCATTTCCCAGACCGTGGTCCAAGGACAGGCAGAAGGCAGCCAATAATGTGCTGCTGCTTTGTCACTCTCCCGCCTTGAAGGCCCATTTGCTAACAAGACATTCCCAGGATCTTGGTAAGTTTAGTCCCTAGAATGGGACTAATGAATGACCCTGCAATGGGTCCTTATCCGTCTCAATGGGTTTTATCTTCACATGTTTCAAAAGCTGATCCCTAGAACTGCACAAGGCAAAGGGAATATCATTGGAAGGCTTTTACAGTCATATCTCATATACATAAATGATAATTCAATGTGTAAAGCATCAACTAACAGATTTTCAGTTCATGCTAATGATCCATTCTTTAGTACAAAGGGAAATAATTTGCACAACTGTGTTAGCCATTGTTTATATAAATATTGTACAAATTCATCATAAACTCCCAGTCTTAAGAAATGATGAGCTGTGATAGCTGAGGAGTTCTCAAGGTACCTATTTACAAGAAAGGGAAGCAAGACCTAAAATGAGCAAAATGTTGTGTTTAGAGAGGGATCCCAGAGCACAGCACTCATTTAAAGCAGGAAAGTGAATGCTAATCACAGTTCATAGACAAAGCCGACTCACTTCCCACTGAAAAATGATTTAGTGCTTCCATTAGACTTCCCACATAGCTTGAGAGCCAGACTGAGAAAACTGGCATGGAACTGGGCACTGGTGTAGGAAAAACACAGCCCTGCCCTGAGAGTAGGAACGTGCAAAGGGGGTGGTAAGTGGATAATGGACAGGATTAGCACAAAGCCTGGCTGCCCCACTGGGACAGTACAGAGGCAGGGCTTATTATTCCTCTCCTGAGCGGAGGGAAGGCATCCAGGGCAGTAAACCTGGGCTGGAGAAGGCTAAAAAAGAGATTCTGGGTTTTGCCCTGACTGCTCTTTGTTAAGGATGAAATTCTGCAGCAGCAGAACCACAGTAACCCACTGCTCACTCCTGTAGGGACTGACCCCTTTGGGATCCTTCCATGAAGCATGAGTTGGACTGGAAATGGGATATTTATCTTTCTTAAACAACATTCATATATTTTTGCGTTGCAGTGCATAGACTTGCCTGACTCAGCACCATTTTAACAAGAAAGAGGTAGGACTCCCTCATAAGGAGGAGTATTCAGGCAATAAAAATAGACTATGTTCCTAATCCTCTCTGGCTCTTTCAAACCCTGACAGAAAAAGCAAAGAGGATCCATATTACCTGATCATTTCATAACTGTCCCTCTCAGCCTTGGCTTCTTGTGCCAGCAGATTGCAGTGTCCAGCCAGCAGGGCTGCACATATCCTGCTTCCTGCACTTCATTTACATGGAGGATAAGGATTTAAGGATATTTGGAGACAGTAATTTAGGGGAGAACTTCTCTAAAAGCTGTGGATTTGGCAATATTTTCAGAAGAGTGTGGCTCTGCCTGTTCAACCTTCACTTGTGTATTTCCAGACACATCAATACAGCCCCAGCCTTTTCAGAAGCTTGTTGGATATATCACTAAGCACCCTCATATGTAGAAGTCACCAACATAAAATAATGCCTTTCTATTTTACAATTACATATTTAAGAATATTAACTTTCTTGCACCAAAGATTTCTTACTGCTACATTTCCAGACCACACCTTGTTTGTGCTACTCAAACAACCAAAGTTTTACTGAAGAGACACAGCTGAAGGATGAGGAGTTGAATGCTGTTCCAAGTTTTTGCTTTTCCACCACATTTTCTTCCTGGATTTAGGCCATTTGTTTTTCATTGGCAATAAATAATTCCAAAGGTATCAGAAGTGGCACTGTCTGGCTTGCAGCATTGAGGTTACCAAAAAAATGATGAAGAAATCTGAGCCAGGTTCACTGGCAACCCCTAAATGCTGCAGTGTACCCACATTTGGCTGGGAAAAAGCACATTTAGATGAAGTTCAAATTGTATTCCTTCTGCAAAGTAAGAGAAGGTTAAACCTGTTCCTCTAAGTCTTCATCACTCCATTAGGAATGTAAAAAATAATTTCTTATCCAATCCCATTCCATGGCTGGTTTCTCCATGAGGAGCCTTAATTTTAAAAAGCAAGGTCCCTTGTGGAGGTTAAAACAAATATTTTAACTAAGTCATTAGGAAATAATTTGTGCATCCTTTTCACCCTTATTCATCTGCTACATTCATTAATTTTAGGGAATTCTGGTTGTAGGGATTGTAAGTCTTGGTGGAATTAAAAGCTAAAGAACTTCATAGTGTGCTGCCCTCCACCATAAATCATGCCAGGCTACATGGCCAACCCCATTTTCTATCATTAGCAGAAGTGATACTGCTCCCTCTAGGGTGAAACTATTTAAGGGAATTCAAAATCCTGGGCCACCAGTCCTGCAACCTTGTTAGCATTTGAATCAGGAGGATCCTTAAGTAAAAGTCCCACATTATTTATGTTTAAATTATATCCTATCAGAGGGAATGAACTGGGGGGCTCAGTAGGATGTTACTATCTCCAGCAGCTGTGATTTCATTTAGAGTAAATGCAGCCTTGTAGAAAGATTTCAAACTTGCAGTGCAGAAGGGAGCAAACCCATGATTTTTAAAAATTAAACTTAAACATGTGATTGATTTTGGAGATTTTTCTCAAGAGCAAATGACTGAATAATATAGGATGTAAATAACAGATTCTAGTGCTTTTTCTCAACAGGTGAACAGCCCGAACTAACTGCAGTCTTCTGCAGTGAAAAATCAGGACCAGCTCAGTATTAGAGATGATAAAATTGTTCTAATTATTTTTTTGTCAAAAAATACCAGTTCATCAAAGGAGAGATGAATTGAGACCTACTGGAAGCTGCTGTGCTTCCCCAAATTTTTCTGGGTGGTTTCTTGCAAAGTCCCATCTTCCCAGAAGGTGCTGGTGATGTCCTGACTGCCTTTGCACTGTGTTCAGGTTAAAAAGTGCTTTGGTGTATGGTGGGCATGCTCAGCTTCCTGAGGTATCAGAATCCTTTACCTGTAACCTCACAGGAAGTTTCTTGGTGTCTCTGCTCGTTATAAACTCTCCAGGTCTTGTCTGGGAGAGAAAAACTCTTCCTGCATTGACTCAGGCTGTATCTTTCTTATTCAACTCCAGAGCTACGATTCACTCTGAGCCCAGGGTTGCTGGTCTGTAAAAGCTGTAATGTAGTGATGAATTGAGCATTTTTGCATCCTGCTGTCTCGCTCTTTTCACAGTGCAATCAGCTTTATGACAGTGGTGCTTAAAGACACTCTTATAGAAGCCACTGATAAAATATTTCAGTCGTGTCAAATGTTGTCCTTGTAAATCCCCCAGACTCTGTCCTTCCCATTGATTGAACAATTTCTACCCAGAGCTGATATTATGCCTATGAAGGTTGTAAGTCTAATGCAGGCTCTAGTAAAACTTACTCAATTTTGCTTGAAGCTCTTTTATCCAAATACTAGCCATGCATGCCACTCTCAATTTGTGTTGGCACAGAAATTTCAGGAATGACAGCAGCATGATTCAGACTGCTTTCTTAAAATCTTTCAGCATATTGACATTCCATTAAATGCCAAATGCCAGAGGAACTGCCTTTTCCAATCCTGACATTGCTACTGTTATCTGTCACTGTTACTGAACTGCAGCAGCGCCTGGATCCCAAATTTAGATCAGGGTTTTAAAGCTCCCCAAAAAATAAAAAAAAAAGCACAGAAAGCCACAGAAAAAGTCTTTACCCTGATGAATAGTTTAAGTAGACAAACCACAAATGGGATAAAAATCAAATATAGATACCCAGAAACTTGGAGCAATTTACCAAGAGTTTTAAAGCAAGAGTGGCAACACAGGAAACAGAGCCAGTGCTTCTGAGCAGCTACATCATGCTTCAGTAATAAATGTATTATTTTATTATTACATTATTGATATTTCCTGCTTAGCAGACATCTAACAGTTGTTTTCCCAACAGAGATTCACAATAGAGTCAAGGGGGATTGCATAATATCTGTCTTTAACTGGAAAAAATATTAATGTCCTAATCATTGAATGCAGAGAAAAATAATTTCTATAGGGGGTAAAATTGAAAAAAAAGAGGAAAGGCACAAATGTGTTTTCCAAACTTACGGTGTATTACAAAGACCATATATGAACTATCTAGACAAAAAAATAATAAATCACACAGCATCTGCCTCAAAGTCCTGCATGCTGCTGAACTGCAGTGACAGAAAGAGTTTATCTTTTATATCTTCCATTTCCAGTGAAGCTGATCCTTTCCTCCCTGGTGATTCTTTAAATTAATAGCTTTTAAACGTTCCTTTCCAGCAGAGAATTTATCTTTCCTTGAATTTTCCTGTAGTGTTTACACCATGTGTGATCCTAGCAGAGGTCACGTGTGGAGCCTGCAGCTCAGAGCGCTGAACCCTCCTCACTTTAATGACTCTTAACAGGACCTGGGCCATGGAAAGGGGGGATCAATTTCATGAATTACCAGCACAGGGGCTCCTGCTCTGGGTGCAGAGCACTGAACAGCCTGCAGTGATGTGGGCTGTGGCCAAACCCCACCCTGCTGTGCGTTTGCTCCATCTCCTGAGAGCCACAAGGGCCCTGGGACAAAGAATTAAATTGCCCAAACCAGAGACCCAGCAGGTAAAGGGAACCTGAGTCCAGGCTTTCCTTCTGCCCCTCTCTTGTGTAAGGGGTTCCTGGGGTGAGAGGAATTTTGGAACTCTGTAATTCCACTGACTTCTAGGGACTCATTTCTGCTTTAAAATGAAATTTGGGTCTAAGAAATCAGACATGATAGAGAAGTGGCCTAAAATATTCTCATAAGCCATCCCTGCAGTCCCTGGCACTGCCTTTGAGTGGAAATTTGCATGTGCATCTGCACAAAATGGATTTAGAAGTTATTAGATAGATTTGAGCCTAAATGTAAAACATCAGATTTAACATTACACGTCCCCATGAGTTTTGTTCGTTTATGTGCATAAGCAAAATTCAATGATTGCCTGTTAACATATTATTCAAAACATAAAAATCAATTAAAATAATTTTCTACAATTCTCTCATAGCCAAATGCTGACACAGTTTAAACTCACTACTGCCCTCAAAAGCAATGGGAAAACCAAGATAAAGATGAATATGGATTTATCCACTTTAAGAAAAAACCTTCATGTGTTTTTCCACCCACATTACAAAGTAACTGAAGAACAATGGCTAATTAAAAAGATTGGTCAGCTTTTAAATAAGCTTTGCTCATATGGGCTCTAGATTAAATAAAGCTATTGTGATAACTTAAATAAAATTAATTCTATTTTTAGGGGATTTAGTCTAACTGGATGTAGCTGGTAATTAAGGAAATAGCAGTTCTAGCACTTGCTCTTTCTTGTATTTTATTGCAGACAAAGAACACACAACCTCCTACAGCCCAGGCACTGCAAACCTTCCCAATATGAAAAAATATCTGCGGCTGGCAAACCCCTGTCTCTACAGCCCCAAAGGAATGATAAACCACAGGGAATATCAGAACACTCACAGGCCTAATTTTTTCATGGAGATAACTCTTCATTTCCCAAAGATTCTCATAATATATGTAGAAATGTGACACATCCTGAGTTTACAGGTTGTGATTTGTTCTTCTTCATGGATTATGAGCATTCTCTCTATTTCACCTCTTCCCTGATAGGCAAGAGATCCATCTACTCCAATAACAGCAGAATTTGGCATGTGAAGTAGGAGTGATGTAAAGATTGAGCCAGGACTTGTAATTTAAGATTAAGACTTATTTGTTGTTGTTCTGACAGGACATGCCTTGTTCCTCCTTTTGTTCAGGAGGTTTATCTCAAAATGTGCTGAACTCTCCACAGATCCTACATTCAAAAGCCAGTGAGAGCCTATAATTAAAGAGGACTTAAAATTCAGTAAGGAAATACTTGTCCTGTTCATGACTTGACTGGTTATTTTAAGTAGGGAGTAACTTATTTCAAGTTATAATCAGAGAAATTAAATGGTTAGAACACAATAGCTGGCTTTCAAAAGCATTTTGTTAACAACAGGATTTAAGCACTTCTGTATCTTTATAAATCTGCTCCACAGCTTTCTTCCTACTAATAAAGGAACTAAAATAACATTAATCTGTGTTGGAAATGGGGAGCAAAGCTGTTTCCATCATCAGCAGGTCCCAGGTGGGGAGTCAGGCAGCAATGAAGATAATTTGCTTCTATGAGGGAAGTTGCTTGTGTCCAGCTTCATCCCTGCACACCCTCCTCATCCCAGAGCCATTTCATCAGCCTCCCCTTTACTTCAAGCAGTTAATTTCAACAATTTTTCCCCCTGATATTTGAGATAAGGTTTTTATTCATGCAACTGTTTTTTATTGCCCTACAGTATATCTACAGTAAGTCTGCTCTGAACTTGCCTGCTTAGGTTTTTTTTGTTGCTGTTTTGGGTTTTTTTAACCTGGTTTTTCAGTTTTGTTGGTTTTGGAGGCTTTTTGTTTTGTTTTTGGTGTTTTTTTCTTTGTTTTGGTTTGGTTTTTAAGGTTTTTTGGGGTTTTTCTCTTGGTGTTTTTTTTGGGAGGAGGATTTTTTTTTTTTTTTTTAAGTTTTTAGTTTTTATTTTCTATATTATAGATTTATATTTATATTATAGATTGCCACAGCTCCTTGGCAGGTTTTTCCTTCCAGCTAAATACATCCTCTCTTTCCCCATGGTAACTATTCATCCAGATCCCTACTTGCTATAAATCCTTGCTACTCACTGCAGGTCAGTGAAGCAATAGCAGTGTGAAACAAGTTAATTACTGCCCCCCCTTAATGCCAAAAGCAAGGAGAGCTTTGAGCAACAGTTTATGTTTAGCTTGAAGCTCATCCAGGAAGGCAGTGGGGCTGGGGATCGTGTGTGGGAGTTGTGCTGCAGCAAACGTGGCTCAGTGGAGAGCCAGGGCTGGGCTCCCTCCGTCAGAGATATCTCAGCTAAGAGATATCTCAACAGATTAAAATGCAGCCAAAGAGTTTGGGCAGAACCTGTGGAAGAAGCAAGGAGCTAAATACAATGTTATGGTTTTCATCTCTTTTTTTTTTTTTTTTTTGTGGAGGGGAATTAGCTGAGCCAATTTCCGCGCTTTTGGTAGAATACTCACTGAACAATCCCATTAGAGAAACAGAAATTGAATGGGCAGCCAGTCGTAAAAATAATTACTCAGCCTTCATCCTTTCCAGCTGATTTTTGAGAATCTAAACTCAACAGAACTCCACAGGCTAAGCGTGAATTGATTTGCCCAAAATTGAATTAATTTAATTTGGGAACACTCATGTTTGAAGGCAAAATGTTGCTTGATCAAAATGTATTATTTTGATCTCTGATTTCTGTGCAAGTGCAATCAACAAATGAAATACCTGTATTTGGAGGGTGACTATGTCTAGACATGAAGCTGCTACTCTTTTTATATCACCAGCATCAGGAGCAGAATGTTTGTACAAAGACCTTTAGACAGAAGCTTCAATATGAAAGCAAGGCATGGAAGTCCCAGAGCTCCATTTCCCCCTTGGATACTGGGTGAGATACATAACCTTTCTATATTTGATTTTGACATAATAGCAAGAAATATACTTACCAGCCCAGCTGACAGCCACATTTTCAGATACATTATACATTTAGAAATGTGTAAAGGCAAATATTGCTGAGATCAAAAGCTGCAATTTGAAAGGTTCCAAAATATAAAACACACTAATAATATAGAGCCTATCTGTAAGCTGACCCTGCACATCAGAAAACATCACAAGATTATCTGGGTATTTTTTTTAAGGTGTCCCAATATAGAAAAGAGCAGTAGGAGTTAAACAGAGCAAGTGTATTCCAGAAGCTGATATGAATTTATCTACAGGCCCACAGATGTGCCAGTTAATGTTTTTATATCAGGTGAGGTTGCTGAACTCTGTGAGATAACAGTGAAAAGGTGTGATTTTAAAGCCATTCAGGCTACATTTATAGCCAAGCTCAGGGACCCCAGTTTGCAGAAGGGCTGAGAACTTGCTGCTTCCACTGCTTGTCCTGGAAAACTAGGGATGCCGAGGAGCTTGGAATTCATGTCTGAGTCTGGCCAGAGGACTGCAGAATTACCCCATATTTTACCATGCAGCTACAGCATGTCTTTTTTAATCAAAGAGTGAAACACAAAGAGCTGAATTTCTTCTATTTTATCACCCCTTAGTTTAGCACAATCATTTCCACTGATTTTTGCTCGGGCAGCACTCAGGATCCCAGCTCTGACGCCTGCTGCAGACACACACACACTCCTGCCATGCCTGCACATCTCGTGGTTTTTCACGTGCACAATAAATGTATGGAATTTTGTGTCTTATTTGTTAGCATTGTGAACCCACCTTGCACGTGCAAATACTGCAGAGAACAGCAGAGATCACAATCTCTTTGGGAAGCCATGAAAACATGGAGGTATTGGCATTATTAAAACCCAGCTGTGTCCAGTCACTGGCAGCATGGTCTGGCTCACTGTTGGTGCAGTTGCTTGATGTCAAAGACAACTAAAGTTACCCAGTGGACAGCACAAAAAAAAACACTTTTCAGAGACATGGGAGGGGAGAGTTATATAAAGATTCATGAGCTAAACATTCCTGCAAACCCTTGAGCCCTCCCTGTGTAAGCTCTCTCAGCAGCTAGACAAGATGACATTTCCAAAGGGAGAGCTTCTTCTCGCAAGGGGATTCACAGAATCCCTGTAGTCTGCACCCTGTGCTGATAAATATTTCCTCTGCAATAGACATCTGAACTCCCCAGGCCCATTCTGTCTTTTGAGTCATGGTTTGGACAGAATTTTGAAACAGAAGTTTTTCTGTTAGAAACAATAATTGGCACATGCATTCACTTTTTCTTGAGACATGGTACGCTTGTAAGCCTTAAACAGCTTTTTTTCATTACCATGCAAAGGAAGTAGCCCTTCCTCAAGAAAGAAAGGTATCCCTAAGCAGGAATAGAAGATGGATAAAGAACAGCAGACAGGTTCATGATTCTTGCAGCTGCGAATGGATCAGGAGTAGGTTCTTCACACAGAGGGTGGTTGGGCACTGGGAGAGGCTCCCAGGGAAGTGATCACAGACTTGAGCCTGTCTGGATTTGGACCCTCAGGCACATTTGGGATTGTTGGGCTGCCTTGTGCAGAGCTCTGATCCTTGAGGGTCCCCTCCAACTCAGGATATTCTGTGATTCTAATACTTAGCTCAGTTGTTCAGAATTAGACACAGAAGGTTTTAGAATCAGCAAACACCTTAAGATACAAGAACATTTCTCTTTTCAAGTCCAGTTAAAATAGATATGTGGTTCAAGCTCTTTCTATCTCCTGCTAGCTTTTAGTCCTTTTTTAATGAACTCTTTACTAATTGGGAAAGGTCCTTTCCAATTTGTGACACGATTTTGGATTGCTCAACAGATGTAATTAGCATTAGGTCACTTTTTCTCTGAATCAAGCATTTTCCTGCTGCTGCTATCTTCCAACATTTAATTCATTAGAGCTTCTTAGTGCCTCCAGGCCATTATTAAAATTTGTCCCTTAATCTGGAAAGTTGAATTGATGGTGCCCTGACTCTAAAAGACCCCATTGTCTGTGAACTCAGGGGAGGGAATGGGAGAGAAGGAAGGGTGGTGGCCCTGGAAAGAGAGGATGCACAGACAGGAAGGAAGTCACTGAGCAGCAATCCCAGCACTAAGCCGAGCTGAAGACTGAGGCAAAAGTGCCTTTCATGTGTCCCATTGAAGACTGCAGCAGGTATTCCACAGTCTAGAGCAGAACTCCTGACCTTCCAGAACCTCAGACCCTCCAGCTCTGTGTCATCCTGGAAGGAGACTGAAACAACTTTTACAAATTTCTAAATGTAGCCACTGTAAAAAAATCTGTGCTGCAGAACAAGTCACAAAACCAGAAAC
Source organism: Emberiza elegans (assembly GCA_024865655.1). Taxonomy (NCBI): domain Eukaryota; kingdom Metazoa; phylum Chordata; class Aves; order Passeriformes; family Fringillidae; genus Emberiza; species Emberiza elegans. The sequence goes on along the minus strand of JALJVW010000149.1, from coordinate 7,228,598 downwards.
TACCATCTACATGCTGATAACTTATTTATTAGCTTTCTGGCTCACTTAGAGCTTATTGTTCACAGACAAAACAACCTGTGGCACAGACAGCAGGCAGTCTGGCATGCAGTGAAGATAAATAGGTACCTAGATACACATCCAATATCTGAAGGCATGTTCAGTGTATGCCCTCTGGTTGGCCAAGTATGAATGAACAACAAAGAATTCAACCCACTGACTCTCACCAAAAAACCCACAGTGGTTTTTATTTGTAAAATCTGAAAACCATCCTACTCTATTTTCAGCTCCCTATTCCCTTATGGGGCACAGAAAACATTGTGCCTTTGTTTGAAAATGGGTTATAAACAGAAACTGGAAAAGGAAAGCAATAGTGAATGAGGTGTTTTTTAGAGACCCTTTTTTCCACCACTTTTCGGTTTTTGCTTTGGTGGATAATAAAGCTCAAAGCTGGGTGACACCCACACACAGCATCCCAAGTCTGAATTACCAAAGATAATTCAAGGAGCAGAGACTCCCTTCTGAGCTCTGAATGGCACATCTGCCTCAGTCCTTTGGGCTTTCTCCTTCTCACTCAGCATTTACTTCCTCTCTTTGTGTCCCTCAGTCTGTGTGAAGACTTTTAAACCCCCCGTCTCTTCCACAGCCTGCTCAGGCAGCTGCCTGGCCAGAGATGAGAGGAACCTGCATTGCAGGGCCTGGAGCAGTGTCTGAGCTTGCAGAGAGGCAGAATGTGCTGCCCAAGGGTAGCTGTGGCCACTGGCCCGGGCCAGCCTTGGCCTCTCTGAATCCCAAGTGTATGTGCCAAAATCGAGCTGGCAAACATCTTACCTCACCACACACTTCAACCGCTGAATTAGTCTGTTGAAATTGGGAATTTTACCATTTTACCATCCACTTCAGCTCTCAGATGTGCCCACACTGCCTCAAGGGGCAGCCAGAGCACATGCCAAGCTGTGCTACTTGCTCAAAGCAGATGTGTTTGAAGGTAAAACCTCACCAACTGAAAAGTGATGTGCCGTGTCTTTAATTGTGCATCAGGTACTCCCTAGCTTCTGCCTTCATTCAACTTTGGCTGAAGTTCCACCCACAAAGAAAATTTGAAAGTGTGCACAGAAAAGTTCCTCCCTCCCCTCCCAGCACCATGCCCACTGCTGCCAGCTCTTATGATTTGACTGAGCAGCCCAAAGCTCCAAAAAGAGAAGACCAAACCCCCAAAGCTGTTATTTTTACACCTTGTAATCCTTACATCATTTTGGGGGTTTCCAGCTGGCTGGCAGACATTTGCAACATCTGATGCTGGCAGCTGTGCCCATTGCAGCAGCTGAGCTCACACGAGCTGGGTCCTGCTGCGTTTGAAGGAAGCTGATTTCAGAGCACACCCAGGAGGGCACCATCTAGAGATGCTCTTCCATGACTTCCCTCATGGAAAACAGTGTTTGCAGCCTGGCCAAAGCTAAAGCTCTTATTTTAATTGACTTTGAAAGTGACAGCAAATTACCTAGGCTTACTATTGAGAAGGGAAAGTAATCCAGTGTAAGGAAAAATGAGGAAAAGTGTGACAATGGAAGAATGATCAGCTTTGCTTGACTGCTTCTTGTGGCAAAGAGAAATGTTAAGCAAGAGAATTGATCATTTAGACACATCACAAAGTACAAAAAATGAGCAGTTCAAATTAATAATATCTTTGATGTTATTGATTCCAAAATTCTGACTAAACCCAAAAACCTGAGCCTCCAAGAGAAGGAACTTGTTCAATCCCTGCAGGCTGGTGCCTTTCCCTGTACTGCAAGATACATGAATTTAAAATGCTGTACTACTTAGCACTTAAAATCTTGGCTCTATATTCATTCTAATTACTTTCAAACCCAGCTTTGGACTGTGCAGGAAATGAGATAGCTGGCATGTCAGAGTAACCCTGCAATCTTCCATTACTGCCTTTTTGTGCTAAAAGAGGAGTCAGCCATGTCGTGCTGCAATATTCTCACTATTTTTAAAATGAGCAAAAATATATTTCTGTGATTTTTATAGTAGACTGAGAAACTCTTTTCAGCTCTGCTCAATGTGATTTTTAATAATTCCACTGGCTCTGATCAGAAATTTTATGATGAAGCAACAGATAATTCACAGCAAAGTGCTTATTTCTCTGGCTGTTCTGTTGCTTGGCTTGCTTGATGCATGGGGCAAAATGCAAGTTTTAGACATATTGCAATGTCACAATGACCATCAAATATTGGCTAGTCAGTGCCAGGGAGCTGCAGACTTGAAACTGGGACAAAAGGGATGAATCCAGGCATCCTCCTTCACACAGACACTATTTGTGTCCCTGGGTTTGGGTGCTCTGCGCTGCATGTACAGCCAACAGAATCTTTGCAGCTGGTCAAAAGACCTAGAAAATAAAATGGGCATGTGGGAAATCACCATTGCTTCCTTGTCTCTGGTTTTGTCTCTTCAGTTGCATCCCACAAACCCACACAGTGCCAAAAATGACTGCAGCCATGGCCCTCCTGGGACTCAGCTCAGCCCCATGTGGCTAAGCACAGAAGGGACTATTTTCAACTAACCTTTGCAACTGTGCATCCACCCTTTCTGTGCATTACAATGACTTTTCTGGCAATCTTCTCATGGACAGAGCCTACAAATAAAGTAGAACTGCAATTCTTCATTTGCAACTGCACTTTTTTGTGAGATGTTTAATATTCAAAGTCTGATGTGTATTGATTGGAAGTTCCAGTCATACAAAATAGATGTTTGTAGTCTAATTAATAAAATTCTAAACTAGATTTTTATCAATTTCATCAATTTAGAACTTACATTCTCTGGAGTCTCTTTCCATGTTTGTTTTATACTTGCTGCTTCTATTGGGGAAATAATTTCCTAGAATATTTATGAAAATGGAGTACAAGAAACATAAGCAGTATTGGAAAAAGTGGATTAACCATCCAATTCATATTTATGGTTTCAGTTTCACAATGTTAATTTAATTTAGGATAAATTTTACTAACACAGCACAAATATGAGAGTACTGCTGTTATTTCTTTTTACAGAACCTAGAATATTATCAGTGTAGCTATTGATTGTGCAGCAATGTTCAAAGGTTCTCAGAAAGCACAGACTTATAAGAACACAATATCATGAAAGTCAGTGTTTGTGGTGCTGGGAGCATGGATTGATGCTCCTGCCCTTGGAAGAAGTCATCTTTTTGTACAGACACTGCCAGACCTGACTTTTGTCATGCCTCAGAAATCATTCTGAAGCACAGACTGGTTTCTGAAAGGGCATCACATGACATTTGCAGAATTTCCCCAGGGCAGAGCACAGCAAGGGTTTATTTACCTTGCAGGGCTGTTTGAAGAGCCAACAACTCATTGATTGCTCAGTGCTGTGGAGATGGAAGTGTTCTGTCAGTGCTCAACATTTCTCACAATTTCTGCAATGATCATCTGTGCCTTGGGTCTGGCAGAGGAATCCACCTTTCGGAGATTCTCTGTAAATGGAGACTCATTTACAGCTGCATACTGGATTCAGCTTTCAGGGCACGTGATGTCTGTTTGTGGCTGCATTTGGACATTTGCCTCTTCATTATTTATTCATTCCTGGTGCAACTTGAAAGTGTGTAGGTCTCTCTTTTTAAAAATAATAATTCATTTTGAATATAAATATATATTTATAAATTATTATATAAGCTTACATTGGATATAATTCCATTATAGTTTATTAATGCCAATATAAGCCAAACACAAGTGTATAAAGATATTATGCACCTGGCTGTGATGCACCTTTCACAGCAAACCCCTTTTGAAGGAAATAAATCTATCTCTGCCATCTCTCCACATAGATCCCTTGCCATGGCTCTGATAAGAAGTATCCCAGGAGCAAGTCTGCCCTGAAGGCCACTGAAGAAGGGATAACCTAGAATTGCATTCTCTTGCCAGGGCACTCTATCAAAACACAGGGGCTGTGCTTCTGCTCCCAAAGTTCCTCATTCAAATTCCAACCCATCTGAAAAACTCAAAATTTCAAATGGAAACACACAAACTACACCAGATTTAAACCCTGTGCTCTTCCATTCAGCTGTTCTGCTCCTCATGACCCCATAGGCGGACAGGCTGTGGGTGTGGATCTCAGAAAAGGTTTGCATGGTTTCAGGATTTCTTTTCCACACTCTGAATAGTGCAAAGGAGGCTTTTTGTAGCAAATCATCCCTGCACCTGCAGACCTGGCTACAAAAAGACATCCAAAGAAAAAAACCAAACCCTTGGCTAAGAATTTTAGCCATTAGCTTTCAAGTAGCAATTGAATAATCATTATGATGAACTTTTTTAATCATTGTGAAAAGGCAAGCATTTTGAAACCACTGATAAGTGCACTCCCTGGAATTCCAAACAGCTTCCATTACTCACTGTCAGAGCATCCCAAGTTGGCAAAGCCTTGAATATTTGGTGGCTTTTTTGCATTTAGTGCATTTATCACTCATTTTGAGTTCCAATGTGATTAGCTGGTATCTGAACAAATTCCTCAGGCAATCTTCCAACTAGATTATATGATGATCAAAAAATAACATGAAAATTGAAAGGGGGAATCTTCAAGACAGAGCAATAATCCCCATCAGAAGTAAAAATGGAGGAGTCATGGTGAGAGAGAAGATGAAGTCCATTATTGTGAACAACTTCAGCAAAGGCATCACAGCAGAGAGAAAACGAGATCAGAGGGTGGGGGTGAGATGCATCACTGTGGTTTAGGGAGCACCAGGGAGCCAGTGCTGATGGAGGGGGTGTGCACAGCCCCCCCAGCTCCCATCCTGGCTCAGAGCACAGCTGGGGCTGCAGGGCTGCAGCACCTCGAGCCCTTCAGGTGTTTCTGTCACTTGGGCTGGGCAGGCAGAAATGCTGCGCAGGGGCTGTCCTGCCCTGGCTCTCTAAACAGCACCCATGCATTGCCCTGCTCCTTCACAGAGCATTTTTGGGGTCCTTGTCCTTTCCCCCCTTGTTCTGCTTCCTCCAGCTCCCTCCAGCTTCTTCAAAATGTTCCTAAAGTACTTGCTTGTGCTTTGGTTATTTTAGACTATATTTTTGAGTATCAAAACCTACTTTTGAACGTCCCAACCTATCAATCACAGAATTTCCTGGATTGATCTGCATAGACATCCACGGGCAGGACATCACTGTGTGAGTGTGTTGTGGCAGTTCCACCAGGGGCTGTCCTGCAAAGGAAACCTTCCCACAGCACAGACTCACATGGGCCTCCCTGCAGAGCCCTGCTTGTTCATGCTTAGGGGGTCAGAAATATCAAACAAACCATTCCACAGCAAACCCCCTGGATTACAAGGGCACAGCATTTCCAGTGCCAGGGAGGCTGAATCACTGCTCAGAGCTGCAGGAGAGGACAGCCATGGTGTGGGCAGCAGAGGGACAAGGGACAATTCCTCCCCAGCAGGTGGGAGAAGGCTGGTCCCCTCTTTACACAAACTCCAAAGTGTAACCCCATGCTGCTCCAGGCCCTTGGTACAAGCAAAGCACACTGTTCAGTGGTAGGGCTACACTGTTTGCAATCAGAAATGGTTTGTGGAAATGATTTGCAATGGTTTTGAGACCAATTTGTGCCTCAGCCCCTCTGGGGTTGGTTGACAAAGGCCTCTGGCACTCTCAGAGAGTTTTGCAAACGCAGCATTCCAGCTTTTGTCTCTGCTGCCACCAGCTCTCACAGCTCTGAGGGATTAATTTTTTGCAAATGGGAAGTAAGCAGCTTGATTCTATTTACCTGCCCAGTGCTGTAATAGCACAAATTCAAACTGGCCTCAGCCTAGAGCACAGCCAGAGGCAGCACATGGGAGAGCTCCCTTCCACTGCTTTCCCATGAGAAAAAATCACCCACAAGAATATGTACAGACCAGAGAACACTGACAAGTTGGTTCTTTGAAAGGGAAAAGCACTGCAGATAGTGATGAAGCAAGAAGATTCAGGTTAAAGTAGGGAAGATGAGGAGATGGTAACAGAGACAAAGGAAGGAGAAAGGAAAGAGCACAGCAGGGTTTGGGGAATGCAGCCACTGCATTTCCCTCCTTGGGACCAGCTCAGCACCAGGCTTCATCTGTCTCACAGAGTGGATGAAGGCAACAGGGTAGGGAGCAGGGAGATCAGAGGCAGGTTTGGCAGGAAGATGTCTGCACACAGAGGTGAGGAACTGGCTGAGAACAGCTGGGCCTGGGCTGCTCTGGGCTCGGGGCCATCACCCTCTGCCCTCCCTTGCAGGTTTATTGTGCTGTGGCAGGGCTGAGAGCACAAAGGGTTAAAACAGGGGTGCACCCCCTTAGAGCCCTGCACATTAAATGTCTGCTGTGCCCTGAAAGCAGCCTCTCCTCAAAGAGAAAACCAACCTCAGCTTCAAATAAAAAGGCTTGAAAGGAGCTGAAATCTTCTATTTTAAAAATACCAGGATAAAACTATTCAATTATTCTCCAGAAAATAATCCTAGTTTTTTCTGTTATCAGGAATTATATTAAATCCTAACTTTAATTAAACTAAAAATACATCTTTTGGTGAGCAAGTGATTTGGTTAATGGCATCCAGCTTCATCTGTCACCTGTTATTGTAGTTCTCATGGAAGGAAATGGTATATACCAGCAAACACTCAGCAGGGAGATTCATTAGATGAGGCTCAAGGATTTAACAAAGTTTCTCCTGTTTGTAGGAATAAAAAACCCTAAGAATTGCTGCTGTGCACAGAAGAGCCAGGTAGAAGAGGCTCCCTATTATTTTCTGCACTGGACCTCCAAGAAGAGCCTGAGGAAATGCACACACAGCCACCAGTGGGAGAATGGAAACTTTCCCTGATTTACTGAGGTTTATTAATGGGCCCAGACGGGAGGAGAACACAAGAGAGAAGGAATAGAATCTGTCAGTGGATGGGGAGCCCGGTTAGCAGAGCCCAAGAGAGGCTTTCCAAGGCTGTGAGGAGGAACAAAGCAGGAGCTGTGATCACAGTGAGTGTGCGGTGCCTGCGGCTCTCAGGAACACCTTTCTTGGAAAAGCTCCTTTCCAGCACGGGGTTAAACCCAGAGCAGGGATCAGCAGCCACCCCAAATGTTCCCCCAGTGTGACTCTGTTCATGACAATCGCTGCGCATCTACACAGGAGGCAGAATGTGAGTTCTCAACAGATTTAACAGCCAGCCTTCAAAGGCAGGGACCAGAGCAAAGAGAACACAAACAACAAAATTACACACCAAAAAAAGAAGGTACAAACCCACTAAATGTAGTAGAACAGTGCTGGATATCAAAGCAGCCAGCCCTGGTATATTTAGCTGGTTTAGGATAAGTGAAGTCATCCTACATCGTGGTGAATCATTAACAAAATACATGGATACAGTATATCCTAACCCCTTCTATTACTGTTTATTTATAGTCATGTGTTAATATAGATTTGCATTTTATATTCTTCTGGCTAAAATCTGAAGGGACATCATGTTCCTGAAGGGGTTGACAGAGCTGTAGTTTCAAAATAACTTTTTAGACACTCTTTCCATGGTAAAAGTTGTGAAGGTTGTTGTTTAAAAAAAAATCAAGATAGTTTAGTAAAGTACAGATAAATAATAGATGCTAAGCAGGATAAATCTTCTATTTTAAAAATACCAGGATAAAACTATTCAATTATTCTCCAGAAAATAATCCTATTTTTTCTGTTATCAGGAATTATATTAAATCCTAACTTTAATTAAACTAAAAAATACATCTTTTTGGTGAGCGATTTGGTTAATGGCATCCAGCTTCATCTGTCACCTGTTATTGTAGTTCTCATGGAAGGAAATGGTATATACCAGCAAACACTCAGCAGGGAGATTCATTAGATTTAACAGAGTTTCTCCTGTTTGTAGGAATAAAAAATGCTAAGAATTGCTGCTGTGCACAGAAGAGCCAGGTAGAAGAGGCTCCCTATTATTTTCTGCACTGGACCTCCAAGAAGAGCCTGAGGAAATGCACACACAGCCACCAGTGGGAGAATGGAAACTTTCCCTGATTTACTGAGGTTTATTAATGGGCCCAGACGGGAGGAGAACACAAGAGAGAAGGAATAGAATCTATCAGTGGATGGGGAGCCCTGTTAGCAGAGCCCAAGAGAGGCTTTCCAAGGCTGTGGGGAGGAACAAAGCAGGAGCTGTGATCACAGTGAGTGTGCGGTGCCTGTGGCTCTCAGGAACACCTTTCTTGGAAAAGCTCCTTTCCAGCACGGGGTTAAACCCAGAGCAGGGATCAGCAGCCACCCCAAATGTTCCCTCAGTGTGACTCTGTTCATGACAATCGCTGCACATCTACACAGGAGACAGAATGTGAGTTCTCAACAGATTTAACCACCAGCCTTCAAAGGCAGGGACCAGAGCAAAGAGAACACAAACAACAAAATTACACACCAAAAAAAGAAGGTACAAACCCACTAAATGTAGTAGAACAGTGCTGGATATCAAAGCAGCCAGCCCTGGTATATTTAGCTGGTTTAGGATAAGTGAAGTCATCCTACATCGTGGTGAATCATTAACAAAATACATGGATACAGTATATCCTAACCCCTTCTATTACTGTTTATTTATAGTCATGTGTTAATATAGATTTGCATTTTATATTCTTCTGGCTAAAATCTGAAGGGACATCATGTTCCTGAAGGGGTTGACAGAGCTGTAGTTTCAAAATAACTTTTTAGACACTCTTTCCATGGTAAAAGTTGTGAAGGTTGTTGTTTAAAAAAAAATCAAGATAGTTTAGTAAAGTACAGATAAATAATAGATGCTAAGCATAAAAAATGTCTGTTTTTTTCTCTCTCAAACATGTTGGCCAAAGGCAGAAAAGTAAACCCTAAGGAGACTGGGTCATAGTTAATTTGGTTGTCAAGGGAGAACATTAAATGATAAAATCACTTTTTCACCTCCATAAAAAATGCAGGAAGGATATTTATTTTGCATGTATAAATTACACAATTTATTGTTCTATTTTAACATTTCTTCAGACCACCTCCAAGAAGGTTTCCATAGAAACCTAAGAAGAAAAGCAAAGAGGAACATAATTTTGCTCGGTTTATATTGATTTTAAATACCACTGCACTTACACCAGCTATGTGTCTTCTGCACACATTTTTTATCAGCTGACAATCTAAGTGTTACAGTTGATTAAAATAGCAATTTAGATCTAGCAGTTATCAAAAACACTGTTTGCAGTTCAGTCTATCACCTACCCAAATTATGGCATTGTAGAACATCAAAGATGAGTAACTTTTCAAGCAACTGTGATGAGCTTGATCAAGATGAAAACTGCTTGGGAACAGCTCTGGTCCTCCATTCTGTCTGTTCCTTCCTAGGGCTGATTTAAGGTACTATAGACAATGTATTAAATCTATAAATTAATCTCTTCAGTTTCTGAGCCTGCCTGGCATTGGTGACTAACAGGATGATTTCTCCAGAGAGCCTGACCTCTGTTCTTTCCAAGAGATGTGACTTGGCCACTTGCTGATAGTGCTGGGGCTCAGCCTTTTTGCAACTTTAACGTCTTGATTTCTTTCCATGGGTTTTATTTATTGCACTGGGTTTTTTGCTATTGCTTTGTTGGTTTATTTTCTTTCTCACTTTAAAATCTTCTTTCCAAAGCCAGAAAAGAAGGAAAAGTGAAGAAATCAGCGTGTTTTAAGCAATTCCCAAAGGCTCCAAGGCTGCCTCTTTCCTGCATGCAATTACTTATTCCTGCTGTTCACTCCTGACTCATTTCTACGTGCCTGAAACCATTTTAGGATAACCTGTCCAACAACAACTGAATGCTGTATTCTGAGAGGGAGCCTCACGCTGAGGTGGCTGGAAGATTCTGTGTCTGAGCCCACAGGAGCACTCGGGAGCTTTCACTCAGAGACCTCACTGTCTTCTCAAGAAGCTGCAAATTAGCAAAGCCTTTCAGGATTTCAATTTCAATACATTTTTTTCCTGTTTACAGAAACTTGGGGACCTCCTGCACTGTTTATCCAAAATGGCAATTGCTGGAAGTCACAGCTGCCTCAGTGGCTTTTACCTCTATGCAGACTTAGCTTTGGTATTCACACAACAACAAAAAAAAAAAAAAAAAAGGGAAAATAAGAAAAATAATAAACCTGTTGTGATATGAGGCTAAAAGAATAAATTACTTCAGTTTTTCTCTCTGGGATCCATCATTTTCACTTTTATCAGTTCTGGATGAGAGAGCACTATGTATGCAAATACAGCTACACTCACATTTGCAGACAGACCACGTGGAGATGAAATTCTGTGTTCCCTTTTGATTGCCAGGTGATCAGCAGAGATGACCTGTGATATGGAGCTTTTGCTCTTAATTTATTTTTCATCATACTCACCTTAGGAATAGCAGGGTTTTTTCCATTCTGCTTTAATGAAAAGTTTTTTTGTTTTTTTCCTCAGAACATCCAGGGGATGACAGAACCTTCCTTGAAAAGCAAACACAGGGGATTAAACCTTGTTCTCTTTCTTTACTCACAAAAAACAAGATACAGGCAACAAAACAGGAAAAACAGCAATGTGATAAGTTTCAGCACCATTGCTTTGAAAGTTTCAAGCTTGATTTCCAAATTATAACCCCATTCTAAGATTGTATACCACATTATGTTCATAGTGGAGCAGTTTCAGATTTCCTGTGTGTGGGGTTTTTTTAGGTCAGGTCTGCTAATGAGCTCAAAGTGAGTGACAAAGTCCCCCTGATGAAATGATGTAACCAAAATGAGCTCTGAGTGTGTCCCCCACAATGGGCAACGATGTTGGCACTTGAATGAGGGCCAGAACAGGCCAAATTTCTGTTCCTGCCATTTTAAAAAAAGAAACACATTAGCCTATCTTTCCTCATTCTCCAATAGTGAAATGTAAAAATAGAACTGTGCACTCCAGAGGGCTCCAAGGGCTCTTTTCATTAATGTGAAAAATCCATAATTTATAGCTCTGCGCCGTGAATAGGTTTGGAAGACATTTAATCACTAGTGAAAATGCCATAACCTCAACCCCACTCCCACAAAAGTATAGAGAGCTCCCAGCTTTTCATCTGGGCTGCCTGGGAGCTGCTCCAGTGCTCCATACATTCTCCCTGGTGGCTGAGAGCAAAGGAAGCCCTTGTGAGAACTGCTAGTCCCAAACACAGCTCACACTGAAAATACACAAAAAAAACCATTTCAAAAGGCAGACAAGTGCTTTCAGTTGCTTTCTAAATAGAATACATTTTGCCTAAGTACTATCCAGTGGGGATCAGGTCACACTTTTGATGCTGTCACACTTCTAGGTGTGATATGTGGCCAATGGGAACGCAGCTTCAGGAAAATCTGTCTTGGTATTAAGGATGGGAAGGCTTGTATTCCAAGGATTAATCTGTATTAAACTTCAGGACCCCTCCACAACCTGATTTGGAGGCTCTATGTAGCTTTTTCCTTTCCAGTTAAGGAAGACAGAAAATGTTCTGCTGTGAAAATCATCTGTTTTGAAATGTCCCGTGTTTTCAGAAGGATCACAATTAAATTAATCTACCTTGTTGTCTGATTACACTTATAGATGGATCTACTTTTGTTATAAGCAGTTTAGATTTCTACAATTTCTACTGATTGCTGTCCCCTTACAGTGGAGTTTAAAGGTGGGTTAGATACTGGTGAGATTGACATGATTCTCGTGATGTTCGAAGCCACCACAGATGCTCAAAAACTGCTTCCTTCTAACAAATTTTTATAAAAATCCAAGTCCTCTTTTCAAGACCTGTATGACTGAAAGGCTACATATTGATTTTGAAAATAATACGAGTGATATGAAGGTGTGTGCTTCTTAAAATTGACAAAGAAGACAGTAGTTAGTGCAAGTATTTAAAATAATGGACAGCAGGTTCTATTCCATAACTCAAAAATTATTCATCTGATTGCATGAAATGAAAGAATGCAGCTTAGAGAATATAAAAATCAGCTCAAACCAGAACTAAAATGTGGGGCAGGAATTAAGATGATATCCTGGGTCATTAAATCTAAATCTCACACAACCATATGCTATTTTAAAGAGAGAGACTAATTTTCCAGGCTTTCCATTTCAACAAACCCAAAGAAGGATAATTGTGGTGTCTCATCCAGACAATGCATTAATCCCTCTTCAGATCCCCCAGCACCAAATCAGAAATCCTGTCAGCACATCAGAAACAGTGGATATGTTAGAACCAGTTATTGCTTTTTAAAATTAGTTGCAAAAATCTCTTTGGCTTCTGTTGCATTGGCAGGCTCTGTGCTGGAGCTGGTGTTACCTGGCTGTAGCATTTCAGCTTCACCTGGCCCTGTCTGTGAAGCAGAAAGCAGCAAAAGTCTCATTTTGTACCCAATTAATATTGTGCCGGTATTAATTTGGTACAAAAATTACTGTCTGTGATTTCTACATGGTTTTCTCTGTTGCACTGATGCTTGCACTGATAATTGTTTCCGCCTTGGTTTGAGATGCAGCAAAGGGCACAGGGCTGGGGTGGTTCCTGGCCCTCTCCTCTTCCCACCTTTCTGCAGGGCAGGCAGCTGGACAAGGGAAGATGCCCTCGGATGGCAGCTCCAGGCCCCCAGGGTGGAGCTCCACAACCACCTCAGCTGGAGCACATCTGCCCGGAGGAGCAAAACACATCCTCACACACACATCCTCACACACACATCCTCTCACACACAGTATCTCACACACATCCTCTCACACACATCCTCTCACACACATCCTCACACACGCATCCTCTCACACACATCCTCTCACACACAGCCTCTCACACGCATCCTCTCACACACATCCTCTCACACACATCCTCTCACACACATCCTCTCACACACATCCTCTCACACACATCCTCTCACACACATCCTCTCACACACATCCTCTCACACATCCTCTCACACACATCCTCTCACACATCCTCTCACACACCCTCTCACACATCCTCTCACACACATCCTCTCACACACAGCCTCTCACACACATCCTCTCACACACATCCTCTCACACACATCCTCTCACACACATCTCTCACTTCTAAAAAAAAGTAAGGACACAGCCTCTCTTAGTTCCACACATCCTCTCATCCACATCCTCTCACACACATCCTCTCACACACATCCATATCTCACACACATCCTCCACACACATCCTCTCACACATCCTCTCACACACATCCTCTCACACACATCCTCACACACATCCTCTCACACACATCCTCTCACACACAGCATCTCACACACATCCTCTCACACACATCCTCACACACACATCCTCTCACACACATCCTCTCACACACAGCATCTCACACACATCCTCTCACACACATCCTCTCACATGCATCCTCTCACACACACATCCTCTCACACACACATCCTCTCACACGCATCCTCTCACACACAGCATCTCACACACATCATCTCACACACATCATTGCACACACAGCATCGCACACACATCCTCTCACACATCCTCTCACACACATCATCTCACACACATCATCTCACAGACATCCTCTCACACACATCCTCTCACATAGCCCTTTTTATCTATACAGAGTACACCTCAGTGAAATATACCAGCTGCTTCTAAAAAAAAAAGTAAGGATCACAGAATCATAGAATGGCCTGGTTTGGAAGGGACCTGAAAGATCACTTAGTTCCAAACCCCTGCTGTGGGCAGGAACACCTTTCTCTGGGCCATGTTTCTCAGAGCCTCATCCAGTCTGGCATTGAACACTTCCAGGGATGGGGCATCCACAACCTCAGCCTCCCTGGACAACCTATTCCACTATCTCACCACTCTCACAGTGAAAAATTTCCTGCCCATATCTAATCTAAACCTGCTCTCACTCAGTTTGAAGCCATTCCCCCTTGTTCTGTCACTACATGCTCTTTTTAAAAGTCCCTCTCCTTTCCTGTAGGTTTCCTTCAGGTACTGAAAGGCTGCAATTGAGATACCCCAAAACCTTCTCTTCTCCAGCCTGGAAAATCCCAATTCTCCCAGCTTTTCCTCTCAGGAGACATGTTCCATCCCTCTGATCATCCTGGTGGCCTCCTCTGCACTTGCTCCAACAGGTCAATGTTCTCTTTGTGCTGGGAACCCCAGAGTTGGATGTAGTGTTCAATGTGAGTTGCTGTTGTTTTTCTATCACTTTTACCATGCTGAACTTCTGATATCAGATTCATTTATTATTGTGGTCATGCCAAAACCAGCCCAAACAGCTGAACATTTCACTGAATGTTGTACACGCACATGGTCCCACTATCACACACATCATCTCTAACACATCCTCTCAAATACATCCTCACACACATCACATCAAACACATAATCTCAACTATGTAATCTCAAATACATCATGTCACACACCACATCTCACACACCACATCTCACACACATCCTCTCAGTGTATCTAATTCTGACCCCTTCCAGCTGAGCTTTCACTGCCTCCATCAGGGCAGGAACAAAACGTGTTCCACAGAGCACATTGAGAGTCTGCAAAATTCAGAGGTTGGCATAATGAGGGAAGAATCTTCCTGAATCTGGCAGCATTCATCCCTTTGTTAGCTCCCAGATATGTCAAGGACACTCAGGAAAAGAAGCTGAATTAACCAAAAAGGTGTCAATTTAAGGCAAATTGCACAGATCAGCTCTGCTAAGGGGATGGATTTTCCTTCAGAAATAGAGATGGTACAACTTGGTTTCACTCATTTCAAAGTGAATTGCACTAAAGCAAATTGAGACCATTTAAATTCTGACTGTGTGTACATAAAGCAATTTATTATGGTTTCACTAATACATTTCAAATCCAAATTCATTTGGTTTAATTTTATTGAACATCCCTGAGAAGACAAGATATAATCCATCTCTAAACATCTGTCCTGGGATTTTTTGATTTTTGCATTCTCTCCTTTTTCATCTTCTTTCTTTTGCATATCTACCACTGCAATTTGAATTTCAAGATAAGTGTCCCACTGGGTGGTGTTAGTTTTTTTCCTTTCAAAAGGAACCATATGGAGAAAAACAGCATTATTGCCAACACTAGCATTAAAAATGTGAGTCAGGCCTTAAAAAATGATGAGATTTATTTAAAAGTGTGAATCCTTTCCCCACAAACAATGTATTTACTTTTTGTTTTCAGCATGCATCTGATATTTTCAATGTACACCAGCCACTTTTTCAAGCTGTGATACAGCAAAATCTGGCTTGGCCAGGGAACCCCTGGACTGCAAAACCAAGGTTAGACTAAAACTCCCAAACAGGAGAGATACAGAGCTCTGAGAATTTAAATTCTTGCAGCCAGGAGCCAGGTCAGAACTAGAGCTGCTGATGCCATGGATCAGTTAAAATGATCCATGGTTCCATTA
Source organism: Emberiza elegans (assembly GCA_024865655.1). Lineage (NCBI taxonomy): Eukaryota > Metazoa > Chordata > Aves > Passeriformes > Fringillidae > Emberiza > Emberiza elegans. Next base: position 7,213,231 of record JALJVW010000149.1, on the reverse strand, counting down.
AAATGATCCCCTGTTCCATGGGAGGCAGTCAACACAGCGATCGGTCAGTTCAAGCCTGGCACCTGGGGAGTTCAAATCCCAGCACAGAAATGCCCGATTTTCTCATTTTTTGCATTAGACTGAAGTCCTGCTTGCTGGAGGGATGCCAGTGAAATACAATGCTTGGGGCATCTCACTGAATTATGATCAAGTAATCTCAACCTACTACCCACACATATCAATTTTTTCTGTCTGTCTGGTATCCAGATTTTCTCCTACAATGAAGAATGTTTTGATCACATTTTGGCTTAGAAGCTTTTATTTTTTAAAATCAGTTCCTTTTTTAGTTTATAGACAGTCTTAGGGGTGGTGAGCTTAACTTCCTTTAGCAATAGAAACTTCACAATATCAAGTGTTCTGCAGCTGGGTCAACCAGATCAGACAGTCCTTCAATGAGTTTCTGAAAAAAGTAACAAATGCTGCTTGAAACTATGGATTTTTAATCAAAATAAAACTTTTAAACAAGGAGGAAATATTTCTAACTTGTAACTGGCTTCATTCAACAGATGTGAGCTCACTGTGCTTCCAGAGATGATGTATTTAAAGCATGGGCAGCATCACAGAAATGTCTTTTCACAGGAGCTAAGCTCAGAGCTAGTGCTATGCAACACTCACAGGGCTTGAATAGAGAAGGAATCAGGCTGTGATGCTTGCTCCAAAAAGCCTGGAAGCAAAGCAGTTCCTACAGGTTTACTGATAGCTATGCTGAGAATTGATCCAAGCCTTCAGAGGAGCCTCTCCCAGCCCTCCAGCGCAGCCCCTGAACTTTTCCCCAGGCAGCGCAGGGTGGAAGGATGGGGAGCAGGGCTCCTTCCTGTCCCATCCACGCTCCTGCAAGCGTGCCAGCCCCAAGCCTCAGCCTCCAGCCCACTCAGCAGCACACACAGCCTGCAGAGCCAAAGGGATTTTTTTTCATAGCCCCACTCAACAGAATTCTTTTCTCCCAAGTTGTGCTGTGAATGCATTAGCAGCCCTTCAGTGTTCAGCACTGCATGGGAGCTTTATCCTACACACAATACAAGTTATATAAGAATAATTGCTGGCCTGCACGCTGCGAGGCTTGATGAAGGACATGTCTACTTCTGTATTTTATTTTTTTTTTAAAGACACAAGTGTACCATAAACAAAGAACATTAATTATAAAGCAGCCCCTGGAGAAATCGAAATGACTTGAGGAATAAGAATGATTGCTCTGTCCAGGCCATGTCCCACTGAGATGCAATTTGTTCCCATTTACATCACACATCTTTTTCCTATGGCATCCAGCATTTTCCTGACTTTTCATTACAACCCACAGTACATAAGGCTCAGTAAATTTCACATCTGTTCTTCACAAAACATGTACAAAATACAGCAAAAATCTTTATATGGTGTATTTAGAGCTGCAAGTTACAAATATGCAGTTTTTTACTCTAAGTCAGGTCAGAATTTTAAGGCAGATGTATAATCCTCCTTTTCCCCTGAATGACTGAGTGTCCTGTAGACACAGCAGCATATCTTGTGTTTCCATCAGATTCTTTTTGCAAGAAGGCTTTGTTTTCAGGACGAACATTTCTAATAAATTACATGAGGGCAAATGAAGGGAAACTGTCAAATATGATTATTAAACATTAAGCAACAGATTCCTGTGTCTCCAAGATTAGGAATGCCTGTTACAGGTTGGAGTGAAAGAACAACTATTTGTCTTCCAGTCCAACACGCATTTTATTTCTAAAATACAGATTGATCTGCCTTGAGATAAGCAGAATGTTGTGCGACAAAAATCCTGAGGTTTCTTCAAACTCGTGGTTCTCACGATCCCCATGACAAAAACAAAGTGTAAGTCTCATAGAAAAATCAGTATTTGCTGAGGATGCTCTGGAGACAGACCAGAGCACCAGGCTAGAGGGGGACAAGCTGGCTGGGCACACCCATCCTGCTCCATCCCAGGGATGGAATGGACCTGGAGGACAGAACACAAGGTACACTCACAGCTGGATGTTCAAAGCCTTTTCCCCACAATTCAATCCGCGTGCAGGTTTTCCTCAAGCTGAAGTAGAGGCCGGATTCGTAGAATCACTCAGGACGGAAAATATCTTCAGGCAGTGAAAATGAGCATTTAGGTGTGATGTGAAGCCTTGGGGAGCACTGAAGAGGCTGTAAAAGTCAACTGATATTCTTTGGAAATTAAAAAATGGAAATAATTAATTAATAATGAATCCCCTGCAGAAATGACACAAGGGACAGGTTGCAGACCAAGTGAAACCAATAGAGAGTAATTAAATTTACATTTATCACTACAAATAGCCAGTACAGAAAAAACAGTGTATTTTTGTCTCAACATCTATCTGATAAAGACCTTTTAGCTGTAATATTGACACTTTTGTGACTAAGAACTCACTGGAGAGTCACCCACAGTAAAATAAAATAAAAACCCTCTAATTTTAAGTTCCAAAATCTCTTTACCAAACAAGTGTTTTACTGCTGTGTATTTGGGCATACTGGACAGCTTATTTTAATTCAGAAAAATAAAATAATCTTTCCCAGTACAAAAACCCTCTCCAGCAGCAGAGGATATGTTGGCAATAGTGTAATTAGAGAGGTCTAGAATCAGGTAACACCACCTGATTTTTTAAACATTGTTTTATCCATATCAACTGAAAAAAAGTTAAGTAAATGCCTTTAAAAAGTTAAAAGCTGCCAAGGTTAATGTATTGGGGGGTTGAGTGTGCTGTATTTGTGCAGTAAATTTATTTGCCAGGTACAGCAAGTGCACAGCAAAACATGAAGTTTTCCTGGAATTCATGAATATTCAGTTATGGGCAGCTCTAAGCGCCAGACTGAACTGGGATACATGGTAGTACATGGTAGTATAATTTATTGGATTAAAGCGGTCTGCTGGAAAAAAAATGCTTTGGAAGATTTCAGATGTTTGGGTAAAGAGCTGGCAAAGTCTGCAATCCAATTCCCATCATGAGGTAACCTGTCATCAAGCACTGGCTTCCAAAACAAAATCTGGCAGAAAACAAACCAGAGGCTGATGCCCCCTCGCCGGGGAGGGGGCGAGCTGGGCTCTGGCAGGGAGATATTCAAGCTTCTCTTTCATTTTTCCTGGGACACATCCCCTGGGCCCAGGGATTCCACTGAGAATTTCTGTCCAAGTGAAAATACTGCCATCTGGGAAAACACCAAAAAACCCCAATGGAACAGAAAGAAGCCAACAGTTTTAATGGTCATTTACTCACGGGACTGTAGTCCTAAGATCTCAAAAGACAAAGTAACTGTGTCTTGATTACAGGACACAAATTACTTCCAGGGCCTTTCCCTCTAATTGTGAACACAGAGTTGAGTTGTTTGCTGTCCTGAATTGTTGTGTGGTACCACAAACCCCATTTCAGAGATTTCTGTGTTCTTCTGCAGCAGAGAATGATGCTATCTCAGCTGGGGTGCAAGGATTTACTTGTTTAAAACATGACTCTTATTTTGGAGCCACATAAATACAATTTTTTTATAGGCCATCTATTGATGTGGTACATAAAACAACTGCAGAGCCAGTTCTGCACTCTCTCTTACAACACTGGAGGAGCAGCACTGAACTGAGGGTTCTCCACTACACAGATTATATCTCTATATCCTGAATTTGTGGGAAGGGGAAACCTGAGCAGCCAGATGCTCTCAGAAGCCTCTCTCCATGGTACTGAAAGCAGGAGATGAGCAGTCCATCCCAAAAACATTGGGCTAAAGCACAGAACAAATAATTTGATTCAGACTTTGGTTTATACCCAACTGAGTCCCAAATTGGTCTGGCCTTCTATGATCCTTGAAGAGGAAAAGTAAGTTATATGCAATGAAATTAAAGTGAGTCTGGTCCAGTATTTAAAATCAAATATTCTGGAATAGGTATTAAAGTGTGAGGGAGCTGAAGGTGAATTGTTCTCTGGAGCCAACTGAAGAGCTTCCTCTAAGGGCAGGGAAACCTGTTTTGATACTTATTTTGCTAATGAGATGCAATATAAAATGACTTCCTAGTTATTATGCTGAAATATGTCATGCATATTCAAAAACTATCTCTGAGGAACTGAAACAATCTAGGCAAGATGAGCTACTAAATACATGAAAGGAATTGACTTCATGATCCAGCTAATGATTAGATAGGCTTCACTGTTAAAAATAATGATTGAACCAAAAAAAAATGTACATTCACATTAACTGCAACTACTAGAAGTTGCTGTGAGCATGCAGGCTGAATGGCAGTTTAATTTTGTTTCAACTGTTTGCTTTTCATTTGTCTTAAAAAAAACCCAAGAGTCAATTTATGTTATTTGCATATGTGGAAACTCAGCATCAGTTTTCTTGGAGTTGTCTGATGACTGAAGTATTACCAGTTATTCATTAAGGTAGTGCAAAAGTGCTTCAACTGTCAAAACTAAGGGGTTTGACACTCTAATGGTGCATATTCACCCAATAAATTTAAGACAAACATCAGGAAAAAATATTATCCAAGTGGCATCTACTTAACACAACCATGCAGCACTTTCCTGCCTTTAGCAAAGATTTTATCTAATTCAAAGGAGAGCTGCCCTGCAGCATGTTAGGCTACACCTAGAACAAGTTTCTAAACTAAAATTGATAAATTCTCAGCACATTTACGATTAACTGAAAAACAGAGATGTTTGTCATCTTCATGATTCTTAATGATTTTCAGCATCCCCCATGAACAAAAGAAAAGTCAATGTGTCCAGGAAAATCTCCAGAATCAGCACCCAGATATGAAAATTTGATCCACCCTCCTGATTAAATCCCACAGAGCCCAGGACCAGCTGAGGAGGGGTCTGTGCACCCCTGAAGGGTGGGCAGGAGGTGGGATGTGCTCTGGAATGCTCAAAGATGGTCCAGCACAGATTTTGGCTGCTGCTGCTGACAGGTTTTAACCTTCACAGAAAGGCTGCAAGGACAGGGGTCAGGGAGTCTGATTCATTCCCAAGCTCATTATTAAATCTGTCTCACCCAGGATATTTAATCTCTCTCTGTTTACAGAATTAATATCTGGTTCATGATCTTCTAACATAACATTTGGGTAATTTGGAGCCTGTATATTTTTTAATATGATCTCAAGGCTGTGACTAACTCAAAACCCTTTCACCCAGCCTTCCCCTGGCATCCCATCCCATCCCATCCCATCCCATCCCATCCCATCCCATCCCATCCCATCCCATCCCATCCCATCCCATCCCATCCTTTAGAATTACTGGGGCTGCAAATGGGCACTGCTTTACTTCTGTACAGAATCACTTGCAGTATTGGGGCCCTAAATTCTATACATAATAATAAAAAAAAAAAAAAAAAAACATATCAGAACTTACCCAACAAACAGAGAGGCATGAAAAGCCTTCAGGAGAGAATGTTTGAAAAAAATGTTAACATACTCAGTACACTCCATGTGCACCTCCTGTGAGGAGGCAGAAGGGAAAGGGTGGCAGTTTTTGATTGGAACAGGCAAAATAGGCAAGTTGAAGTAAAAGACGTTTTAAGCAGAATTTTTAGAAGCACCTAGCCCCAGGTAAAGAGAGGCTGAATGCCTTTACTCCAGTTTCCTAATCAAGTCAGACAGATTTGCTGGGTACAGAGTATTTCTTGCTTGGGGAAACTGATAATTGACCAATTTTCAATTGGAGGAACCTGTGACTTTGCTGACTAAGGCAGTTTAAACATAGCAGTCACCCACTGTAGTCTCAAGCTCCCAGAAAAGTAGAAAAATTAATTTAACATCCTGATTTTCTTTTGTAAGGAAAGCTTAAAAAAAATCTATCTTTTAAAATTAAGTTACCAAGCCAACAGTCTGTCTCTAAACTGACACTTCACCTGCTACGGAATCCTGCACATTGCAATAGCTGGAGCTGGTGCAGCTCAAAAGGCACAAAAAGTGACAGAAAGAGTCATTTCAGAACTAGAGAAATGCATGGGGCATCCACAGCTTCTCTGGGCAACCTGGCCCTACTGGGAGATTTAATGTTTCATGAATCTAACAGAGGCTTGTTATCCTTGTTGCTCTGATGAAAATGCTAACCAAGAAACCAAATTCTGTGAGAATCCTGCTCATTTGTGAAAGATGCTGCAAGGAAAGGTGCACAAAGCCAGCCCCCACATGGAAAGTCTGTGACGGGAACTCCTGTGCAGGACGGTGCAAGCCAGAACAAGCCTGGTGGCAGCACGGCTGCTTTAGCAGATAAAATTGGTCTTGATGGCTTGGACGCCTTTGTGTGGCCTGGAATGTGCCACACCAAACTGCAGTGTTCAGCTTTACAGCCTCAAATTCAGATCAAATTAATGCTGAGCAAAGATCTTTCAACTGCCCCCCTCAAAGTGTGGCATATTTATGGTATCTCAGAGGCTAAATGAGTTTACTATTAACATGCAAGCTGAAATCTAAACCCCTACGCTGCAAGCTCAAATGAAGTTTAATAATCCAGGTGGATTTTTTCATGCTCCACACTACAGATTTGGACTAAAGCCCAACTCATTCACCTGCAGCTGCAGCATCATCACCATCATACACACACAGTGAGAATGTGTCATTTGATCAATAAAGCAAATACATCTGATTAACAGCCACAAATAGCTGATGTATTGACTAAAACAGTGCCAATAACTCCCTACACTCATCTTGTTTTCTTTTTCTTTCCTGTTATTTCACTACTGTCTTTTACAATGAAAATATCTTTTTCTGAGAGATACAAAGCTCCATTAGTTTTTATAAACATCCTTTGTAACCACAAAGGACATGTAACTGCTCAAGAAAAGATTTGCGAATTTTAAAATATTAAACTCATGTTTCTTGTGTCTATATCTGTAGAAAGATAGCTGTTTGTGCATCCTGAAGATGAAATGTTTTAATTGAACAATTTCCTGAGGTTTACAAATAGCTTGTTCATTCAATCTACACATCTCTTATTTATTAATATATGATATAACAGGTTTGGAAGTGATGGCCTTGCTAAAACTGAATTTGGCAGAACACTGATATTCTTTCAGCTGGTAAGAAAGGTACAATAAAATTATAAAACTAGAGGGAATTCATTTTGACAGGAGAAGGAAAGGATCTTTATTATGGTGCTATCAGGATCTGCTATTTCCTTGAGAGTGCTCATAACTCAGACTTGTTCATCTCACACCATTAGCACATCAAAGTTTGTTTGGTCTGGTAACAAAAACTGGAAATATTATTCACAAACAATTGCTGCAAGGCAATCTCTGCACTTTCAACACAACAAACTCTAAACTGAAAGTTCTGTCCATAAAGTCTCTCTGATTAACACATCAGCCCTTTTACAAAGAGGTAAACAAAAATGAATGAACAGGTTAATGCTGTATGGATTCAGAAAATAAGGACTCAAAATATGTTCTCATTACCTTTCTCAGTCATTCCCTGCTTTTAGTGGAGAGCAGTTTTTGCTGTTGCCCTGACAGCTTGCTCTCCTTTTATTTCTGCTGTGGCTCAGACAAGCAAATACAGAAATATGGGGAAATGAATCTACAAAGGAGGATGGAAAACAGCACCAGAAAAAATAACTCAGTATTTTTCAGATGTTTGCTTGCCTGCCTCTTGCAGGGGAGCAGCAACCTGGTATTTGCACATTTCTGAGGCTGAAGTAGCTCCCACACAGCCAAGGAATGGGGCTCCCTGCTGCTCCTCAGCCCTTCCAGGGAAGGGAAGGATAAGGGCTCGTGGCTGAGTCACACCACTCACACCACAGAGCCCCTTCCCTGCTCATTTGAGCCATTCCCTCCAACTCTGCTCACTGCCCTGCTTGTTCTCACCCACCTCAATGAACAAAATTCCTGTCAGTGAGCTCCAAGCTCCAGAAAACTGCCTGGGAAATGGGTGACAATCCATCTTCATCTTCACTAGCACAGGGATTCAAACATCGGCACAGAGGGACTCGGAGCCAAACCTCAGTCACAACCTTTATTGTTTTCTGTTCTGCCACAAGAACCCAGGTGCTTTTAAGAAAGGAGAAAACCAAATCCCTGGGGATTTCATCCCACAGACAGCAGAGATGCTGCCTTTACATAGCCATGAGAGTGCAGGTGAACTACTTAACTCTCATCCTTCTGGGAAAGAGATTTATTGGCACTGATGCCAAGCTTTCAGCCCTGACAGACATGAAAGTGGTAGGAACTACAAAGTATACAGAGAGTTTCAACTTTAAATGCTGAAAACAAAGGGGTGGATATTCAGCTCACAGTTCTCTGTCAATCAATCTATGCCACATAGGATAATTTACACATCACTAGCAGACACAGCTGGGAAGACAAACTATCACCTTCTAATCATTCACAAGGAAGTTCTGATATGAAAAGCCTGTTAGAGAATTTGATTTAGGATCACTACTTAAATGCAGAATTTCTATAAATGGATAGGTATTTGTCAACCTACCTACTCAGATGCCAGGAACTGTTGCTCTCCAGTTTCAGAAAATCCATGTAACTTATTATGCAATTAACAAACATCATGGTCAACAACAGTTATGAACATCTGAAATCCCAAAAGCTAATTTAGCTTGTCTGAATTAAATTCAGAAAGAAGTCAAGAAGAGAAAATTTGCCATAAATAACAGGTATGATTCAGTTATCTTCCCAGACTGGAGAAGATAGTGACATTTAAAAGAAAAAAAGTTCTGGAAATACATTTTGTGGAAATCTTATTGGGGACTATTTCAAAGCAATTCATCAGGGTGACATAAATGTATGATACAATTTTGGTTTACACATTCTGGATGTCCTTTCCACTTCCACCTGAATGGAACCTTCTAAACATGAAAGACTTAACTGATCTATCTAGAGAAAATATAACGCAGCAAGCATTTTAAGTCACAGATTTTGCAAAATTATCAATGCAAACTAGTTTATTCTTCATCTAAAATCTTTTTAAGTGCAGAAGGAACTGGCTACCAAAGTAAAGACAATTTAATGATACTCCAGAAAAAATAGAGGAAAAAAACTTTGAATATGTATCTTTGAAAATAACTTTGAATACAGAGCAGGACGGAAGCAGCTGAGTTATTGAGCACAGTGGATTGCCTCAGTTTTTCATAAATTAAAAATGAGATGCACAAGTTAAGAGAATGAAAGATTTCCCTCCTCCAGATGGTAAGCTGCCTAGGCAGTAATTGATTTTAATCACAGATTCCTGACAACATTCTTTGCTTGGGGCAGGCTCAGTAGTGATGTCTGAAGCTGAAAGAATATGGTACCTATTTTCAGTCATTTTATGGTCTAGCCCCCAAAAATCACAGCGAACTTTCAGAAGCATAGTTAAAAACATTATTATTCCTGCTTGTTCTGTACTTCACTGCTTTGTTTCAATTCCAGGTGCACTTTGAAGTGAATTTCCAAAAATGCCATATATCTTTTCCAAGGCACCGATGAAGCTAGCAGATATAGATATATATTACCTAATGCACGTGGTTTAGTAGGTCACAGGTTCATATTTTCTATTCACTCTTGTATAAGATGTAACCAGAGCTCCTTGACCTCTATTTTTATAAACTTGCTTCAGTACTTTTGCCAGAAACTGTCGGCAAAGTTCAACCCAGTCCATTTAATTTTACTATACTTTAATGTGAGCATAATTAAAAGCATTTCTCTATGCTCCTACCTTCCCATTTGCCTCCAGTAATTTTTAATGACACCAGCTATTTCTCACCTTCACTTAAGTATTCCTGGTTATCCCACAAAGTTATGTGAGACAGTCACACAGCCACCATGTGCTGAATAAAGGACTCCTCACATTTTCTTCTTCTGTTCATTCCATGTTTCTTTTAACTGGCTATTGGGTCCCAAAAATCTTGAAGCCTTTGTGTATTCCTTTAATACAATAATAGGCTGCCCCTAAATTGCCTCTGAAAGCAGTCACAGAAGTCCAAGGACTTTAACCAGTGCCAGTGCCTCAGTCTCCTGGGTTTCAGATTGTTTCCCTGACCATGAAATATTGAACAGCATTCTCTGATGATGCCCTTCAGAAATTATTCTCTGCAAGTCCTAACACTGACAGACTGCTGCAAAGGATTAAATAATCACCATGGGTCCATGAACCTCTCCCCTGTTTTATGTCTTACCAGACAAAAGAGAGAGAAGATTTCTTGCATCTCAAGTAAGATCATCTGTACTTCAGAAGGAAGTGATATAAAACAGTTCTGCTACTGAGCCATTGTGGAGGACTTGAACCAGCTACAAATCAAATAATTTTTTTTTAAAATAGATTTCAACATTCCAAAAGGAAGAAACGCTCAGATGTGCAGAGGTAACAAACACAAGAAGATCTCTAACCTTCACAGAATAATTTCTTTTGTTTGGGCTTTACAGTTGCTACAGCAAAAGAGTTAAGTACATCATGTACTCAAAACTATCACATTTTTCTTTATTTCAGCTGCACTAGAGGCATCTCTCAGATTAAATACCATGTAGAGTCCTCTCATTTGGTTGATACAATAATAGCACACTGTGTGTAGCCACAGATGTTCTTCACTGGGTTGTGCCGAAACCAATCTAATTTTGTGAGATAAATGAATTGTTCTGATTCCAGGACTTGATTTCCCTGCATAACAAAAACATCAAAAGAAGTGAAGCCTCTTTTACCACTCAGAGTTCAGATAGAAAAGCTAATTTCTCTTTCCAGAATTCCAGGAAGGTATGTGTGAAGGGAACATCCCCCAGCTATTTGGACCATGTGTGGAAAACAGAAAAAGTTGGCATTAACTTATAAATTACATTAATTGAAATAATAACTAAGTATGCAAAATATTGATTTATCATCAGTGGCAAGACAGAGGATCAGCATCCAAAAATGAACAAAGACAGAGACCCAGAGAATTCTTTTAACTGAGCCTAAGTATGTCAGGAATTAAGTATTGGGATATGGTGCAGAGCGCAGATCAGCTCTGCCGTGACTTGACAAAGTTGCCAAATTTCAAAGCCATCCAAAGGTATTTGATGTGAGCTGGTGACTTCCATACAGCTCTCAGTCCTGATGTCCCTGTCTTACCCACTGACACCAGCCAGCAATCTCAGCTGAGGAATTCATTTCAGAGGCGAATACAGAATCCTGGCCTCACACAGAAGTGGCAGAAAAAAATTCTGCCTATCAAAGCCCACCTGCCAAAAATGATTGAAACTTTTGGAGACCACAGCTTACACCTCTGAGCAGCAAGAACACCACTTTGTAAATGACATGGAAGGATTCTGTGCTGGATTTCCAAAGGTGTGCCCACACCCTGTGATGGGAGGCAGCTATGAACTGGTTTGCTGAAGCGCTGGAAGCAGGAGAGCTCTGTGTGCACAGAGATCCCTTGGCTGGTTATCCCTGCCTGGGAGCAGATCAGGCAAGTTCAAGGGCTGTGAGGAGCTCACGCATCTGCAATTGTGAAGAATATCTCTGCAAGCACATTTAAATCTTAAATTTAACATAATTTTAACATGGAAACAAGAGCCTTGTGAAAGTATCAACCTGGACTACACTGAATAGAAAGTTTTTCCTAATGAACAGCACAAGCTGGCAGTATTTCCTATTATACTATTACACTAAGTAAGAAAGAAAGTTGAGAAATAACATAAAATATTATTTTTTAAAAATAAATGAGTATGACTGATTAACAATCTCATGACTACAAGGAGCAACACAGACCACAGTCTGTACTCTAAGGTATGTTCTCCTTAATAATGGGTGATAAAGCATTGATATGTTCTCACTCTGAGGAGCAGAAAAAGCAGTTCAGATTTTATTGTTCAAGAAAGCACACGAGTTAGTCAGTCCTTGCAGGGAATTACATCTGATTACAAAGAACTATCTCAGACAAAATAATGTTTTCTTATTTTTATGAAAATTCATGTTGCGAATCATGAAAATTTGCATTTAGTTACTATTGCTCCTTTTTCTTTCATAGGATGCCTTTGTGCACCCCCCAAACCTGGGACCCTTTTGTCACTGATGCTGAGCAAACACGTGACAGTCACCTGCCCCAAATGCAGAAGAGGGGGACAAAGCCACGCAATTCTTCTCATTTAATAGAAAATGGAAGAACAGGGGATGCTTAGATATTTTGATCTAAACTCTGCCATAGTAGGTGGCAGAAACAGGAGCCAAATGCAGCTCACCCTACAGCCAACTCTGGTACCAGGACTAAAAAAAGCACCTTTTCCCTCTATAGCTCATCATACATCTTTAGGAGAAAAAAAATCAGGACATAATTTGCAGGACTGGGGTTCAATGACTTGTCACTGCAGTTAAATAATTCAGTGTCAAATGCTGATGATTCTTTAATGATTCACTGCCATGGGCAGGTTCCATACACACGGAGGTGTCTGGTTACTGCACTGCCTCCGTGGAAGTTGTAAAAAGTAGAATTCAAACATCCCTCACCACTTCATTAATGAAACAAATTTATCTTCTAATAGAAAATAAGTCCTTCCGTGTTCTAGACTCCATTTTACATTCATATATAGCCTGTGCCTTGTCTGTTAGCATTAAAAGAAAATCCTTTTGATCAATGCTCTGGCAATGAAACTGCACTCCCCTGAATACAGTTCTCAGCCAGCCTGCAGTGTAAATGATACTTAATAGATAAAGAGACACGCTGTCAAGATCAGCTATGCATGTGCTAAAGCTCAATTGTCCCTGAGGTAGGAAGGAATAAAAGCCTTTCAGATAACACACTGCAGTCTGGTCTCATCTGCAATACATTGCAGAATAACAACAGGGCTTCCTTCCTCCTCTTCACTCAACTCATTTCCCTCTGCACAAGGGCTCCACCAGGGAAAACGAGGGAACTTCATCACTTGCAAACTGGGAGATTGAGAGGAAGGAAACCAAGATTATTACATGGCCAAGATTATGTTTCTTCTTGGTGTCACAGGTGGCACTAGAAATCAGGAATCTGCAGATTCCAACCCATTTCCAGCCCATCAAACGACATCCCTGCCTCTGCCATCCAAATGGCACATCAGAGGTTTATGCTACAAGGAGATTTACTCAAAGCCTTAATAGCATTTTACTCTTCCTCATTAGGATCAGCCAGTGAGGAATAATCTCCTTAGTGTGTGGTACAGAAACGACCACAGCCACACTGATCCTTCCCCATTCATTTGGGCAACATCCCCTCCTGATCCATTCCCTAACATGAAACCAAAACAACCTGAAAAATCATTAACTGAGTTCTGGGAGTCCTTACATAAACACAGCACAGTGGGGGATGAGGTACTTCCAACCCAGGTTTGTGCTGAGGACTGCTTGTGCTCCTAGCACATAAACTTATTTGGAATCAAAAGTTTTGAGATTTAAAATAAAATGTACAATTCTACCTTTGCTTTTGTCATATTTTCTAGTCACCTACGAAGTTTTCTGAAATTCTTGACAGCCAGTAGCTGCAATTTAAATAAAAACCTATCAAAATTTGAAATCTATTTTCACCAAGACAAAACCATGGTACATAAAGAAAAAAAATCTTTTGGTTCACCAAAAGAAAATTTCAGCCCATGTAAGACTATGGGTTTCTCTCCCTTGCACTGTAAAGGGAGTAGGCTTGAGTTACTTGTTTATAGGTATCATAAAATCAGGCCTATGAAGAGCCATGAAGAAAAAGAAAATCAATCCAAAGAGAGGCATTTGATATGATTGGTTAGAAAAGAAAGTCTGAGGACAAGTGGATACTCTTTACTTTATCAGATTACTATGAGAACAACATGGGTTTTTTCGTTTTGTTTTGGATTTCTTTTTTTGGATAAAACAAGAGGCAGAAGACAACAGTATTATTAACAATTGCTTCAGTCTCCAAATATATTGCAAATGTTCCCAAAAGTTACTGCACAAAGCATTTCAGCCTGAGAGAAAATCGAATTTATTTGGAAAGTTCTTATGCAGCTACTGACCATAAAAATTATTTCAAAGCACTGTCTTCATCCCCAGCATTGTTTCCAGCTGTGTTTAAACAAATCTGATTTCCTTTGTCATCATCTGCAGCTGCATTTCCCTTGTATTTGCTTTCTTTTGAAAGCAGCTTGCTGTAAAAAATTCAAAGGAAATGCACCTTCATTCCATCATTTTTCCATTTCTTCCACACTCTGATCACTGATCCCAGACACATATTATCAAAAAGAAGCTGAGTCTGAAATGATACTAAAGGAGAATTATTTTAGTACACACAAGGACTCATGAGGTCTGCCCTTAAAAGCAAAGTGCATCAATGTCAGGGCACTGATGGACCCTGCTCCCCTCTGCTCAGAGAAATCATGACTTGCTCTGGAGCTGCCTTCTGGAGCAGTGATGTACAGAACACAAGAAAATCTGTGCATCAAAACAAGAAAATTAAACACACCCCAAAGGCTTCACTGAACAGGCAGGATGAAAGAATAAATGCACATTGCCACGTGTCAATGCTTTTTTAGGAAATATTTGGAGTAGAGAGGATAAAAGGGAGAGGAGGGGGAAGACAGAAATTCCCTCATTATCAGCCATCCCTGTCGTGCCCTCTCATTTACACGTTCATGCACATCCAGGCTCACCAATAGCACAGAGGGAAGGAGGAGGGGAGGGGAAGGCAGAAGGGAAAAAGGCTGCACAGAAAGCTAAACTAAGAATAAAAAATTCTCCCAGAATCCAGATAACAATGCCTGCTTTTCCAAGATATGTCAAAACACTGAGGAGATAAATGGAGGTGAGAAATTTGCCCTCTGTACAGGACAAGTCACAGCAGGGCGCTGGGGTGACACAGACCCAACTTCATTCATAAACACCCCTGAAAGCCTGAATTAAGCTGCTTATTATCCTGGGACATGATATGACCAGCTTTACAGAAATCAATGTCTTCTCTGCAGGCTCCTGCTCACCAGTTGAGAAATCAATCAGCTAAGTCTCAATGGCTGCCAGAGGAGCAGCCAAGGGCATTTAGCCATAATACTAAATTTAAACAGATTACAGCACCTATCTCCCCAGCAAAATGTTTCTGCATCAAACTGTGGGAACTATCATTCAGGGCTGCTGCCACAAATGCCAGGGAAGAGGGGAAACAGGATCTCACCAGTGTGTGTGAAGTACCACAGCTGAACAGAACGAGGTTTTTCCCTGCTCTGTATCCCTCTCTCTTTTGTGGAATATCCTCAGAGCACCTGACCTAGGCACAGAAGAGCTTTCAGTGCACAGAATTCCTCCACCTGTCTGCTGAGAACTTTTAGAACTTGTCTTCCTTATACTGGAATGTGAAAAAAATCCACTGGGGTTTGGTGGCCACAGTTACTGAACGAAGGTCTTTGATAGCTGCCCATGACTAAAGAAAGAGGGAGTTTTTGTAAAGGCTGATGGGCTTTCAGTGCAATCTGAAAGAAAAGGAAAATATGCAGCTATGCCATGCAGAGGTCTGTTTTCCCTCTTTGGAACTGATTCTGCAGAGAGCTGAGAGAGGAGAAAGGAACAGAGTAAGAGAAATCCACAAGAATTCAGCTGGGTGAAATCCATTCTTTCAGAAATGAAGAAAACCTTCATTAATGCTTAAAACAACTGTTCTTCAAATGCTGTGATGTCCAGAGCAGAGCACTGAGGATGGTTCTCACTCAGTTCTTAGCTCCCTCTTTCAGGGCTTGGGAAGAGCTGCTGTAACCTTGGGCTCCACCTTGGCAGCTGCCATGCCCTGATCACAGAGACTGCAAAGTCTGGGTCTTCATTTCGGACTCTCTGAGAGCTGAAGAATTGAGATTTAAAGATGACCATCTGCATGCAGCACTGCAGGAGAGATACATGCAGGGAGGACACCCTTTTTTGTTCTAATACTCTTCAATCTGTTGTGAGAGTTGCTTCTGATTAATTGAGTTAAACAATCTGGTGTGATTTTCTGTTCTTATAAGTTAATGAACTTTTCAGCTATGTTAGTCATCAGCATGCAAATCAAGCTGCAACATGATTTAGATTAGAAAAAAAACCAGACAGTGAAGGGGGTGCTGGGGCTCCTATGCACAGCAGGTTCAAGCTCAGTTTCCTTTGTGTCCTGCTTTGCAAAGTCTGTGTCCAGGTGCAGTGAGAGATGCTGAGTGCCCACCTGACCTCCCTGCTGGGCCAGTGAGCAGCAGAACCCAGCCCCAGTGAGGTTCCCCAAATGAGGTGCTTGTGAGAGCTGAGCCAGGCTCCCAAAGTTCATGTTAAAAATAACTCTGAATTGTTTTTAGAGATTAATTGCCTGGGTAGGATTCCAATAAATAAAGAAATATGTCTATTGTTTTAAATCCATCTAGAGATTTATATTCACGATGTTCAATTTCCCATCAAGAATGTACAACACATTTCAAAGCCGTGCCATTAAATGCATTGTTAAGGAAGCACACACAGGCAATAAACCAACCACAATATATCCTTGTGATAAATTGGTCCTTATGGGTCCCTTCCAGCTCGAGCCATTCTGTGGTTCTCTGATATTTGCAAAATCTCAGAGCACAAGCTCTCTGCACATTTCTCCATGAAAAAATACAATGATCAGAGCTTTTGCACAAGTACAGTAAATCACAGCGCAGAGAAACCCCAAGTGGGAAGCAAGGGGTGCCTGGTCAAGTGTTGTCTCCTCAGACTGAACAGATGGATTTGCTGAAGGACAGCATCCCCCATGTCACAGGGGTGTGGAAAGCATCCACAGGATGGGATGCTCTCATGTCCCAAAGAATAAAAATCAGAGGAACCTCTGAGAAAGGAAAAGCAGCTGATCAAAATGATCCCTTTCTCTGTACTGTTGTAATTTCAGTCTCTCCTGCAAAACATCTGAGACTGCAACAGCCAGGGTCTGAGGAGGCTGGGTTAGCACTCAGTGCTGCTAAACACAACTCCCTGCCTCAAGCAGGGATTTCAATAAACAAACAAGAGGAGAAGAAAATCACACCTGAGACAAGAAAAAAAAAACAAAACCAAATCCTCAAAACAACAACATAAGAGAGGGAGAAAATAGTTAGAGATAGAAGAAGGGAAGGTATGACTGGACTACAAATTAAAATTAAAAATCTGGGGGTTTGGTTGCCTGTCTCTAATTATAAGAAAAAATGTCAGATGATCAAGGAAAATACCATTTCACAGTTCAGATATAGGATCTTTCCCCCCCTAAATTTTAAACTCTACAGGAAAATAATCTATCAAAACTGATACAAACTAACCAAATAATTCTTCAAATTTCATTCCTTTCTTCAGCTTTTCATCAGCTACATGCCCAAGACTTTGAGATAGCTAATGATGTTTTGGCTGATTGCAGATTCAAAGTCAGCCATAAAAAAGCTACTCTATTTTTATATATTGTATAATAATTCACTGGGTTTAATATTTTTATGATGTGTATTGTGCAGATATGTCTCCAAGATAGACCTCGTTTAGAAAATGGATTAAATAATTTCACAGTCCTTGTATTCAAGACGTGCTATGAGTAAAAATATTTAAAGGGAAGATAATATTTACTGTGAACTATTTCTTCTCTTTGAAGTGGAAAGTGAAGTATTCTGTAGCTAAATGGAAAATGACTCATTTTCAGAACATAAATCAGTGTTTTAACTAAATTGAATTAATTGACATTTGATATCTCAAGGAGTAGATTGTGATTTTTCAGCAATATCTGAATGCTTTGTTTATAAAAGGTGGGAAATTAAGGTTCATAAAATAACAAAAACTCCTTTTTACTAGGTTATCTTTCTTGCAAATGTTTCTTCCAGGAATATATAGCTTCTCTGCTAATGGATGCAATCATTCACAGGGATGTTCAGGGCCTAGAGCAACCCCTCGTGAACCCAAACTGCAAATAAACCCAACTCCATCATGGAATGAACCAAAGCTCCCTGTATCAAAACAGAGCCATCCACAGAGTGGGAAACCATGGGCTGAGTAGGGAGAACACATTTCCTTGTCCTGAAATGGATGAAGTGTTTGGGTTTCAGTTCCACAATGAAAAGGAACCTGGATCACCTGGATACTCTGTGCAGCTCTACAGAAGTAACAGGGGACAGGATCCTGAATGAATTAAAGGTATGGCAAAAGTCTCTGTAGTTTTAATTGAGCAAGGATTTTACTCAGCATTTCAACTGGATGAAGACAAATTTAAAATATACTGTTGTAAATACAGTTGTAATTTACTCCTCTGAATCCAGTAGGTGAAATCTGAAACCACAGAGGCAGAACTAAGGTAAGAACATGTTCTATTATATTTAATAATAACAATTTCCAAAGCAGGAGAATAATATCTGTTGGCTGGAGACAGAGCCAAAAAGCCATGCAGGAAAAAATTTCTCTCACAGTCTCTCTCCCAATCGGCTCAAATCAAAATCTTGATTTTACTCTTCTATGAAACAGCCCCATTCCTTCCCTCCAATGAAAGATTTCTGGAATACAAATACAAGGTTCAGGATTAGATTTTGTAATGACAGCAATTATGGCCCTTTGGAACACTCCTCTTCTGAAAACCTCTCACCTTTTTTCAGCACAGTTCATGCAACTTAACAGTTCTTGCTCTTCCAGCTGAAATCTAAATATTTTGATTATATGTCTGCACTGTATTTCTACACGACCTGAATCAGGAAGACACTTAGTCACATACCTGATTTTACATGTTGGGGTAGTTCCCTTGCAATCAGGTTCCTGAAGTTCTTAAAATACAGCATTGTCTCAAGAATAATTTGATTTTCTTGGCTGATTTTGCAACCTGAATAGATTTGCATGTGGGCATTTTCCTGTTTTGACCCTTTTTAATTTGAATAACTGTCCATAATTAATTTCCTGTTTATTTTCACAACATCATTATGAGAGTAATTAGTTTATGGGCTGCTGAACTGAATGTGATGCATTAAAAAAGCAGCAGTGGCCCAAACCATGACTTCCTTTCATCTCTTATAAATACATCTCCTATGTTCTTAACCAGGTTGTTTGTTTTTTATTAAATACCTCTGAGAAGGGATATGTTAGAACTCTACAGGTAGTGATTAAAATATCCCCCACTGAAAATTTCCTTGGCCTGGTCTTTTCTGAATCCTTGCCCAGGTTTCAGGAATTAAAACCATGCTGCCTCTCAGGGAGGAAACAGGAGCAGTTTTAAAGCTACCCCTGGGCTTGGATAACCTCTGGCTGTTATTGTTTGGATGTCTGAGAGTCTGCCTAAAGCTACAGTAAGGATTGTACAGCACAGCTTGAATTACTGCAGCACCGTACCCTGCATTAACCAGCAGGGATATCATCTCTTAAATCATCCCAAAATCTGCCTGTTATTCACAAGAGAGTTGTTTCTCCTCTCTGTAATCAAGCCACGTCACACCTCTTTCATGTATGGCTTCATCAAATTCAACATATTCATTTTATTTCTCATCTGGTGATTTTTTCTAGCTGTCTTTTTTTTGTGAAAAAGAAAAGAAAATCAAAAGAAATTTAATTTGAAAAGAAAAGAAAAGAAAAGAAAAGTGACAGAGAAAAGAAAAGAAAAGAAAAGAAAAGAAAGAAAAGAAAGAAAATTAATTACATTCTTCTGGTTTTTATTTTTATTTTCACTGCTTGGAAAATAAATCTAATGATAATTCACTGGAAATGGAACCATTAATTTATCCACTGGCAATTCTTGAGAGAAATTTTAGGGTGGCCAGACCTATTAATCTGGAAGTATTCTTTTCTATTTTTAATGATTTGCTTTTAGCATACTGCTATCAGGAACTGAAGAAGTTATTTGGACATATTTGAAAATAGGGCTTTCCACAGAAAGCTTCATCTGCTCATTTATTATTTGCCTTGAAGCTCTCATCAAAGGTAGATGACAGAATGTTTTTCCAGCTACCTGCCCTAAATCCTTTGAAGAGGCTTATTTATGTCATTATTACAGCATAAATGTATTGAAATTAAAAGGGTTTTTCCATTTGCAAACTTTCCACCCCTTACGACAGGAATTTAAATGCACGCAGCTGTCACTTTTTCTCAGTTCCAAGAACTAAAAGAAGGTTGGTTTCCAGAACCTCCCAGGTTAGTTTCCAGAACCTCCCCAATGGAGATCTCACTGCCCTGGGAATGCCTTCAGAAGTCTGTTTGGTGAGTCTGCACGTGAGGGCTGCTCTCAGAGCTGCTGAACAACAGCAAAGGTTTCTCAGCTCCCTCTGCGGGAATTCCTACCTGAGGCTGTGGAAGGAGCTGCTGCAGGAACAGAGAGCGGCTCTCACACAATTCCCACAAGGAGCAGCCTTCATTTGATCCCTCAGTGATCCTCTTCATCCGTCTGGCGCTGTGCAGCCTTGGCTCCCCTCCAGCGCTGCCCCAGTCCCTCGCTCTCAATGGGAAGAGAAGGAGTTGCTGTCCAAGGTACCTCTGCTGTGTCCGCACACAACTTTATTGGGCAGCGCCCTCAGGGAGGCTTTTAACTCTTTTCATTTCATCTTCTACCACCAAAATCTACCGCAGAAGGTTAGTGACAAACTTTGCATTCCATTCACGTGAAATCCAGGAAAGACGGACAGCATTGTCTGTTCCCAGCAGCATTGTCTGTTCCCAGAGAGTGCAAGGGCAGCCCCCAAAGACGCCTCACTGCTGGCAGCACGGACTGGCACACCTGTGATCACTGAGGCCAGGCTTCAGGAGGAATCTATTACACCTCATATCAGTTTTTCAGGTGGTAATCAGTTTTCCAGAGCAATATTTTTTGTAAATCTTCACTAAGTACATGAGGTGTTTCAGTCAGCTTTCTTCAACCAGAAATCACTTTTCTGATATTCATTATGTTTTACTTGTGCTTGTGTCTATTAAACCTACCAAGAACTGAAGATAAAACTCAGGGGGTTTTTCACAGTTATTAGTCCCAGATCTGTGCACTGGTGATCCATTTCCCATGACACAAAATGCTTGAGGTCAATGAGTGTGGAAAAGGAACCCTTCATTTCTTTGCATGACAGGGAAAAATGGATGATTTAAAATTTGGACAGGTTTGTGGTCTGCTCAATTTGAGTACTTTTGATCTGTACTGTGGTAAAGCTTAAAAGTATTATACAGCTTGGGGGAAAATATCAACTGTGTAGTAATTGCAGTTCACTGCTTACTTTCTGTTTACACGTTATTATCTGACTGCCCATTTAGGAGAAATAATTAGAACTCAGCTAATTATAAATAAGACAGATTTTTTCTTTCTGGCAAATTCCTTAATGTAACTTATTACCCTTGGCAGAGAAGCTGCCATGGCATGAACCTCTTAAATAAAACCTGCACAGTGACCTTTCCATCTGTCAAACTATCATAAATTAAGAGATCAGCAGCAAAGAGGATGAGAGCTTAAAGTCTGGTTCTCAGGCATGGATAGGATGTGCTGTTTATTTGACAGACAGGCTGATTTGCCTTCATTTCACCATTTTGATTGTTTTTCCTGTGCTATCAGGACACCTGTGGGGGACCAAGGAGTCCAATGGACAGCTCCTGCTTTCAGCTGCACCTGCAAAACATTGAAAAACAGTTGTGCCAATGTTCAACAAAAGGTAAATGTTACTCATGGGGTGCTGACAAATCTAGAGATTTTTGAGTGAGATATATGATTGTGGCAGACATACGAGAAATAAATATTCCTTCCATATGATGGAAATAAATACTTGAGTTCTGTCCAGTTTCAGATCATATTGGTGTCACAGACATCTTTTCATGAAAAATCCTTTCCTTAGGGTTTTTCCTTCTGAGAAGCTGAGAGGCCTCTGGAACAAAATGTAAGCAATGGTTATCTGCTGCTGTGGAATGCAACAGGTGGGTCTGGGATTGGCTCATGTTGGTTGTTTCTAATTAATGGCCAATCACAGTCAGCTGGCTCGGACTCTCTGTCCAAGACAGAAGCTTTGTTATCATTCCTTACTATTCCTAGCTAGCCTTCTGATGGAAACCTTTTTTTCTATTCTTTTAGTATAGTTTAAATGAAGTGTATGTCATAAAATAATAAATCAAGCCTTCTGAAACATGGAGTCAGATCCTTTGTCTCTTCCCTCATCCTGGGACCCCTGTGAACATGGTCACATATTGGACAAGTGCAAAGAGACCTGTTGGTATAGGAACTTGAAGGGACTGATGTTTCTGGGACTGTCACCCCAACTACAGTAATTAGTCACATAATGAAATGAAAATTGACCTGTGATAACATGTTCCAGTTGCGGGTTTATGCACCCATGTATTTCACTCAACAGATTTTTCATGCCCTTGTTGAAGTTTCAAGTCTACTTTCATCCACTTTTAAGGTTTTCTCCTTGCCCTGCCCTCTCTCTGTTATATGTGTCTTGCAGCAGTTAAAGCAAAAAGACAGAGAAACCATTCTGCTACAGTGATCCATCACATCAGAAATATATTTGATGCCTTGACTCGGGGGAAGCAAAAACGATCCTTCTTCATAACAGAATCTATTGGGTCCTGGCTGAGGTTCAGAGCACACAGAGCACCTCCTCTCCACTGAAAGCATAAATTCAGTTTTTTCATAAAAAGTCAGTATCTCTAAGATATTGGAATTTGAAACTAGAATCCTGCAGCTGCATAACTTATTTAGAAATTCTGTCACTTTTATTCAGACACTGTCCATATTACAAAGACTTAAGTAAACACCTTTGTCTTAAAATGTGATCATTGCTTTGTTAACTGCAGAGACTAGAATATGAGATTGGGTATTAGAGAACAAGACATCAAAGAACCACATACCCACACGCCTTTTTGGAAACAGAGGCAGTCTGAGGCAGAAGTGTTGTATCTGAGCACCATCTAAGTGGGTTGGTGAGGAAGGGTCCTGTGGGGAGGCAGTGCCTCCTGTGGCTGGGATGTGACTCAGAGCAGCCTTTCCCTGTTGGGATGAGCTGACTTGGAGCAGGCTGTTGCTCACCAGCCTTGCCCACCCTCCTGCAGATGCTCCCAGCCCTGCTGGCTCTTCCTGCTGCCAACGGGGAACCTCCCACAGCCCAAACCGCACAGGCACAGACACTGCAAATGTCATGGGCTGCAAAAGATGGCAGCTCTGATCCTGCTCAAAAACACCCAGCTGAGAATTGGCAAACTGATCTGCAGCCTACAGAAAATCTCACACAGGGAAACCTTTTCTGATTGGATGTGGCCTCTTGTTTACACAGAATTTTGAACCTCAATTCCCCTATTTGAAGGATGAAACAGAAGGAAAGCGAACATTTAGAAATGTGGTATTTCTTTTTTCTCTCCTCACTCTAGTAAATAGGTAACACCAACCTCATAATAACCTCACAGAAATGTATTTTTGTGTACCAACATTAAAAAAACTTATCTGTGCAAAGTTTTTTATTTCAATTTTCTCGCTTTGTCAGATGTATGTTATTCCAGCAACTGGGCTACAGTCAGTCTCAACTGGAGAGCCAATAATCAATTTGGAAGCAATAATGATGAAATTCATTAAGTACAAAATTCTCATTTATTTGTATTTCATTAATATTTTCCTAGGGCTTCAGATCAGTTAATACACAAGTCAGACTGGAATAGTTTTCTGACATCAGAGATTAAACACAGATTTCTTCCTCTTCATCAAACCATTTCTTACTTATCCTTGTGCAGACCACTGAGCCCCTCATACAGCAGCAGTTTCATAAATACAAACTATACTGCAGCAGTTTTATCCTTATTTAGCACTTCAAAACAGAAAACCTCCAAACCTGAGGAGAAACAGTGAGAAGAGGGAGTATATAGTAGAAAAAAATCCTAAGCAGAGAACAGAAAGATAAAAATGGAACATGCACATAGCAGGAAACCAATCTTCAAAAAAGCCAGTCTTCAGATTCCATGGGTAAATCCAAAGGAAGCTGCTGTGATCCTCCAGACATCTCAAACTGGATATGTGTCAGAGCTTTCCCACACAAGCCCTTGTTCTCCTTTCTCAGTTTTAAATTGCTCCAAACCCTCCAAGATTATGCATCTCCCTTGTCTTTAGCCCAAGCCAAGGTGTGTGGCTGAGGCACATCCACCCTGCCCTTCCTTCTTCTCCAGAGGAACAAGCTGCTCAGTGGGAGAGAGGAGAGGGACAGGGAACAAGAGAACTTGCCCAGGCTGAAGCCTTGCTTTGCACAGCAGTGGCAGCTGGAGCTGCTCCTCCTGGGCTGATTGCTGGTTTCCTGATGAAGTTTCCACATTTGATGCTCTCGTGTCAGACATGAACTGGAGTGTTTTACTACATTCTTTTCTTTAGTTCTTAGAAGCATGTTTCTGTTTCATTCATAGAAATTCCTGCCTCAAGACAGTATTTCAGTGGGAGGTATTTGTATGTGGGGAAACAGATGGGTGACATGCTTTACAATTGAGCTTTAATGGCAATAGGTAACTGTGACAGTGAAATTCTAGTAAGGTCCTACTGAGAATTGTCCTGGCCTTTCCTGTTGCTCCTAGAGAATTTTATGTAGAAATTGCATCTGGAAAACAGCAATCAGCCCAGGAGGAGCAGCTCCAGCTGCCACGACTGTGAATAGCACGGCTTCAGCCTGGGCAAGTTCTCTTGCTTCCCTGTCCTTCTCCTCTCTCCCACTGACCAGCTTGTTCCTCTGGAGAAACTTCTCCTGGCTGCCCTGGTCCAGAGGGAAAAGTCCAGGAAGAGCCACAGAAACCCTCCCAGAGGATGCTCCTGCTCTCTCCAGTGTGGGTGATGCCCAGAGGAGCAGCCTGCCAGGACAAGCCTCCTGTGTCCTCACTGTGTGTCCTCCTCTTCATGTCCCCTGTCCTGGGATTGAATTCAGTCCCTGGCTGAAGTGCTGGCAAGCTGCATTTCCCCACCTGAAACCCAGGTGGGTTGGCCATGGCTCCCCTGCCTCCTCCTGCTGTGCACTGGCCCAGGCAGAGTCAGTGCCTGTGTCAGCCCCTGTCTGTGCACCTCAGCAGCGCCAACAGAAAAAAATCCAGTTATAATTTTAATCAACTTGTGGGTCTGAGCCTTCAGGTCAGACTGTATTCACACTCTCAGTAATCTGAATAATATCATAAGGGCTTAATCCTCATTCAACCTATTTAATTTTAAATGAAAATAGACTGTCTTTAAATCACCTGAAATCAGCATTTGTGTCTTCAAATAAGCAAATATTTATGAGTCTGTTGAGAAGATTCTGGTTTTTTTTCTAATACCAGAATAAAAATGTGATCCCAGCAATGCCTGTCATGTTTCTGCATGAATTGAAAATAAACCTCTGTCGTGTTAAATACAGTATTGCAACTGGAAATGCAAGTGAGATAACCAGAAAAGAAAATAGTTCACAGATGCTCAAGTAATTTATGCACACTTGAAATTATTTTAACAATGCTTATGTTACATTTAGTTAAGGAAGAAAACTCCTGGGTCATCCTTCTAGTTCTCCCCTAAAAACTATTTTTACTTTTAAACAAGTCTATGACAAATAGAATTCAGTAATTCCAACATTAAATGCAGAATCAAATATGGTCCAAACCATAAAATTCTCTAGGAGCAACAGGAAAGGCCAGGACAATTCTCAGTAGGACCTTACTAGAATTTCACTGTCACAGTTACCTATTGCCATTAAAGCTCAATTGTAAAGCATGGCACCAATCTGTTTCCCCCCATACAAACACCTCCCACTGAAATACTGTCTTGAGGCAGGAATTTCTATGAATGAAACAGAAACATGCTTCTAAGAACTAAAGAAAAGAATGTAATAAAACACTCCAGTTCATTTCTGATGGGACAGCATCAAATGTAGAAACTTCATCCAGAAACCAGCAATATTTGCCATGTTGCTTAATGTGCTTTAGAGCCCAGTTTCTATGTGTTGGATAAATAACATCTTTGCTACTCTCTGCTGTAGAGACCAAGCATAGGATGGATCCTGGATTTGTAGATAACCATTTACATGGGGCATTAAATTTCCTTTTGACAGCCACAATTACAACATCACCAAGTGCATGTATATGTTGGTGTCCTGGGCCTCCTCAGCAAGGCTGGCAATTTAGAACAAAGAATATTTAGGATACAGTTTCAGTAGCAGGAAATGGAGACGTCTGTGTTGATGCATACATTTCCAAAGCTGAAAGGACAAGGCTTCAGCCCACAGCTGTAAATTATTCATAGCATATTCTGACACACTGGGGAAAAGCCCTGAATATTCATATGCCACACAACTGGTAAAGTCCCTATAAATTTGGGAAATGATGAGGTTGTGGAAACTTTTCTTATTTTTATTACACAAAACTGATGGGACAAGCTGTGCCACAGTGGATTTTACCAATACAAGACATGCAAGCAGATGAATTTCTGGAAGACCTGAGCCTTGTCTTATAGCTCCTATATTTTTAGGCAATTTTTTCCCAGAATAACTGGGGATGCCAGGAGTTTGATAATTGTATTCTGAAACCACAGACACTCATAAAATATTAGTCATTATATTGCACTCATTTGTAAATCAGATTGGAAATTGTTTTCATAATCTGTCCATATTCAATAATGTAAACATCTGATCCACGATTGTCTGTTCTCATAAATCTTATTTAGCTGGACAAAATGAGTGCAAAATATAGCTATTCCAATTTTGTTACTTCTATTGTGCATTAATAAAGTTGACTATTTAGTGCCCTTGATGACAAAGAATGTAAGTGCCCAATGATTGCCTCTGAATAAAAAAAAAATCACTATTTCTGCAATGTTAGTCATTTTTATTACAGAAACACACTACATTGCCAGCCAAGCACTGGAAGATCAAGAATGTGGTATTCTTTTTTCTTTTGAAAAATCATTTGATTTAACCAGGCAGATCTTCCCTGATCATACATGTTGTGTGACTGTCATATACTTCATGAGTGTGATTCTCTTACATAGCTTAAAACACCTTTAGACAAATGTGAAAGCACCCTTTTATTTCTGTGAGGAATCAGTGGGACTCAGATATCTGCTTTAGGGAGAGATGAATTCTGCCCTAAACCCTGCACTAGCTCCGTCTGTACCAGGAGTCAGGATCACTGGTTCAGATGAATGCACTCACTTGGGTCTGATGCTGGGTGTCTTCTCTGGAGTCACACAGCAGCAAATCAGTGACAGAGCCAGGATGGAACTGCAGTTTTCGGGCCCTTCCTATGATGCCTCTGCTTCCATGTATTACTGCCTTGCTTTCGAAACTCTTGCAGAACAAATTTTAACTTTGTCCACGGATACGACATCAGGTTTAAAAATGCCAGAAACCAGAAGCCCACACTGAAAAGCCACGTTTGTAACACTGAGCTCTCCTTGCTGCACACATAATTCCCACTGACACGAGCACTAATGTGGCATTTCAGGCTGGTGCACTGGGAATTCAGCTGCTGAAGGAGTGCAAGCACACAGTCCTCAGGTGAACCGGCCTCAGGTAGATTTCAATTACTCTCTGCTCTTTCAAAATGACAGTTTCTGATCTCGGATTTCCACTGGCTACTGAGCTTCAGAAACAAGCATATTGTACATGGCAAACAGTTATTGTATGCACTGGGTCACCAGCCAGATTGTCACCAGCCTGCCTTTAGTGACACGCATCTACTGTCTGCAGCAGCTCACGACACACCCAGATGTCCTGAAATTCAGCTTCAGAAATGCACAGTAGGGTGTGGATGTTGCTCTGCTGAAAGAAAACAATCCTAAAATTCTGCAGGATTTCCCCATGTAGAAAAAGAGTTCCTGGAAAGCTTGGAGCTGTTCAGCATTTCTCAAGATTTCCATCCCTTCTCGGGCACCTCTCTTTGCTTCAGGGTATGTGGTTAAGAAATGCATGTGGGGCACTCCTCAGGAGGAAATTACAGATGATAAAAAGCCTCTCTGAGGAGAAAGAATGATGCATAAACCAGAGCAGTTTCTGACTTGCATTTTTTATGCATGCAAACCAACCAATTACATACACATCTATGCCCATTTCATGGTCCTTAATCCAGGAGCAATCTTTTACCCAGACCCCTGAACTGCACCGTGCACCCATCCACAGAGACCCTGTTACAGCTATAAAAGAGTGAAAGCATAAAAAATCCTTTCATATTCCAATCAGTTCTGTGCAGATGCAGCAAGAGAGATACACAGAGTGACAAACAGAGTGAAAGCACTGAGCAGTTACGTAACATCCTCCCTAAAACTCTGTAGAGCAATATAACCTTTTAATTTCTGCAAAGGCTGCAATGATACTCACAACTTGTTTACAAAATAGTTATCCCCCTTTAATCATTCTGTATTTCTCATATGTTGTACTGCATATTAAAAGATTTTAGCCTTTCTAAAATAGATCTTGCTTATATAACATGAGGCACATGAAATAGAGTTTTCACTCTACAGCAGTTCACACCAAGAAGTACCCCTGTGATTCCTACATGGCTTCAAGCAATGCAGTCTTCACAGGAAAAGTTTTTTTTCCAATTAATTCTGAAAGTTTTCAAAGAGACTTCTGAAAATAAAGGAAGTAGTTTATTGTCCCATATATAGACCACTCTATAAAGTTAATTATTTTAATTTGGTAGTATTTCAGATTCTATTATCCATGCATAAACAGAGAATTCACAAGAACAGAATCCAGACACACATTCTCCTCCCATAAAATCAGATATACCACACCAAAATCAAGCTTCTACAAATTATAATTTTGTGTAAAATAAACAATAAACTGTGGCACTTTTTTCTGCTAAAACTGACAAAAAGTTACCAGATGTCAACTGAGAGCTTAACTGGCTGCTGAGCCAGTTTCCCTTGCTGTTCAAAATGCCAGCTTTTTGCACTGAAAATGTATTATATTTTGCAGAACTGAATGTTCCTTCATACATGCATACACAGACACAAAGAGACAAAAGCAAGCACGGATTTTTATTCCATAGTGTGATGCAACTAATTTGAACTTGTTCACGGTGGCGCTCAGGAAAGATAATGCGCTCCCAAATTGGGCTCTGGAGGTTTGGTCCTGCTCTTGTTAGAGGCATTAGCAGAACTCTCTGTGATTTTACCAAGAGCCAGGATTTGGTCCTTAGGAAGATAAGAAAACTTAATATCAAGTGTTGCAATCTTCTTAAAAGATATTGTCACTATTGGTTGATTTTCAGAATGAGCATCTCGTAAGTAGTTGGAGCATTTGTTGTGATAAGAAGTTCTGCTCATGCCTCTGGCTTTTCTGAGTTTCTTTTTACTTTATATTCTTGTCTAGTAGAAAGATAAATGCTCAATGAACAAGGCTGTTTTAAAGTAATTTTCTTTCATTTTAATTTGCAGGGGTTTGTAAGATTGCAGTGACTGCGTGTAATTCCTAAAACCACAATAATTTACATACATTAAGAAGGTATGTGTGTGAAGTATGTCATTACCTCTGTCTCCTGCAAAGCTTTTCTATATGAAAAGAGATTCTGATTCAGAATTATGAAACATGTCTATAAATACTGTAGAGAAATTAAATTAATAATACTTGGCAATTATTTCTTTTCTTGAAACATTAATCATTGGGTCTTGTTCAGAACCTGTTTCATTCTGAATAAAAGTGAAGACCCACTGGAGCCAGAAAATTTCTCATAAATTGTAACTCCATTTAAGTGACAAGGAAACTAAGAACTGGAAATTTTAAGAGACTTGTAGCAGCTTTTCAATATTTTTTTAAACACCAACAAGTCTGTGTTCAGAAAAATGTAAGTTTTTAGAAGTCTTCAAACCTCATACCATGTTATTTTTGTTACAAAAAGGAGCTACTGAGTATTGAACAGCTTTAAAGTCCTGCCAATGCCAAGTCTCCTAGTGGAGAGCTACTGCATATTCTGGTCTGTGTGTGAACCTATTTAGTGCATATTCAGTTGCATGAAAAAATAATGAAGCAAATTGCATTTATTTAAGGACTGATTACATCAAATAAGTGGTTGAAGGTAAATCAGAGATTTAGAAGGGAACAGTAATTACAGCCAGTGATCTAGATATCCACTATAACCCAAAAAACCACAGCAAAGTGTATTTGTATGTGGCTCACATCTCTGTATATGGTGTTTTCTGGCCTGGCTGGCCATGCTGCTGAGTTTAGTAGAGGACAGTTCTTTCATGGTGCTTTAATGCTGCAACCCCAAGATGAAGAGCAGTCCAGAGCAGCTCCAGTTATAACCATGGCAACACTTCATCTTCATTTTGGCAGCTCAATTCCTTTTGCCCTCCTTTTGAAGACAAAGATGTCTATATTGCCTGCAAGTCATTTTTTTTTTTACCTGAGTGATAAGAATTGTTCTCGATTTTCCAAATCAAATTTCTCTAATGCCTTATAAAATGACATTTCTGTCACAGTTCTACTGGAGATTTCTTGCCTGACATACATCTCAAATAGTTCTTTATTTTATTCCATGGATGGCTTACAGCAATCCTGTGAGTCAAGGATTGCTGTTGGCTTCTTCCTCCTCCTGTTATTTTCAAAGAGCTACTTTCAGGCTTTAATCATGTATGTTTATACTTACACTGTTGTAGGCAGCATACAGGAATTATTAAATGAGATTTTCTAGCATGTGTTAAACAGGTTGTCTGATTTCTCATGTCTCATGGCTTGGAAAGGTAATTCTATAAAACCATACAATTCAGGCCTTAGTCCACCTCTAACAGAGCTGATTAGGAGAGGGCTTGCCTTGATTGAGTTACTCCATAATTAGCTGCAGAAATGTTCCTTGGCCCCTTTGCTAAACAGCACAGCATTTTCAGAGCCCCAGTGCTGGGTTAACAATGACAACAACAACACTTCCCCTTGCCTGAGTCTCCTGCTCGTGGCACAGGATTTGTGCTGCTTGGAATCTCTGCTTCTGCAGAAACAAGTAAACACTGAGGCAGATCAGAAAACAGACTTGGCCTCACAATCTTAATCATTTCAAGTAACATCTTTGTTACTGTATTAGTCACATCCTTCACAGAGAAAAGGACTGTGAAACCTACTGCAATTTCCAGACTCTCCTCCCAGATTTTGTTTTGTTCAGAACTATTATACTGTTGACTATGTTTGCTTATTATCACTTTTCATTTGTGTTCTATTGTGTTTCATTCCAGTTTTTCACTCTGGTTCATCTCTAATTCTATTTCCTGTCTTCCACAGTTGAACTCCTTCATCTCTCACTGTTCTATTTGCATGAAATAGCAAGTCTAGCACTTAGATTTGGTTTTGTACTTGTCATATCACAGAGCAGGATCCTCCCATTAATTACATTCACTCCTCTGCAATTTTAGTCTTTGTTTTGGTTTGAACAATTGTTTTAGTTACTTGACAAAACTTTGTACTTTTCATTCACATCTTCTGGTATTTGCTATCAGGAAGAGCCTCTATACCACTGCACATCTTAGAGGAATGCATATGAAGCCTTCAAAGTTTGACATTTCAGAAACCTCAGGGACACATCTCATTCCACTTCCCTTGCTCACCTTCACAAGAAACCCCCAAAAGAGAGATTTCTCTGTATTATGCAATGGAAAATTAGATCAGCTAAAACTGTTGGCTTTAACCTTCATTAATTTAACATCTAGTTCATATCTGATTTCTGTGTCCCTGCACTGTAAGAAAGGGAGTAATACAAGTTAGCTCCCTAATAAGCTCCCAAAAATTTAATTTTTAGGTCTTTTGGACAGAATGCCCCAAAGATAAAATTTTTATTTCATTTACTTTTTTCAGCCTGTTTTTTATTACTCATTTCCTTAGCATGGGAATTATCATCAATTATCACCAAGCTGGGGACTGGGAGGGACACTGCCAGAGCCGTGTGCATACCAGGACTCATCCCTCTGCAGCAGAAAATCAGAGAAACAGACAAAAAACACAGCCTTTCACCTCAGTACCAAACTGAAATGTTTTTCCTGCCTGGAACATGCAAATAGCTATTTTGGGTACAGCTCTGGGGCTGTAAGGTGTAAAGAGCAAGCCTGTCTATGACTGAAATAGCTGTCATAGTGATTCTTGCTTATTAAGCTTTCTAAAATCCACCAGCACATCCAGACAGACCCTTGAAACTTTCTTACAGTCCAAGGCAACCTTCTATTTAAGATTTTCAGGTCTCTCCTGCCAGTTTTCCCATCAGTGAGAAGAGCAGTACCCTGGCTCCGTGGGTAAAATAAATGGTTAAAATAAAATGGTTAAAATAAAAAATAAAATGGTTAAAATAAAATAGAAAAAACAGCTGTGGGCAAGGACTGGGCTGAAAATCAACCCCATCACTTTGCAGGCCCATTTCACTGTCTGACACTGCTCATCTCTACCACTGACCATCACAGACCCAAGCCAAGCACCTCCTGTCAGGTGGCAGCAGCTGCCAAGGGGTTTGCACATTCTCTGTCTTCCCAGTTTTAGGTGGGAGACACTGAAATACCTGAATACCTCCCATGGTCAGACATTTCAAACTCAGAAGAAAAAGCCATGCTCTGGAATATTAAATATAGTCTGGTGGAAAAATACTTGGCTCCTCTCTAAAATGCTGTGCTGTTAAAAGAATGTGGAGCACCATTTTCTAGTTCTCCATGGGTAGGTGACCTCTATATCACTTACACACTGCTCCATTAGTCAACTCTGCTTTTTCTGGTTCCAACCCTCAGTGAGGAAATCTGCAGACTCCAGCTAATTGTTGCAAAAAAAAAAAAAGAAAAAGAAAAATTACAGTCCTGAGAATTATTTCTGGATCATCACAACTGCCTGTCACTGTGAGTAAAGCCATTACCTGGAAGGACTTTTCATGGAACAAAGCAGCTCTCTCCCATTAGTATGGTCTTGTAGGAGCATACAAATTTAGTGAATTTACTGGCAATATTCTTAAAGATGTTCCAAAACTTGCACAGGGAACTTCTACAGGGAAAAGAGCATCACTGCACTGCTCCCTGCCTTCAAAATAATCAGGTGTTATGCAGCATGGATCACTTTGGTGGGTACCAATTACAGGAAATTCTGCTGACAAATACCTCTGTCAAGATTTAATGGGATAGATTTGCTATAAATAATGTGCTGAAGTTTGTCACAAAAAAAAAGAATTATTCCCAATGCAAATCACTCTCTTCTTTACCATTCTCTCCTCTTTTCATGGATAGATAGATAGATGGATAGATAGATAGATAGACAGATAGATAGATAGATAGATAGATAGATAGATAGATAGATAGATAGATAGATAGATATGATAGATGATAGATAGATAGAGATGATAGATAGATAGATAGATAGATAGATAGATAGATAGATAGATAGATAGATAGATAGATAGATAGATAGATAGATAGATAGACAGATAGATAGATGGATAGATAGATGGATAGATAGATAGATATGATAGATAGATAGATGATAGATAGATAGATAGATAGATAGATAGATAGATAGATAGATAGATAGATAGATAGATAGATATAGATAGATAGACAGATAGATAGATAGATAGATAGATAGATAGATAGATAGATGACAGACAGATAGATGGATAGATAGATAGATAGATAGATAGATAGATAGATAGATAGATAGATAGATAGATGGATAGATAGATAGACAGATAGATAGACAGACAGATAGATAGATAGATAGATAGATAGATAGATAGATAGATAGATAGATAGATAGATAGATAGATAGACAGACAGACAGATAGATAGACAGATTTACAGCCAGTCATGGCATCTTGCTACACACGTGACTCACATGCCTCCAGACTTTGAAGATAAATATAGAAAGGACCAATAGGATGTAGCAGAATAATAAAAAGTAAATTTTCTTTCTGGTGAAGAAAACAATAAAAAGGATGCATGTGGAGCTCACTTGAGGTAAGATTGATTAGGTGTTACTGATAGAGCAGGAAGCCATTTTCATTCTCTTGAGTTCCTGTGCTATTTTTCTAAAATACAGGGAAATAAACAGTGGAGACACTGAAGTGACACCTGAAAGTCTATCACAGCAGTGTCTCTGCAGCTCTGTGCCTCCTGGGATCACTCAGAGCCTGCAACTCAGAGCTGGACTTGGAAAAACAAGCAAGATTTATTGTAGGTAAAGAGATTTTTCTAAGAAATCAATAATTTTTTTATCATGACATTATTATAATATGATCCTGAAAATATATATATTTCATACCATCATGAGAAGGAAAAAATGGTTAATGTGACTACTGAAAGAAGTAAGTGGTGTATTTGGTATTCTTGGGCAGGATCAGTTCTGTCCTAAGGTTATATAAAATATTTACAGGACAGGAGTCTCTGAATTTCATTTTGAAGTTGCAATAAAAGATGCCAGTTCTACAGAGAACCCAGCTCTTTTCAAAAAGCAAAAAAATTAAATCCTCAAACACAAAAATAGTTTTATTTTAAAGATAAAATTTTAAACTTTACAATTCCTGAATTGTATGATTTTGACTGGAATACATCCTTAACATGTAAAATTTCTCATGATTCTGCTGTCACATAAAACCCTGACCTACCAGAAAATACTTTATAAAGTTAATTTCTTAATTTTAAAAATAAAACAAAATTAAAAATAATATTTATAAAATACATATTGATTAAAATTATTCTTTTCTCATCCCTATGCCACCCTTGGCAAGCCCTAACAACAGCTCAAAACATCATTTTACTCTGTGGAAAAACTTTTATTAAATGTATGTCCTATGACAGAGACATTCAGTATTACTCAGAAGATTATCTGAGCATTCCACATCCCACAAAATTCATTTATTTTACTGATAAGCTGTAAGCAGACAGAACTCAAACTTTGTTCTTTTGTTCAAACTGTATTTTATCACATTTTGTATTTTTCTCATTACCTTCTTTCTAGTTGTTTCTGGTTTTTGATAAATCCTACCTGAATTTCCATACTTTAATTTTTTAAAATCCATTTTGTAGAAGCCCTTCCTTTAGTAATTAAGTAGTTACATTTAGGAGTTAAAACTCTAAAGTTAAAGGACAAATAATAAATTATAGCTCATTTGGTAATCCTGGTCCTGGAGCTGATATTTCTCAATGCATTTGCTGCTCTCTTTTTACAGCATGGTTACTCATGCTTTATTTTTATCATTTATTATTTACAAAGAACCATGTGTTCCTCGTTCTTCACAAAACAGCAAATGTTCCAGGTCTCTGCTCAGAAAAGCTCAGGATTTATGATCAAAAGGATGCGGATTCTTCTGCTTTGAAATGTTCTTCAATGTTACATCCCAGAAAAAACAGCAGGAAAGCCAACAGCCCATCCCAGCCCACTGCAGGCAAATAACTCCACCCCAATCAGGCCTTGCTACCATAAAGCCCAAATCCATTTCCTTTCCATGATTTCCCTTCTTTCAGCACTGCAGAGCTGATGTTTCCATCACATTCTGGTACCCACCTCTAATGTGTGTTTGGGTGCTGGTTGGTCCTTACAGCCGAAATCTGAATTGATGAAGTTCACTGAAATCTGAATTGATGAAGGGCTTGAAAAGTGACCATGACCCCAAGCTGCATTGCAGAGCATCACGTTGAATTTCTTTGTTCTTTTAAGTGTAACTCAGCAGCACTCACTGGATATCTGGCTTATGTGAATGATAGGTCTATAAATATAACTTATAGCTCTTTAAACTTGCTCATTCCATCCATGTCTGAGTGCCAGAGACATCTCATTAACGCTCCTGATATGCCAATGAACACGATGAAGAATTGCATGAACATGCAGAATTGATTTTTACCCTTCTTTTTACATTTGTTCATGAACAGTTCATCCTGTGATAACAGAAGTTAAATCCTTTACCAGCTTTCTAAACTGTCTGGCTCTTTGTTTAACCAATTCAGGTTTTCAATGAGCTCCAATTTTGTAACTTTTGAGATGTGGAAAACCCATGTACTTGAATTTCTCAACATTAAAACAGAGAAACCAGTGATAAATGCTGTTACAGCCACGATCAGAAAGAGAGCTGCCTCTTTTTCTCAGACCAAGGGGAGTAGCTGCCAAAACTAGAGGGGTTTTCAGGTGCACCAACTTCTCCTGAGGTCTGAAATAGGAGTTAAATTTGAAGGCACATCAAGGCCCTCTGAAATAGGGAGTTTCAAGTTCATAAAACAGGCAAGTGTTACTTGTAAGAGGGAAAGGAAATTTCCCAACCTCCCACATTTATTCTCAGTTATGACGTAATTGTGCTCTTCTTTCTAGAGAAAGAATTGTTCTTCTTTCTGAAACCTCTGGTTGTGAGTCTCAAGATGTCTTCATATCAAGTTGTTCAGTTGCCCAGCACTACACGAACCTCATCACTCACTTAGATAACCACATTATTGTATTTTATTTTCCCTATTTTTCTCCAACAAAGACCGCATGTATCTCAGTGTCAGCTTTGCTTGGTGACCCCAGCAGACCATTGTGGCACCTTACAGAAGAACCACTTGAAGATGTGAACTTTTTTAGCATGTTAATAGAGGGAATAAAGCTAAAATATGGACAAGAAGAGAACAAAGAGGTCACCTGTGAGAAGAAATTCACTTTGTGACAGAGTTATGGCTACAGAAGAAGTCCAGGCCACAGAGCAAAGATGAGGAAAAGTCTGTTCTGGAAATACAGTTTTGTCTCCCCAACTGTATCCTTCCCTTTGTGACTAGCATTTAAAAATTCAATGTTGATGGAAGAATAAATGCAGTTTACATGATGTTGAAGCTAAAATTCAACATTTTTACTCCTCTGTTAAGTTCCTGACTGAACCAAGAAGTCCCTTTGGTCTGAGGTAAGATGTATTTCTTCTGTCAGTCACTAGGCTTTGCATTTTTGGGGAAACAAAACCATAAATGTTTCCCTCCAGATTAAGAGACTTAGTTATAGGTCAGAAACCTATTATGCTAATCTGGTTTAAAAAAACCCCAAAAGCAAAGGAAAAAAGGTCTGAAGAGGTAACAATACTGATTCAACTTATCTCCACTCATGTTTTTAAAGGAAGCAGTCAATCATCTTTTATTTTATTAACAGCTTGGTTTCTACAATATGTCCAAGTAAGAACTGGTTGTAACTGTGGATTGCAGAGTGATTAAGTGATCACTTCCCAGTCCAAATAAATGGCTTCAGTCATACCTAAGATTTTTAGGTATTTTTAGGCTTAAATAAACACTCTTGTGACTCCCTTTCAGAAATACAAGTCATATTTTGGAAACAGTTTTGCTTCAATGACAAATAATTTTACATTTCAGGAAAAAGATGATTTCAAAACTGAAGTTGTCAGTACTTCAAAGTTTCCAATTCACTTAAATTTCCTCTGATATTCAGTACATTCCCCTCAAATGAAGATAATGATAATCCATAACTTCTAAAACTTCTAAAAGGTTTTGCAGTTCTTAAGAGAAAAATGTTACAAAAATTGAAAGAATTTTTGCTTTATTAGTTAAAATGGAAGAGTGACACCTCGGTTGAACTGCAGTTCATGCTTTAAAGAGATTACAGGTGTTTTTGTCATGTTATTTTTGTAAATGTTTTTAGCTCTGAAAATATTTTAATTTCTCTTTTGCACATGACACAGATATAACACTACCAATTGCACAGTGCCAACATAGCTCCCAGAAACATTCACTTATCTGTCCTTAGTTCTTCATATTTTTATCTGAAATTGTACAGCTGTATTGGAAAGAAATAACTTATGTGTTGCCTTTTCTCCCAAGTGTTGCTGTGAAAATGAACTTGTAGATTGCATGGAGGAATCATGAGCAGAGCTCCATAGCCTGACAGCTCCAGTAACTGCTCAACAGGTTGCAGCAGAAATGAAGGATAAGTAGGGGAGCTGAAGAAATGCTGAGTGCTTTGGAAGGAGCTACAATTAAGGTGGGCAGAACATATTTTTTTTTTTACCTGGAATTTAAGCAAGACAGCAGAGCCAACATGCCAGTAATATAAGGAAATTGAGATGCAGGCACAGTAGATATTTTGATCACTATTAACTCACTTCACAGTTCTGGTAGGGTGATAGCACAATCTGTTACCACTGGAAGAATTGTGAAGCCTTAATTGAACACATTAAAGTCTCTTTATCCATTATTGGAGCAAAGACTTCAATATTATACAGCTGAAGTGCATTTTCTGAATCCTAAATGGAAACACCACTCAGTTTCTGAACCAAAGTTTGCATAAACAGTGCTTAAACAGCAATTTCCTTGATCTGATTTATGAAGAGGCACTGAGACTGGAGCATCAGTATTCCAGAATCAGCTTCTGGAAGGGCTTTTAGCACATCAGTAAGAAACTCCCTGTCACAAGGAGTAGATACACAATGGGCAAGATATCTTTAGCAAAAGCAAACAGCAGACAAACAATATTAAAGAAAATAAAGCAAAAATTCAGATGAAATCCCTCCACACTTCAGAGAAGGACAAAGGATTTGAGAGCTTCTAAAGCAGAGAAAGACAAGACCCAAACTTTTCTCCAAAGTGCCTCCATCTATTCATTTGGTTACAGAGCAAAGCAGGATGACATGCAGTAATCCAAATAAAGTGAGTAAAGGGAGATGCATTAAAAAAATTAGGCTGTTGCCTCCTCCTTGGACCTATCAAGTAGTTCTTGTGCCAAAGAACAAATTCTCTACATGCCCTCCAGCTTCCCCACGTCAGCAGCGTTCTTGCTCCTCATCAGCCAGACACTTCCCAAGTTAATTCCTTTGCCATGAGCTGGGCTAAACAAATCTCCCAGCACACACTGCATCTTCCTCCCTGCCTCATGAAACAGGGATCTCGCTCAATCCCTATTTTCTAACTTGTATCTAAGCAAATGCATATGTCTACTACACATGATATCTTAATCACTAGTACCTCCTGAAGAAAAGTTTCAACATCTGCTGTATCTTAATTATAGCATCTCAAGGGACACCAGCTGACTCTGACATTAGTTAGCAAAGCTTTTCCTATTAGGAATTCTTTGGAGGCCAAATTGTTCATCTGAACAATGCAACAACACAGCAGGTGAAATACTCTGATGCAGCAAAGCAGCACAAAATCTATTTGCCTTCCAACCCCTCGTGCAGGATTTTCTTGCTAAGCCCACACCAGGGAAGGTAAATACCTCTCTGCAAAAAGATGAATTCCACTCTGAAAGAGGTGGAGTTGTTCTGTAAAGAGCAAGCCTTTGTCAGGTATAAATTATCACAATGCTGTTGTCATGGAGCTGGGAGAATTTATCCCTGCTGAGGATCTGCTCCAGGATTTTCCAGCTTTTATTGCTGTGTATGTATTGTTGTAGTGAAAGGTTGTCTGTCATGGTGAAAACGAGCCCAGCACAATGATTTGTTTGTATTTATAGTTATAGCTCTGTGGCTTTGTGTCTGTTAGTCATTGGTTTTTTTGTTTTTTCCTAATCACATCTGCTCATGCTACTTTCTGAATCTGAAATCCCCCATTAAGATGAGCTGTCAGTAACAGCTTTTTATCAGAGTTTATAACTCTCTGCTGGCCCTGGGACATGTGCAGCTAATGGCATGATTGCAACTGAGAAAGCAGAAGTAGGGAGGCTGTGCTAGTGACATGTTTAAAGACAAGCAGTGCTAGGAAAGTTTAGATAAATTCCTGGTCTAAGCCCTCAGTTTACCAGGTAACATCCCTGACAAAGTGAGGAAGTGTTTCTTTTTGAAAATTATGAAAATTAATAGTTACTGAGAATCAAATATTCACTTTAAAATTAAAGAAAAAGTGAATAAGTAAAATTTGTAACAACTGTCCTGTAAAGCTTTCTTCAGTTGCATAGCTGTGCAGAATCTCTCTGGCATAGCTGGTTGTAATGAGAATGTCTTATTTTTTGGGATTAGATTTACAAAAGCGCCAAGAGATCTGTAAGTGCAAATCTCATGTCTTTTCTCTGAGTCTTGTGTTATTGTATCAGTCACATTTGCTTTGAAAATAAACTCTTCTTATTCCAGTGGGGTTTTTATTCTGTTCTTCACAATCAGGACAGGTAGTCAAACTGGCCCAAAGCCAAAGTAAAAATATTTCCCCTGCACTGGAATCTTATATTATCATATAGATATGAAAGAATTCCTAAAATGAAACCAGTTTCCCTGGCACTGACAAACTAGAAGGCAGCTTTCAAAGAATCAGTTTTTCAAAAGACAGACTTCAGAGCCCAATGGTGCACTTTAATCACTTGTTTTACAGAGATATTTCTCACACAAGCATAAGATGCAAATTATTATTCTCACCCTATCTCAGCCTGTTAGACCTGATTGCTGCTGATGCACATTCTTTAAAGAACTTTAAAATCCAGAGTGAGCTTTTTATTCCCTCTTTGTCAAAGAACCCCAGTCAAATTTTGTCTGCTACCATCTACGCATCCCAATATGTTAATATTTTGTTAGCAACTGAAAAAATGATGCCTTATTTTCCCTCTCCGTAGTCAAAATGAATATGTGTTATGAATATGCCTAGAACCATTAAATAATGAGCCTGAAACACAGGTTATTTGTGAATGACAGAAAACCCAAAAAGAAAAAAGCAGCAGGATTTGTTTGTGGCAGACCAGTCTGACACGCTGAGTCTGACATTTACAAACTCCTGCTATTTAAAAGTTACTTCCTTGCTATTAATCCTGCCTTGCCATTTTTGTAACAGCAGAAGAAAAGATGAACTGAAGCTGGTGGATTACCATAACTGGTGACCCAGCAGCTTTTCCCTTGGCAGGTGTCCCCCAGCTCCCTCCACCAGCCTGTGCTGGAATCAAATGAGGATGTGCTCTCTCCTCAACGAGCTGATGTGCACACTTCTCTGCATGGCTGCCTCTCTTGCTGTGAAATGCTGTAAAATACAGAGATCCTTGTGCTGCCTCTCCACATGACACCACATCAAACACAAAGAATACCAAATGACTTCAGGGGGGACACTGAATCACTCCGGAACTGGCCCAGCTGGACTGAAAAATTTCAGAGCACCTCTCATAGTCAAGCAGCTGAGCAAGGGCACAAGGATTTGGCCTTTTGAGCTGGTGGGACAGACACACATTCAGCATCCCACAAAAACAGGTTTCAGAAGAGTGTTTCCTTATATCCTCCCTTTTTGGCAGTACATCTTTTCTGTCTGTCAGCAAACAACTCCTGATCTGTGTGATAGGAACTATTTAACCAACACAGGTATTTCAGTTAACAAAAAAATAAAATGGGGGGAAAAAAAAGAAAGACCCATCATTCTTAAAAATATTGTTAGGGGTTGAAATTGAACATGCATTATGAAAAAGGAGCATCTGAAACACAAACTTCCTGCTCAGCAGAGGAGAGTAATGACTTGGGAGCCAGTGCAGTAGAGGAAAGCCAAAAATTGTAATGAAAAAAGCTTTGATGGCTCCAAGGGAACTGAGGAAAGCACATTCTTCATCTGATATGGGGTGTACGTGGGAGATCAGCCCTGACTTTCAAGAAGAGCCTTCCCAGAGTGACATCAGCTGCCTAGAGGCCACAGGCTGAGGTTCAGCTCGGCCCTGGCTGGGGTTCCACAATTCAGCACTCACCCAGCACAAAGTGCAGCTTGAGAGCTGCTCGTGGGCAAGGCGCACAGATGGGCAAAGAGCTCCCTCTCACCTCCCGCACTGAGCACGGAG
This sequence comes from Emberiza elegans, assembly GCA_024865655.1. Lineage (NCBI taxonomy): Eukaryota > Metazoa > Chordata > Aves > Passeriformes > Fringillidae > Emberiza > Emberiza elegans. The sequence goes on along the minus strand of JALJVW010000149.1, from coordinate 7,171,741 downwards.
GCAGGACTCTCACACGGACATGCATATGTTGAAGAAATTCCAGCCTTTCTCTCAATTAATAGGAAGTTGTGTGGTACAGAGGACAACACCCTAGGCTGGGAATCAGTAGGAACAGGGAGTATCCTGTCAGCGTCCCACTGGGTAGGCTCGAGTAAATCAGTTTAGAAATTCTAAAAACTGCTCTAACAATGATCAGTAACACAATGATCAGTAACATGACACAGTGTTCCCATAACACAACCACAGGTTCAGTCTAAATCAATTCCTACTTGAAGGAGAATATATTTTCCAGAAAAAATAAAACCCAAGGAATCTTGATTTTAAAAAGTCCAGGCAGAGGACCACAATGATCCTTTAAAAATAATTTGAATGGTTTATTACCATTATTACAGAAATTTGCACCTAGAGTCTAACATCGCCTAACTTCCAACTTTACACCATTTTATTTCTTTATAACTGCTATGTTGAAGGTTTTCAGTCTCATATTCTGTGCCTTATATAGTCACATGCGGGGACAAATTACCTCTGCTTAAACTAAACAGATTCAAGTCTATGAGTATCTTGCTGCAAAGAATCATTCTCTAAGCCGTCACCAACTCTTTATTCCTGTCTGACACGTGAATCTGTATCTTCACATGGACTCAGCTTTTTGGGAAGTTATCACATCACTACTGACACGGGATGCTCCATCATCACTGTTGGAGGGTTCTCTTTGGGCCCCTTCTAGGCCTTTGGTGGGACAGTAAAACCCTATATTCCCCCAATTATCTATCATGATCCCCCACATACCTTTCTACTATTGTCTTACATGTCATTCATTAATCCTGCAATAATTTAGAATCACAGATCCATAAAATGGCCTGAGTTGGAAGGGATCCATAAAGATCATCAAAGTCCAGTTCCTTGCCCTTCAAAGGACAGGGGTATACCTTCAGTTTTACTGAAGTGTATATGATTTATTAATCACTTCATACACTAAATTTATTTCCAAAGGCCCAAAATTTATTCTATCTACATAAATTTACCATTAATTATTTTTAAAATTATTTCCCAGTCTTTAAAAGAAATGGGAAACAAAGTATGACCCAACAATCCCTAAGGGAGCCTATTAGATAATAATTCCCACTTTGCATATTAAGACTACCAGATAAGCAGTTTTAGGTCTTCGTAATATGTTGCCCAGTTTAATTTGCATTATTCTCATTCCTTAATCAAAGGTTGTGTGGTACCATGACAAATGCCCCAAGAAAGTCCATTACATCAGCACCAGAACATTCATCAACCAAACCTCATATATCAGAAGAAAGTTATTGAGTTAGTCCAACAAGATATATTTTCCATAAACCAATAAGAACTGCCATATATTACATTATTCCTGATTATTTTGCTAATAATATCCCATATCAGTCTTCCATTATTTTGCCAGAGATTGGCACCAGGCTGAAAGGCCTGTAATTATGAAGCCATCCCATTTAAAATTCTGGCACTGTATTTGCCTTCCCAGTGCTGTATCAATTAATAAAAACCAACATTAACAGTCCAGAGACATTCTTAAGCAGTTCCTTGAATACTCCCTGATGAATGTTTTTGGATCTGCTCATCATAAAATGTCTCAACTTTCTGAGCTGTTTAACAACCTCCTCAGTCAGTGATGGAATTTCCCAATCTCTTTCTCTGCCTGCATAAAATGCTGATATGCGCTTACACCCAAAATGCCTTGAGATCTGTAGTTTAAAGACAATTCTTGAGACCCAGGTATTTGGGTTTTCTAACTCCTCTGTGTTGCAGTACCTCTCCAGTGAGTAAGAATATTCCTACTTCAATAAAAATATTTCTTTCTTTTATATTGAGCAGGAATAAAGTACTCTCATATCTTTTTCATGCTGCCTACCATGAATTTATATGGCAACATTAAACCTTTTGCTGCCAGGAAGTCCCTCATGTCGGTAACCATGTGGTGTGGCTCTAAATGGATGCTCTGATGATTCCAGTAATTTCTGAAGGTTTGTTAAGTACAACAAACAGAAAAGCAGTTTAATATAGTAAGAGGACTATGTCTCATCTATATCACCAGCAATCACTAGTGGATAAAATCTAATTAGACCCAAATTTTCACTTTGAGATCTGAAGAGAGTTTTTGCACTCAAGAAAAAAAAAATGATCAGAAGAAAATCCTTTCAAATCTTCCTTTCATTTGAGGGCCAGCATGTTTTAGGTACTAGTACAGCAGAAACATTTTTAGCAATATTCAACCATTTAAGCCAGACTTATATGAACTCTATAAGCAAGTTTTCTGCCTAAGCAATTTTTCCTAATTTAGGGTAAATTTATGTGTTTAAATTGCACTCATTTCTGTAATGGCAATGCAGTGCAGGTATACCAAAGGTAGGTGTAAATCACAGCCAGGCTGGATATGTCACCCATCCAGCACAGACACCAGGAGCCTGGAGTAGATAAATGCCTGCATCCTTATGCAGCTTCTAAAACATGTTTTGGAACTTCCAATGAGCTATATAAAATTAAAATCCTACTGGTATCTGAAAAAAAGGTAGATTTCAATTACCTAAGATGGTCAGGTGTAATGGGAAGCACAACACACCTAACAGTAGTGATGAGAAAACACAGCCTTGAAAGCATTTAGGCAAGTCAGAATATTCCACCTAATCAAAATTGCCCTCAGATACTCTGAGCAGAAATAGAAGCAATCTCAGAAGCATTAAACAGAACTTATAAAGAGGTACAAACACAGTGCTTATCATTAAAAATAGGGCAAGAAGAGCTAGGAAGCTTATTTCTAGTTACAGCAGAAATACTGTAACAAATAAATTGTTTTAATACCTAGATTAAAATAAGGGAGGAGCAATCAGCATTGCAGACTGATTTTTCTGTACAGTACTGCCAGGTATTACAGGCAGGCAAAACACAGTAGGTATATTTAATAAGAACTTTACAATCTAGTCATAAAGAGCTGGGGGAAAAACATAGTCTAGAAAAATCCCACTTACATGATTGCTTAGCTTTACTCAGAAAATAGTTCCTGATGATTCACTGTCAGACTAGAGCATTTTCCTCAGTGGCATTCCAGCATGTAATCCAGTATTTTGATTAATGATTTGGCTAAAGGAAGAGAAGGCATATTAGTTAAATTTATAGAGAATATAAATCTAGAAAAGGCTTAAGAGAATAAAACAAGGATGTGCTCAAAATTTAAAAACACCTAAATAAAGGTGGAAAATGGTTTTGAAGAAGCAGAATACAAGTAGTTAAGTACAGCATCAAAATTCTAAGGTTAGGTAGGACTAATCAGCCACAAAAACCACAGTGGCTAAGAAAATGATTCAGTAATATCACCACAGGTAACAGGATCACAAGCTTAACACCACTCAACAGGATCCTGGTGTTGCAATACCCCAGAGAGATGTGGAAACAGAAATACTGCATGTAACACACATGAAGAATTTCTTCTCATACTTGTCCAGTTTGGGCCATTACTGAAGTAAACCAGTCTAAGAAAAGTAACAAAAGAGATGATCAAGATCTAGAAAACCCAACCTGTGTGACAAGGTTTAAAGAACTGGCATTACTTACTCTTTTAGAAAACAAAAATTACAGGAAGATGCAATAATTTTCTTAAAATGTGTACAGAGAGCAGCCACAAAAGAAAATTGAATATATCCTTCTTCACATCAATTTTTGTCTAAAGCTAACAGAACAAAGGGCATAAACTTCATCAATGCCTGTTTAAATAAGGTCATTAAAAACTCAAATAGTAGGATAGTTAAGAACTGGAGCTGATTATCTGTTGGTTGTGGACTTCTCACATTGTGAGACTTTCAATGGGGTTGCAGAATCAAACCCAACACATTTGTGCTACACTGCAGTCACAGCAGCGGCAGGACCAGTGTATCTCTGGGGGCTCTAAATCTTCCATGAAACCTTTTCCTATTTCATAGGTGAGGAATGGTGGGGTTACAGGTCTGCAGCACTTGTGCAGATGAGGCCCCTATCCACACACTCTGTTCAAAGGAGTCAGTGAAAGGTTTGTGTTGACTTCAGCAGACACACACTGGGGTCCAAATTCAGGAAAACTTCCAAGAATGTGTGTTTGACCATTGACATGGAGCTTCCTTGGGATCTGCAATCAGGTGCCTGGTGAGAGTGGAAAGCCATGATTTCTCCTCTTTTCTCTGTCTACAGTGGCAGATGATCCTTTCTGCATGAGGCATTTCTGTGTGAGGAGCAGTGTCACCACACATCCAAACCAGCTCCTCTGCAAACACAGAAAACCTCCTGTGCTAGGAGCTGTGTGGCTGCACAAGCAGTAACTCTGGTGCTAAGAAACACAACCACACGGGGTAAAGGCAGGACAGACCCACTGGGGGGCAATTTCCTGTTCTCCTGGTTGATGATTTGATGTGGATGATGTGTTACTCCCTGCCCATGGCTTGTATCCTCTCTCTGTGGCTGCTCATTGCTGCACCAGCTCCTGCTGAGCTCGTTACAAGAGGGAAAGGTGAGCTCAATGCAAACCCACTCAGAACTCACCTCTCCCAAGGAAGTCACAATTTCTCCACAGCACTTGTTTCAGGAATGGGCAGGAGAGCACAGACTAAGTATGAACCAAACCACAAGAACTTCCACCTTCTCATGAGGAAGAACTTCACCCTGAGGGTGCACAGCACTGGGATGGGCAGCACGGGGAGGGCACCGAGTTCCCTCTCTGGAGACATCCCAACCCCACCTGGACATGTTCCTGCGTCACCTGCTTCAGGACACCGTGCCTTGGCATGGGGGAGGATTGGATGACCCCCAGAGGTCCCTTCCAACCTTTATTCTGTGATTCTGTGAAGCAATAACCTTGCTCCAACACGTGCCACAAGGAGAGCTGGCCAGGACAGAGCTGGGCTGCTCCCCAGTGCCACTCACAGCACCCACCCTACACATCAAACACCAAGGGATGTGCCACACATAAACACAACAACAGAAACTCCCACTGGAACGGGACTGGGAGTTTGTAATTGTGCTGGTTACAGTCTGTAATAATGTGATATTATTCTTCATTCTGCTGACAAGTTCTAGGCTGGTATTTACTAACAGATACAGAGCTGCAGGCGAATAAAACTGGTGTATTTACTAACAGATAGAGAGCTGCAGGTGAATAAAAGTGGCGTGACTCCAACATAATGAAAAATTCTACTGTTATTATTCTACTCACACTATCTATAACCTAATTGCCATTTGTTACTGTGGCTGGTGGTTTCTGCATTGAGTCTTTTTAATTAAACATTGTATATGCATCATTACCAAAACTTTTAGAATTTTAAAATTAATTTTGGATTGCGTCTTGTTCACATTTATTATTCATTAAAGCACATAAAGGATCTCAGAAACCTTCTTTATATGTATTCCCTAAACATATATAAACACATTAGCATAGGAAAGGAATGTGTAAATACACATAATATAATTAGCACTTTCACTAATGTGTGGTTGTACCTTTCATACCTTATAACTGCCACTAGAAAACAGAGTATAAAGTGTAATTAGAATCTGTCAAAACTAACAATATCACAAATCCTAATTGTATGTTATTGATAAAGTTTAACACTATTAATATATTGATATATTAATTTTGACAGTTTTTTGCAACCTCACTTGAGTCTAAGAACAAGCTAGGTTATTTTCAGTAGTTAATTTTTAATCAGCTCCATGTTTTCCCAAATTAGGCCAATTATTCTCAGTTAGCAGAAAACAGCATTAACAAAAATATTTATCAATAATAATGTTTGTAAAGATATATTTCTTAACAAAATATAGGCACTAGGCATAAATTAACTTAAAGAGTTTCCATGTATGCAAATTACTTATCTCCATGGTTACATGAGCTAATAGACCGATGTTTTATACAACATATATGCACAAGAATAGGTGTTCTGAACTTGCAATCTTTAGAAATGGTTGTGTGCAGTTTCACATCAGTGATTTAAGAGTATTTTAAGTTTTTTACAGGATGACAGAAATATCTGTAAGGTCTAAAGGAATGAAATCTCTACCACCTCCCAGGGGTAAGTTGTCAGGGTTTTGACAGTAACTAGCTTCTCCAAAATCACCTTGTGCACTTTGTATTTCTGAGAATGCCCTCCTATTACTGCCTTCAGGCTTCACAATAGTCCCAATTGCCCCAGCAATGTATTCAAAAACAAAATCTGAGCATTTATTTGTAAAATAAAGGGTTTTTATTTGACTTCCCTTAAAATTTCCCCTGGCAATTTAATATTAATTAAAATCTGTTGAGCCATATGGTGACTTTTCTTTTTCTTAACAAACATTATGACTTTCATATTCTCTACCATGATTTTTTTTCCATTTTTGCCATAACAAACAACAAAGCTTAGAGAGATCATAGCACACAGACATCACTGGTTCAAATATTAATGCAGCCACAGAGACAGACCAAAAGGGAACACAAAAGAAAAATGTTTTCAAAGCATTTTAAGCAAGTGAACCTTGTGCGATTATCTATGCCCTGCAACAAAACAGATTTTCACATTCATAAACAGAGCAGAGTCAGAGAAGATTATGGATCCTGGAACTCACCTGTTTCTAAGCTGTAAAGAACTTGCCTTTATATGCATGGTACAGAATTACACATGAATGCTTTCTGTGGCACCCAGCACTGCATTTTTAAGTTGCAGTGTAACTGAGCAATAAGGATCATACACTGATTGCAGATTAGGACTAGATGGAGAGAGAAACAATCTCACTGAAGCTTCTCCTTGTGAAGAGTGAGAGCAGAGGCAGAGTTTACACCTGTGGAAGCAGAGCACTTGTGAGTGTGCCTTGGGCTGAACCATATTTGAGGACCAGCTCCTGGAGCAGGAGGAGCCCCTGGCAGCCCCCCTGTCCCTGCACAGCTCTCCCTCCATCTCTGCTCTGCACTGACTGCTGCTCTGCCAGGTCCTCCCTGACCACTGCCAAGAGGTTTAGCCCCTGCGAAGGAAAAAGGCAAAAGCTGCGTCTATCTGGCTTTACTGGATCACTCAAATCCTGCCAAAATGTGACATCAACATGCCATTGCATCAACAAATTGTGCTTCAGATGCATTAGGAAAAATGCCTGTAACACACTACACTATTAATCTCCAGCATTTGGATCTTGACAAATTCTACCAATGTTTGTCCTGCACTCACAAATAAGACAGCACGGATAACCATTGCTAAATAACAACTCCTTTACTATAAGTGTGATTTTCATACCCTGTAGAAAAAATTTAAGTCACAATGCAAATACTTAGATTTAGAGAAAGGAGATATTGCTACACACTGGCATTGACAAATTTCCCCCAGTTTTACCCCTGAGAAAAACACAAGAGCCTCAGACTTAAAACAACAATAACAATAAAAAAACAGTAAGGAAAAGATATTTTCAAGTGCCTTAGAAACATTCAGCTACTATAGAAAACCTGCACACTGACACAGGAATGGACACTCTGGATCTACTCTAGTCAGAGTGAAAAATTGCACCTTCAAGATTACTAAAAGCTAAAGACTCTAATAAATCTCAACAAACAGCAAAGACATCAGGGCTCCAAGTTTAAATAGGACTTGCTTGTTTTCACCTGGATCTAAACTTATAAATTGAGCACAAAAGCAGCCAAATATTTACATCTGGAAAATCTGTTCTCCATATCATGTATTTTAAGTGAAACCATGGTAATTCAAATCTGATATTTTCACCTATCTAAGTGCAGTCACCCTTTGTGAAATTTTACAGTAATATATGTCTAACATGTATGGACAATCCCAAAGATGTATTTTAAGCTCATCAGCTCTTAATTGAGGTTTTCAAAGCAGCTTAAGGGATTGAGACCAAAAAAATATTCATTTCTTCTTTCCTTTTGTCACCAATACATGGCTAAACTCCTCGGCTGCTCTGAAAATCTCAGTGAGCTGGATACGTACTCATGGGATGTAAGAGAACTGTCACTTTTGCTATTTATCTAAAAGATAAAACTCTTAAGCCTAAGTGAAAAAAATAATTGGATAGATTTTGCTTATGCCATCACTGAAGACTTTACGAACTCATGTTCTGCAAAACCCCATTTTTTAGCTGAATGGGAACACTTCAAAAAGGCTTTTTCAGTCAGCTGAAATGAGAGCTGTGATGATACAAATGTGCTGCTTTCAGGAATAAGAAATCTATTTTGCATTGCTCTAGTACAGGAGCACATTTAAGGTTGGATTGCTCTGGTCTATCAAAAGCATCATAAAGTTTTGTGTAGTTTAATAGTGAAACTTGAGAGCTCAGAGCCAAGAAATTACACAATCTAGCAAATTCCAGGCGCTGGAGGTTTTCTGTGCTACTGAATATAGACACACTGGGTAGGACAGAAATTTACGATGAAATTGAAGCAGCTGCTCCTTTTAGCAGATGGGGAGTTTCAGGTTTGAGGTGGCGAAGTAGAGAAAAAAGCTGGATCCAAGATGATGCAGGTGTCTCCTTCAGGATTTAGCCAGGCCTGTTGTGCCAGTTTACAAGGTCAGAATTTTGCACGTACGGGCCGGTGCCAGATTTTTCCCTATATAACAGCGTCTTTGGCAAGCGTTGAAAAACGCTACTAAGCGGTACTACCAAGCCAGAACAAGAGCCTCCTGACATTTTCTGGGAATCACAGGAGATCACGTTCGCTCTTCATACGCAGAGCACAAGGTAGGGCCCGGTCCTTTTGCTGAAACCCGGTTAACTGCGGCCGGGAGCGCGGCGCTGCCGCTCCCGCTCCGCGGGCAGCGACCGCTCCCGGGATGCGCCCGCGCCGGAGCCGCTCCCTGCGCGCCCCCTCCGCTTCCATATGGGGAGCGAAACTCGCGACCACATCCAGGTTTTGCCGGGTCCTGGCTCCGGGACGCTCCGATTTTTCCTGTGATGCTTAGCAGGTTTTTTTGGTTTTTTTTTTTTTCGCGTTGTTTTGTATTTTTTTTTTTCTTTTAATGACTGCAGCGGGAGCCGCCAGCCCTGGCGGGCGGTGGGGCCGGGGCAGCGCGGCTGCAGCGGGACCCGCCCGGCGACCGCGGGGCTCCGCGCGTTCCCTGGATGCTGCGCGCTCCCCCTGCGGAGGGAGAGAGGGAGGGAAGGAGGGAGGAGAGAAGGAAGGAGGAGGAGGGAAGGGGGGCGGGAAGGAGGCCGGGGCTGCCGGCGGGAGGCGGGGAGGGCGGCCGGGGCCGGGGCCGCCAGGCCGGGGCGGCTGCAGCGGGACGAGGCGCGGCGCGGGCGGGCGGGCGAGGCCCGGCAGCAGCGGCGGCCCCGCTCCGCCCCGCGGCTCTCCCCGCCCGGCCGCCCGCAGCCCTGCCCGGGTCCGCCCGCCTGCCCAGCGCCCCCGAGCACTGCCCTGGGCAGCGCCGGCACCGCCTCACGGGGGGAAACACGGGCAGCGAGGCGAGAGGAGGGCGCCGAACAGCTCTGGTTTACTGAAACCAGTACAGGAGCTGCCAGGACAAATTTTGCTATTTAGCCAAAAATAGCTCGTTCAGGGTTAGGCTTTTTTTTTTTTTTCCTTTTGGCTTTTTTTTTTCCCCTTTTTTTTTTTCTTTCTTGTAGTGGAGCGGCCGGAGCAGTGCCCCCCGCGCAGCGCGGAGCCGACTGCCGGCCTGAGGGCAGCCGGGCGGCCGGGCAGGATGTACCAGGGACACATGCAGGTAAGCGGCCGCGCACCGGCAGCTCCGCGCGGGCTCCGTGCGTGGAACGCGGCTCCGGGAAGTTTCGGTGGGCTGAGCGGAGGGGAGATGCCACCCTGGCACTGTGCAACAAGTGACCTGGTGCGGTGTGACCGTGGCGCTCCGCCTCAGGGCCGGAGGGAGCGGCGTGCCCGGGGCTGGCGCTGCTCGGCGGGGGTGGATGGCAAAGGGGTTCTGTCAACTTTGTAACTAGGTGAAGTTCTCTGTGTATTTTTCCGTGTGTGATGCCTGCTTGTTCAAACAGATTCAAGGGAGTATTCCAGGGCAAACATTGCTATGGCATGCTGTAAGTGACACATGTCTCCTGCCATCCTCTTGATGCATCTCTTCCTGTATGTCAAGTGAAGGGCAAACAATAAGGGAAAAGACAGAGCACTTGCTTTGCAAAATCTGCAAAGGTTTCACAACGCACTCAAACTGTCGATTTGCTCAGTGTGTTGTGTTTAAAGGTGATGGATTTCTATTCCTCCCTCCCGACGCGGGATGAGGATTAATTTTGCTAAGGCAGGGAATGACTTTGTAGAATGAATTCAAACACATGGCGAAGAGACTTCAAGATTTTAGGCAGAAACCTTGTCTGATGATCCTACTGATCTGTTGCCTTGGCAGGATACGCCCCTCCCTGATAAAAACATTCCGCTGCCTTGGACCTGATGGCTTTAACCTTGACTCCCGCTCTCCTTCACGTGGCTCTTCCTTGGAAAGCCAGGTCTGTTTTGAAGGAGGAAACTATCAAAGTGGAGTAAAGGTTTTCATTGATCTCCCAGATTCATTCCTTTGCTTTTCCCCAATCTGGCTTGGTGTTCAGTGCCAGGAACAATCAAATGCTTTTATCAGGCACCAGCCTTGTGTGTGGTGTTAGCACCGAGGCTGTTCAGAGGGGAGCTGCAGCCTCAGGAGGTGCGAGCTGACCACTTGTGTTGGGTTTGCACAGCATTTAAACCCCGGCTGAGTGGTCTGGGGGACAGCAGGACTGTCAGAGCTCGGCTTGTGCACAGTGCAGATGAGTTAAGGCAGGACTCTGATCCAGCACTGCCTTCCAGAGCTGAATGACACCGGTTACTCTTTCATGTTTGTGTTATCTGGTCGCAGCAGTGATAGCTAATGTGACATAACACTGCTTGTAACAGGAGAGCAAACAGGTTTTAACAGGAGATGTCATCAATGGAGGGAGTATTCGTGTTACTGTTTATTTCTGATAATAAAGTTAAAACACAAAACCAATCCTATAAATAATGCTGCTGAATGGGACGTTGCCAAATAGGTATTTACATCCTTAAGAAAGCAGAAGTTCTTTGCTGTGAGTGACATCTTGCACGATTTCAGCAGATGTACAGCACTTTATAAAAGGAACGCGGCTCCGGGAAGTTTCGGTGGGCTGAGCGGAGGGGAGATGCCACCCTGGCACTGTGCAACAAGTGACCTGGTGCGGTGTGACCGTGGCGCTCCGGCTCAGGGCCGGAGGGAGCGGCGTGCCCGGGGCTGGCGCTGCTCGGCGGGGGTGGATGGCAAAGGGGTTCTGTCAACTTTGTAACTAGGTGAAGTTCTCTGTGTATTTTTCCGTGTGTGATGCCTGCTTGTTCAAACAGATTCAAGGAGTATTCCAGGGCAAACATTGCTATGGCATGCTGTAAGTGACACATGTCTCCTGCCATCCTCTTGATGCATCTCTTCCTGTATGTCAAGTGAAGGGCAAACAATAAGGGAAAAGACAGAGCACTTGCTTTGCAAAATCTGCAAAGGTTTCACAACGCACTCAAACTGTCGATTTGCTCAGTGTGTTGTGTTTAAAGGTGATGGATTTCTATTCCTCCCTCCCGACGCGGGATGAGGATTAATTTTGCTAAGGCAGGGAATGACTTTGTAGAATGAATTAAAACACATGGCGAAGACACTTCAAGATTTTAGGCAGAAACCTTGTCTGATGATCCTACTGATCTGTTGCCTTGGCAGGATACGCCCCTCCCTGATAAAAACATTCCGCTGCCTTGGACCTGATGGCTTTAACCTTGACTCCCGCTCTCCTTCACATGGCTCTTCCTTGGAAAGCCAGGTCTGTTTTGAAGGAGGAAACTATCAAAGTGGAGTAAAGGTTTTCATTGATCTCCCAGATTCATTTCTTTGCTTTTCCCCAATCTGGCTTGGTGTTCAGTGCCAGGAACAATCAAATGCTTTTATCAGGCACCAGCCTTGTGTGTGGTGTTAGCACCGAGGCTGTTCAGAGGGGAGCTGCAGCCTCAGGAGGTGCGAGCTGACCACTTGTGTTGGGTTTGCACAGCATTTAAACCCCGGCTGAGTGGTCTGGGGGACAGCAGGAGTGTCAGAGCTCGAGTTGTGCACAGTGCAGATGAGTTAAGGCAGGACTCTGATCCAGCACTGCCTTCCGGAGCTGAATGACACCGGTTACTCTTTCATGTTTGTGTTATCTGGTCGCAGCAGTGATAGCTAATGTGACATAACACTGCTTGTAACAGGAGAGCAAACAGGTTTTAACAGGAGATGTCATCAATGGAGGGAGTATTCGTGTTACTGTTTATTTCTGATAATAAAGTTAAAACACAAAACCAATCCTATAAATAATGCTGCTGAATGGGACGTTGCCAAATAGGTATTTACATCCTTAAGAAAGCAGAAGTTCTTTGCTGTGAGTGACATCTTGCAAGATTTCAGCAGACGTACAGCACTTTATAAAAGGGAATCTAATGGAATCTTGAGGTGTCTCACAGCACTGTAAATTTTCTGAGTCAGTCAAAGATTGAAGTCAAACTTGTAATAGGAAATAAGGTCAAAACATGCAAATATGTTGTGACTGGTGTACATTTTAATTTTTTCTTTCAAAATAATTTTATTTTTCTAACTCAAATATAAATAAATTATAACTAAATTCTCTTAAAAGGCATGCTGAAGTAAAAATACTATTCCTGTTGAGTATGCTTATAATTTTGAAAAACAAAAGCCCACCTCAGTTCATCATCCAAACTTTTGAATATATTTTTGTCCTAACAGGAAGCATTAATGAGCTTCAGATAACATCTACAAAGCTTAAAGACTTAGGAGAGATTTTCATGTTTAGTATATCCTTAATTAGAGCCTTTAAGTGAGTCAGGCAAAGACAATAAAAAGCTAATTTCTTTGCAATGGGATGATCTACTGTAATGTTGATTAAACCATGTTGGAACATAAGCTAAGTTACCATACAAATACATAAAAAAAAAAAAAAAAGAAAAATGTCAGCACATTTTGAGCAGTATAGGTTGTTTGTTACTATCCAAGACTACTAAGACTTCTACTAATTGAGGAAGAGCTATTTGCTATTACCTAAAATAAGGTGAACCATAAACCCATAGCAGTTTGGATGATCAAGTCAGACACATAGGTCAGCACCCTGGACTTCTAAGTAAAAATGATCTGATTTTTAAAGCATTGAGCCCTTAATAGAGCTTCCACTTCTTGAAGAGAAGGTGGTGTTTATCTGGGTAAACTGCACTGGCTACATCCAAATGCAGAATGATGGGCCAATATCTAACGCCTGATCCTACACACCTTAGAGCAATCGCTCTTCTGGGGTCAAATGTAGGATCTGATTTAGAATTCCAGTAATCATTTCCTTTTTTCCTTCCTGTTCTGTTCTCAGATATAAAAGTAAAATCTGCAGAATTAATTCCATAGTCCCCTTATTTTAAAAGATGCTTGCAGAGCCCATGTTTCACTAATAACCTGCTGTAACTCGGCTAATTCTTGGAATACTTCTAAAAGGGGAGAGCCTTAACAACCGTAACAAGGTAATAAGCATAATTACAGAGATTGGGATTTTACCTATCTTGGAGAGGCATCAATCATTATCAGCTTCAATGGGGAATTTCTGACTAAGCTCAGTAAATTGTGCAAGTGTAGGTGAAATATACTTTGCGTTTAAACTCTGCTGAAGTCCACCACCGAAAATACTTTACCACATCAGGCCAAAATGTGTGTATCTCTTCTTAATTTTTTGTTTAAAGTACAGTTAGGTTTGTTGATTTGGTTTTTTTTCTCCCCAAATCCAGAAAATCACTTTGTTTATTCCAAAGACTTAGGTTTAGATTAACTTCTCAGTGAAGCCTCACAACACAGAAATACTAAAGAGGTCCTAAGCTAAAATTCCAAAGGCAATTTAAAACATCTAACAGGGAGGTGTGTCCTGCCTTCACATTTCCAGGTGCCTTTCTGTAGGATTTGCTTTTGCCATCACTTGAGCAGCACATGCTTCCAGGTGAAACACCAGGAGAGAGGTGAAGTGCCCTTCCACAGAGCCAGCACCTCGAGCAGCACTAGGATGCAGAGAAGTGCAGTGCCACAGGAGCTCTTTCAAAGCTGTCTCACCATCCTCATGGGATTAAACCTTTGATTTCTCCATGTTTGCTGGTTGGGTTTGCACAGTGACCACAGGGACTGCCCTGGGTCCTGGGGCAGCAGCTGCCCCTCCTGAGCCCTGGGGGTGAGGCTTCTGCATGAGAGAGAGAGAACTTCAGATGAGATGCACGGGTTGTTTGTCCACAGATGTACAGCCTCAGTTATGTAAGGAGTCCTGTTTAATTCAGTAGATGTAGGCTCTGACAGGATGGAACCTGGTGGATACAGGAGCACACCCTGGGATTCACAGATAAGGCAGAAGAGCCAAGTCTAAATGCTAAACTGTACAGGTGAAAGAGAGTATTTGTCTCTTAGGATTATGTGTGCAAACCTGTGTGTGTGGTTTTCCATCTTCAACAGACCAGATGGAGGCAGAGCATAAGCTGAGTTCAACCCCCAATCACTTCTCTCAAATTGCTGTCATTTTAACAACCAATTATAAGATGTTTTAAAGTCTTTACAGTATATTATAGACCTGGTACCAGTCCTCCTGTTGACTTGTATGAAAGTACTATAAATGAACAGGAGGCAAATTTCAGTCACAGAATGGGATTTGCACAGCATTTGGCTTCCTATGAAATTCAAAATAAATGCTTTCAAAACTGTTTGCCCTGATGCTGTATTTAGTCAGCCTTCCCCAGCACAAATGCTTGAACATAAGAAGTGTTTTGCCAAATGTTGGCATGGGATTTTATACATGGCAGTGTTGTGTTTTGAGATGGCTCAATTTAGACAGAGCAGAAATCTTGACCACACAGGAGTTTTGGAGTTCCTCTGGCACTTTTTTGCAGGAGCAGCCTTGTTAGTCAAGATGCCTTGGCCAGGTTCCAGATCAGATAGTTTGTCTCCTAAACTTTTAATTGCATAGGCAATCAGCTTCATGCCCTTAATTCTTGTGTTGTGATATTTAACATTGTGCCATTGGCATTTCCTATTTACATTAAATGATTCCTATTAATCATTCCCATTTCATTTCAATTTGTCAAACACAAACCTATATGCCTGTAGAGGGTCTACAAAAAATAAGTATGTGTACATGAAAATTCTTGCAAATTGGAACCTCAAGGGCTTCACATTTTTAGTGGGCATGAAAAGTATTGCTAAATATTTTATAAAAGGCATTTTTGCACTGATTTCTCAACATTTAGGACACAGCTAACTGAGGAAAGGAAAGCAGAACAATCTCAATATGAACTGCAGATGAAAATCCCATTTTGGTTTGCTTGGAAACCTATTAAAAATACTGTAACAGTGTTGGTGACACTGCTACCTAAAATAAATAAACCCCAAGCTAATAAACAGTTATGAATTAAAAAATAACCAAACTAATGTGCATTTTTACATTAATAAAATGGCCCACAAAGAATATACAGAATGTAAAATTCAATTAATTGCTAAGTTGAATCTCTGTTCAGCTGTTAATACTAACATAAAAAAGTTCAAGCTACAAAATTTTAAAAATCTGGGCACATGGCTGGAATCTTAACTGATCTCTAGTGGTGTCTATGAATCATAACTCCTATCCTACATGAAATTACATTATGATAAACTGATAATATTTTATTATTGCAACTCTTTTCTAAAAGTACTCACAACACCAGGGCACTCTTTATGATGGTATATTTTCCATTTTGTCTTGATATTTTCCAGTATTTCAGTAGCAGCCCTACCAAGTCTTGAACAGCAGATTATGAACTGCTTGAAAATTGAAAAAAGGTAAAACTAATGAGCTCACTTTCATAGAATGAAGTGAATTCAAAGAAAGTAGATGATGAATTGCATTTGGCAAAGGCACAGACTGGAACTGTAAAAATTGTGAGCATTTGCAATGCTGGTAGGGGAAGCGTTGCTTGAAGCTGTTGAGTGGTTTTATAAGAGCCTAGTAGAAAATCTTGCAAAGGCTCAGAAATTCTTGGCTCATGCTGTATTTTTACTGGATGTAAATTAGGAAGAACTTTTACTAACTAACTAAGGATTCCTCTATTCTGGAATTAAATTCATTCAAAAAATAGAAAAACAACAGCCCCTAACATAGTCCCTGTCATATTAATATAAATGTTAGTCTAAACCCAGTATATAACTTTCACCAAAGAGGCACTGTTTATTCAAGAACCATGCTGTACTTTATTTTTTTAATCTACCACTGCTGTCGCAATTTACTATGCAAAGGAGGAGGATAAAAAGTTGGGATACAAGTCCACCAGCTGTATCAGGATGAATTGTTCAAATAGAACAACAGGCATGAAAGGATGGAAAAAATAATTAATGCAGAAATTTAGACTTTAAAAAATGCAGTCTCATAACTTGGCTTTAGATTATTTTGTAATTTATAATAATCTTGTTTCTAAGCAAGCTTTAAAAAAAAGGGCGTTGATGTACAAACCAAGTCCATTTAAAATCCTCTATCCAGCTTAATTTGCTACTCTTTTTGCTAATGTTGAAAATGAAAAAGGTAAGAGCATTGAAATAGTACTTAGAATTAATCTACCCAGCACACAAAGTACTTACTAGTTGTTTGTATCACAGAATCTAATTTTGCACAGTGTGTTTCAGAAACAGGTGATGCAAAACCGAGAGAGAAACACTTGTCTTCCAAATCAGTGTCATGGCATGTAAACTAGGAGGTGACTTTCTGTAGCAATGGATTTTCATCATTGTCCAGTAATATTTCTAATAAAATGCCTAAGGATAATAAAGACCAAATTCAGCAAATTTTTCTGCCAGGTTAGAATTATTATAAACAGTCCAACATTTCATTGCTCTGCTCTCAGGCTTTTGAAGTTCTGAGTCATTGGTACATTCGTTTTGCTTCCAGTGGTTTATTTGCATGTAAATAAAGTAAATTCTAAAATATCAAGTAAGTGAAACTCATTATACGCAGTGGAAAAAAAATATCCATGTCTCATCAGTTTACCCATGCCCAAAAATACAGATCACAACCCAAAGTTTCATGTTAGCCCCTGAATGTGATTTTCCCAAAGTTTGCACAATTAATTATGTATCAGCATTGCTGCAGCTCCTCTCAAAAAATCATTTTGTGCCAAACTTCTGCAGGTTTGCATAGTAGATGTAAGCATTAAGTTTTCTTCCTCTACTTCTCCATTGCCTATCACGACACTCAGATGTTGCAGGCATCTTTTGTGAAAAATCCTCTCTTAGGATTTCTTTCTTCTGAGAGCTGCAGTTTCAGCCACAAATGTAAACAATTGTTATCTGCTGCTGTGGAATGCAACAGGTGCATCTGGGATTGGCCTTCCATGGGTGTTTGGATTTCTTGACCAGTCATGGCAGAGCTGGCTCTCGCTCTCTCTCGGAGCCAGCTCCTTTGTTATCATTCTTGCTATTCTATTCTTAGCTAGCCTTCTGAAAACTTCTTCCTTCTATCTCTTTGTAGTATAGTCTTAATGTAATATATATATAATATAATAAATCAAGTCTTCTAATTATGGAGTCAAGATTCTCGTCTCCTGTTCATCCTCAAAACCCTGCTTCCCTAAGGGACAACACTCAGACTTGCCGCTGCTGCTCCCCTCACTGTCCTGTTTGCTGATTTCCTCCTCCTTGCTGGAGTTTGAAGGCTTTCATGAGATGTTTTGCATCCTGCCACGTTCATGGTGTTTTCCCTCCTGCTGCCCAGGGCAGGGCAGCCAGCTCACCCACCCGCGGCCGCTGCCTGCAGCCGGGGCTGAGTCCCCCCTCAGCACCACCTGGGCACAAAACAAAAGTGTTCCACAGCCAGGGTTCTGCTCACGGAGCAGGGGTTCACTCTCATCATTAGAGGGAGGGGAGGCTGATGGTGGAAAATTTCTTACCAGCAGAGCTCCCTCTTCACAAGCTTTGTGAGGATTAGGAAGCAATAGGGGACTCCCATGAGAAGGAAAGTAGCCAGCTTAAAAAAAAAAACACCAGAATTTTATCGACAACGTTTTCAGGGTAGACCTGTGCACATAAACTCACTTTTCTCACATGCTTCTCTATTTTGGCAATCCCTAGGGGAAAAGAGACACACTAAATAAAGTGTTTGTGAGTTTCTCTCTAAAACCTGGAGCACTCTACTGCTTCATGTTCTCTTGCCTTAGAGCAGTCTGCTGTCTTCTGGTTCATTTGTGTTCATGTTCATCTCATATCATTTCCTTTTTATACCTCTTACCCCAATATGGATGTTGAATACAAGTTACAAACACTTTTGGACAGCATTTTTTAATAAAATATACATTTAGAACAGAGTAACATCTATGCATTTAGAACAACACCAAAAGCATGTGTGATAAGGCAAGTGCAGTGCAATGAATTTAGACAAATTACCTTCCTTGATTACATTAAGACTTTATTTGCTGTTATGAGATACATAAAAGAAATTCAGATGCTCTTGTCCACTGACATTTAAAAATGACACCTTCAGAATTATTTTGACATGCATTTACTATCATTGGACTTTAATAGTTTTCAAAAGCTGAGGGAACAAACTTCAAAGTTTGCCAACATTAGAGCCAGCTGTATCTTAACCTTTATATATCAGTGTATCTAATTTGAAATTACACTGTTGTAAAAAGTGCAGTAATTTGCTTCCATGTCTTTTTCGTGTTAATTTCTGTCTTCCCAATGTCACCAGTCGGGTTCCGAAGATACAGTGTCAAGTAGCGAATACAGCTTTTCCTGGATAGGGGCAGGAAAGCTGTCACAAAATGCATTTTCAAATTTAGCATTTTCTGACTAGTAGGTGTATCAATAAAAGGTCCAGGAACTCTTATTCACTGTTAATTAAAAATCAATTGAGGGGAAATACTTGCCCATTTAAGCTTAGCCTGAAATACAGAAATATGGTTCTCAACAAGTAATGCTGAATAATATTAGAGTTTAACTTCACAGAATTTCCTGTCGTCGGTTTTGCTAATATTAATGTAGGAATAAGCAAAGACTGTAATAAATAGAAGCTTTTGAGTATTTCTGAGTATTATGTAAAACTGAGAGTAAACATTTTGATAGGTTAATAATGTGTCAGAACATCTTAAAACTGAAAAAAATAATATTTTAAACAAAAGAACAGATTCATATCATTTATGCTAGGTAGGAGATGGCCTTAGTCCTCAATATGGCCTTGGACACCATTGTTATGGGAGTAATGACAGAAATGTGACAGAAATTATTAATAAAATAAAAAATACAGCTTGACATGTGTCTCATCAAAGTGACAAGTTATTTCTGCTGTCATTCATGGAAGTTTAACAAGGAATATCATTTTCCAGTTGCAGGCTTGAGATGTAGATGACATCTTTCATCTTATGCTATTTGTTGTCTAACACTCCTTTTAAGAACCAGGACAATTTTAAGAAGGCTTTGAAAAAGGAACACAAGAAAGAATGTGTAATAAAAGAAAGAGGGGAAATTATGATGTACAACAAAGTAAACAATTCAGAAGTATGGGAACTAGGAAATAAGTGAGTGTTGGTTTTGTTCTGAACAGTTGATACTACCACTCTACCAAATCCAGGTAATGTACACAACATGGCAAATTATATACAGCTGGTAGGGATGCAGAGGATTGCCTGAACCTGTGCAAACAAAAGAAATTGTAATTATTAGAACACAAGTAGATACTACATGGAAATAATGAAAGAACAATAATTCGTATAATATTCATAAAAAAGGATTACATGCGGTTCAGGAAGGGCAGAAAAACAAAGGTGTTGGTTACATTAAGAACCTGGACCCAAAGAAAATGAGCAAAAATGTTTTTAGAAGATTCACAACTAATATTTTCAATTTTTATATTGTTGACGTTATGCCTTAACACAGAGTATGGAGAGCCTACAGAGGATGAAGATAGTCCCTCATAGGCAGAAAGAAAAAGTACAAGTTGCCTAAAGTAAAGCTTATTTAGGTCTTAGAAATATATTAAAGTATATTAAAACAGTCATTGGAAGTTTTTTGGTTATCTCATGAAAAAGTGGGAGGAGAAGTAAAACATACTCAAAGGGGCATCTGTATTATGGATAACCTAATTTATGGTGCAAAACCAAAATGTTCAAGAGGGTATGAATTCTTCAGCTATTACAAATGTGTTATATTAAACTGGAGACTTGGTAGAAAATATGTTATAGTCTAGTTACAAATGTGAACAGAACAACAGAAAGTATACCAGATTTAAGATAAGGTGAGAAAAATGGTAAGACAACTAACAGCCCAGATTCCCATATGGCTATCTGTAATCTTCAAGGTTTTAGGGAACAGATTTCAAGGAGAACTAAACAAACCTAGACCAAAAAGAAAAAAATTGAATTTGCCAGGAAAACATAATGTCAGACTAACCTGACAGCATTTTCTGTTATCATAGCTGGGGTTTTAAGCAAGAGAAGTATAACTGGGGTGATCTATATGATCTTTGGTAAGCATTTGTTATGGTGTTACAAAAGAAATTATTACTGAAGTTGGAGAAAGTAAAGAATAGCACTAAATCTGTAAAGAGGGCAGGAAACTCATTCATGGGGAAAAGAAAAATAGTGCACTAAAGGAAGGATTGTCAGACTGAGGAAAGTTTAAGAGGGAAGGATTTTATGGATCACTGTTGGAAGTGGTGGTTTCTGATGTTTCATCCACAAACACTCAAGGAGCAGGAAGATGGTGACTGCATTTGTTGATTACTCAGTGCTGGAAAACATTGTCAATATTGGGAAACATTCAACACTGCTGAGCTCCAGTCACCACACAGAGGGACCTGTCTGTGCTTCAGCAATAAAAATACAATTTCATTTAACACTATTATCAATAACAGAAAGCCTACCCTAAGCCATGGACTATCATTTAGAAATTACTGAGAAGAACGACTTGCACACACATAATGACTGCAAGTTGTCGATAAAGTACATCCATAAAAAAGACAGATGCAGATCTAGTTTTAGAGGAGTTTTTTTCCAGAATAGTCAGGAAAATATCAGTGCCAGCTGACAATGCCAGCAGCAGATTTTCAGTTGAGAATCTTGTACAGAAGAGAGGCATGGAAACAGCTCCAAAGAAGGATGATCAAGGAGAAGGGAAAGTCTATCTTGCAAGAAGAGACCAAAAGATTTTGGCTTATTTCATTGAGCAGAATGACAGCTCAGCAGGACCATAATCACAGCATGTAAATGCATCAGGGAGATAAACACCAGATATGGAAAAAACTAAATTAGCTAAGAACAAAACTGGCACGGAAACAAATGGATATTAACCAGCTGTGAATAAATTTAGGTTGGAAATTAGAAGAAAGTTTCTGATCATTAGAGCAATCAAGATTTCCAGTAGCCTTCCAACTGGAATAGTGGAAGCAAAAAAACTAATTACTTTTAAGATGAAAGACAGTCAGTTTCTTAAAGATTTGGTACAATATGCTGCCTATGAGACCAGAAGATTGAAGCTCCAAGGAAGGAACAGCACCTTCCTTGGCTTAACAGAATCACAGAATGGTTCAGGTGGGAGTGGACCACAGTGGATCCATCACCTGGTGCTGCTTCCCAGCTCCAGCAGGGTCATCCAGAGCACGTGGCTCAGGATTGTGGGCAGATGGTTCTGGGCTGTCTCCAGTGAGGAAGACTCCACATCCTCTCTGGGCAATCTGTTCCAATGCACAGGAAATTTCATTCTCATGTTCAGGTGGAACTTCCTGTGCATCCATTTCTGCTCATTGCCTCTTGTTCTCTTCTTTGGCACCATCAGAAGAGCCTGGTGCATCCTCTTGACCCCCTCCCTTTCGATATTTATCCAAATGAATGAGGTCCCCTCTCCATTGCCCCTCTGAAGTCCTCTTCAGGAGCTTTTCAGAAATTGCACTCTCAAATTTCTGTGACTTCAGCAGAAACACACTCCGAGTCTGGTTCAGAAAAACCAAAATACTCAACATCAAGAAGTCAAAAGTCTTCTGTTGCAGCTGTGGAAGATTTGACTGTATTCACAGTTTGAGTAACCTCCTGCTAGGAGACCCACACAGGCAGTGACAAATTTGTACCACTTTGCCAAATCCAAAACATTATTTTGAGTAGAGCTGAGCTCTAAAGTTTGAATATTCTCTCTGCCAGCTTTCTTATCAAGTCTCCCACTCTGCTGAACTCATGTTTTTGCTTAATCTAAAACCTTTACAATCAGAGGAAATGTATTTCCCCCATACAGCTAAACTCAATGGCTCATGTTGGAGACATGGAAGACTTTCACCACCTCGTATTCCTGTGGGCACTGAGGGCTGGAAATCACCAGCTGTGTCAACATTGTGTAACAGAAGCTTAAATGTATTTCAATAATAGCCAAATTTTGTGTGCACGAGGATATAAGCTAGAACCCATCAGGACCAGCAGGGATGTTTTCCCTGACGTTGGCTGAGTCAGGACTAAGCTCTTTTTCTGTACTGCCACCAGCTCACTTTTTTCTCTTGAGCTTCAGAAACAAATGCATTGGTTGTTATTTAGAGCATGTGGTCTTTAATAAGAGAATTTTGTTTTCTGGTTTGCAGTCCTAGTCAGGAAAATCTGCTGAACTCACTTTGGACAGTTCTTTTGGAAGGGATCTCAAAGCCACATCTTAGTGTCAGTGCTTCTTCCCTGTACCGAGTCAGAAAATTACTTCTGGATTGATTCAGGCTCATAAAAGTATCTCAGGATCTGATTTCTGGAGTTCCTGTCCCATCTCATCTCTGTGATTTGCATCCCACAATGTATCAGAGAGACAGATGTCCCTGAACACTCCATCACAACCTGATAACATCACTGCAGCCTTGCAGCTCTGGGTCATTATCAGTTCTGTGCTCTAGTGTACTGAGCATCACTCTGCTACTCAGATCTTAGAACTTCAAGACTCACACCAGCAAAAGAGTTTCTAAATAGGTGAGATCACTGGATATTGGCTAGACAAAGATGTGCAAAAGCATATCACTTAATTTACTGAGCAGGGGAATAAGAATTTTTTCCTGCCATTACACAAAAAATGAATATTTTTTTCCAAAGTGTTCTATAGTTGTCAAAGAGAAAGCAAATTTCACTGCCTTTTTCTCAAGTAGTCGCTGACAAGTACCAGAAATAAAAACTCAAATAAAACTTCAAATAATTTAAGATTAATTCCTTTATTTTACTTGGGACGCATCCTTACCCATGTGATTTTCAGATTATTACAGTGTCAAAAAGCAGCTGTGAGAGGGGCCAGGCAGTTGACACACATGGCCCCAGGTGCTGGAGCACTTCCTTGGGAGGAGGAATCTGCCAAAGGCATCCTGAATATCACTGTGGTCACCAGCTGCTTTAACAGCTGGGGTAGATCTCAGCCTGCCCCGTGGGCAGGGGATGTGTACATTCACTTCACCCTCTTTTCTCAAGCTGTGTTAGGAATGACAGTTTCAACACAACCTGCTGTTAAAGACCACAGTTTTTGCTTTAAGTTGTTCTCAGCTCTGAACACAGTTCTTTGTCATTAGACTGTGTGAGCTGTAGGCTACTGCTTGTAGAATCCCAGACCAGCTCTCCAGGGAGCATCAACAATATCTCAGAAAAGGTAATAAGGAAAGATGTGATACTCGGACCTCAATTCCCTAGGGATTCTTGTTTAGGAGGAGAAAGGAGTCCTGAGTTCCTTCTTCCTCTTTAGGCTGCACTGCCTTTAGAGCTATTACTACTAATGATACCAAAAATTATCTGTAGTGGATCTTAGAGATGGAAAATAGAATCAAATCAACTAGATCTTGAGTGGAATAGATCACTGCAAGCTGCTGAGCTGTACCCCACCCTGACATCTGCACAGTCCCTTTGAGTTCGAGGGATGATACAGATGTAATTAGAAGAGAACCTGATGGAAGATATTAATAACAAAAGCTAAATAAAATAATGTCATGGATTAATATTGAGAAGCTATTTAGGAATAAGGGATTTTTTTTCATAAAATGCTGAAATAAAGAAACCATTAAATCCAATCATTTTAAGAGAAAGCTACATTGCTTTTTTAGGAAAAAGAGAACGAACAGAGGGCACTGCTGCCGGCTAGGTGTTTGTTAATTTTTCATGTGAATTTATTGCATATGTAAGTGATTGAATTAGTAGCACTGACAGGAACCCAGGCACGGTAAAAGCTTCCTGCTACTGACACAGCAGTGCTCAAGCTGTGCACTCCTGACCATTAGCAGCCCTGCTGTGGGAGCCTGAGCCTGGCTCAGCCCGGGCTGCAGAGCTCCCTGGAACGGGACCGAGCCCTCCGGAACCAGGGCTAGCATGAGACCACTCCACTCCTTTAGATTAATGACCTCATTTGGACTCTGATGCCAGGCTCCAGGGAAGAAAGTCCAGTGCAAGCTAATATGCTGCCAAAATACTGCAAGGTAAGTTTGGGGGGGAAAAAAATTGTTAAGAGGATTTTGTGTTTTGTGGTAAAGAGACTGAATGCGGAAGGGAGTCAGAAACGGGCGGCTCGCAGGAGAGAGCGTAAGGGACAGGAATCAGAATGTTTTCTCACCTTTGAAAAAAGAGAGTAATTTCCAAACACTCAGAGGCTGAGCAGCGAGATCTGGATCTTCTCTTACCAAGCAGTAGATTGCTTCAGAACAGCGAGGCTTTGAGAGCAAACTAGGGGAATATAAATTGCATATATAATAATTTAAGCATGCCAGCGTGTTGCCAAATATTACCATCTAAAAGGAATATAAGTATCATGGCTGCTGTGAAGTCCTTAGGGAGGCTCATAACCTTTTGGGAACCCTTTCCTCCTCCCCTGCAATGTATTAACCTTTTGACCACGTCGGTGCTTAGATGTACATAACGAAATGGTACATGCAGACAGATACAGTTGGGGAGAGGTAGGAACAAAACATCAGGGATGCAGGATGTTGTGTGAATTCTTTATCAAAATCTCATAGCCAAGAATAGATACAGAGCTAAAAAAAAAAAAAAGGTATTTCTGATGTATTATGAATGTGCAGATGAGCAGCGATGGAAAAACATTTCATGGCTGTCTTACAAACTCTATTCCTGTAGCGTCAGATTGTGACAACTTAAAGGAACAAAAAAGAGCTTTTTGTACAAGTAGCACTGCTGGATTTAATGGTGCTGCTAATGGAATAAGATTTTTCTTGGATTAAGGGTGCCATAAACCAGCCCTCAGCCACCACTTCCTGTTTACTTGTGGTTTATTCTCTAGAGCAAACCCAAGTTTCTCTCACTGCAAATTTCTGCTCTTTACAAAAAAAAATTCTTGTTTAGTATTTTGCTTTTCAAACCATTCATCCTCATGGAGGATTTACTTTTCTAGTCAATCATTTGACATGTAGAAGAATGAATTAATTAACTGTTCTTTGATTAAAGTGGTACTCTGCTTTACTCTGCTGAGAGGTAGAGGTTCACTTAACATGTTCTTTTCAGTAGGTCTAGACAGCCACTTCTAAAATTCCATTTAGATATCATTTGTAATTAATTTGAACAATCTTAGTCACTTAGTAAAGTTGCTTCAATACTTTCCTTTTTATTGCAAGTTATTTCAGTGCTGCAGGCAAGGTATTTTATTTTATGATTTTCCATATGGTTGGTCCCAAAGGAGAAAACACAAAAGAGTTCCAAATTAAATTCTAATCCAATTTAACAACAGCTGTAAGAGAAATGAAGATACATTAGCTACTCTAGAACCTCAGCCTCCTGGAAAAATGAAAAATGAAACTGATGATCCCAGAATTTTTACTAGTTTGTTTTCACCTATATACAAATGTATAGCGGGCAGCTGGAGACAAAACTAGGCAGAAGCACCCATTGAACTGTGACATTGTACTTATTAAAAGACTATAAACATACACTGAGGTGCATAGCTAATAGCAAAACTAGCAAATGTTTTTGACATTTGGACCAAACTTGAAGTTACAAAACAAAATTGTGTTCCAACACCTTGACAGATTTTGAGGCTGGGAGGATCCATTTATTGACCTGTCATGTGAACTGTAACATAATACAGGCTGATGGACTTCACACACTTGACACAATTGATCTTCAACATCATCATTTGAATGGGAGCAGCCCATGCTCTGGAAAAGCATTTATTTTAAGCTTAAAGATTTAAGTGATGCAAAAATCCACCATCACTTGCTCAAGATACTCCTGCAGTGATTCTCCAGACATTTCAAAGTAGTCTTAGCATCAACAAAATATTTGTTTCGTACACACACAAAATACATTAGAAACTACCTTAGAGTAATGTAATAAAGCAGATAATAGTTTTGGAATTCTCAGATAAGCTGTATTGGAATGAAAAGGCTGGAAATTACATTTATCGCCATGAAGCGTGCAGCTGACTCAGGAGCTGTGCAAACAAGCACACAAAGAATCAGTCAGAGGAGCCTTCTTGTTCCCACTCAGTTTTCCAGTTCACTTGCAGTGGTTGGAAGTGGCACTTGGAGGAGTTGGAGGAAAAACCCTCAAGGCATCAGCAGCCTCCTGCTGTACATGGCACAAAATGAGCTTACAGTGTAAAAGTGTCCACTGCCTCTGGAGGAACCAGGATTTCACCTCCAGTCTTGTGGGAGGGAATTCTGATCAACTCTTAGAAAACAGCTGGGTCACGTAACAGAAGAGCTGCTCTGCAGAGAAAATATCACATCAGGAGTGTGTATATTGCAGTAGGCAAAAGGCAGTCTTACCTCCTCTGAGGTAGTTTGATCATCTATTTTAGCATTTTCTCAGAAAGTTCTTGCCAGTGAGGGGTTTTACAGTCCAATTAACACAACAGGGAGTGATAGTCTCTAAGCCTGGAAACAATTCTCCCTAACAGTGATGTGGACAAGGCTGCAGATAAGAAACTCCTCTCTTATGCATGGAAAGGTAATAAGGTTATTCAACCAGTTGCAAAACATGGAAGAACCATTTTTACCCACACTAAGAATGGAAGAAAAAGACAAGGAAGTTTGTACTTGTCAGGGAAAGAAATAGGTTAGCATGTGTCCTGATTTGGGAAGAAGAATAATCAATATTTAAAGACATTGAACAGACTACAGTTGGAGACAATCCTCTCTCCAGGAGAATGTTAGAAGCCAAGAAAGGACCAGAGGGAGACTGAAAGGGGTAATTGCACTGTGCTGGTAAATCCAGGTAATGATAAACACAGGTCAGAATAGCAGAAGCATTGACTCCACCACCAAGTTATCATTTCCCTGTTCAGTGGAAATTACATACAAGGTCACCTACTGCCCTGCTTTGTTTATGATAACCAAGCCAATACTCCCAGCACTTAAAACAATATTTCACGCTTTCCAGTTGCATTCTCTGGATTCATATCTATCCTGTTAACTCCATCAAGACACCAGTTTCTTAACCTTAATGAGAAGGTTAATTCCCTTCTCATTTCTTGGCATAAATAGTAGTAATTTCTGTGAAACTAATACCAAAATGCAGTGCACTGATTTGGAAATGTTTTGTGTACACATAAAACAGAAATAGAGTGACCTTGCCTGAAAAGTACATTACTAAATGCTTGAATATTTATCAGGACTAATCAGCTAAGAAATACTGAATTTCAGAACCTTATATATTTCAGACAGTATGATATTTACTTCCTTTCACAGAAATTATTCAGTATGATTAATTCAAACTGAAATACATCTATCATATCTTTTTAATGCTGGATTAGGACTTACCAGACATTTTTATTTTATCTTCATGACAATATAAAGGCAAAAAAATTTCCTTTTCAGGAACTCAGTAGATGAATCCACTTGTTTATGAAGCAAAGCCTACTTGTTTTATTTTGAACAGGCTCAGCAGAGTGAAATGAATCTCTGCCTGGATGCTGTCAGCCTGACTAAACTAAATCTGTGCCTTACCTTGAATTTCTAACATTTTGACCAACAACTTTTTTTTTCCTCCCAGGTATTTTATTTGTATTTATCCAGCAGCAAAAGTTGATACTTAATAATTTGCTGACAAGATTGTGTGCCTGCACCTTTTCCTTGCAGCTGTATTTACTCAAAACAAAGCTATTCAAATGAGCCTTAATCAAGACACATCATTCTGCTCCCTGTGTGAGCAAATCCGCCCAGATCCCCTCGGCTGGGAATGGCAGCAGTGCAGCCCCGGACAGGAATTCTGGCCAGTTCTCTGACAGGGCAGTCTGCATCCATCGGGATGTGGCCTTAATGCCACATTGAGCTGATTTAAGTTCCACCTGGGTCCCGTGAGTGCTCAGCAGAAATGTTGGTCCTTCTGTGCCTGTTGAGCCATGGTTGGAAGCGGATGGAGGAGCTCCTTAGTGCTTAGCTCTTCCCAGAGTGTCCCTGTGGGTCAGTCTGTGTCCTGCCCTGTGACAGCTCCAGCTGGGGGTCACAGGAACAGTTCCACTTGGAGAGCAGTGTCACTTGTTACCTGGAAATTCCCAGGGAAAGATAATCTCCTTTTAAAGCTTTCTTTTAATACAATTAGGGGTGAAATTACAGTTTAAAAATACTATGATAAAATCAAAGCTTTATCAATAGCTACAGAGTGCCAGGTGTTTTGCTTAAGGGAGGCCTGTCTCCTACATGCCATCCATCAGTGTTATTTAAATAACATTTTGACAGCTCAGCATAGCAGGTTATACTGAAGAGTTTTCACAGAAACTGAATGGGATATGTTAATAACCCAGGCAGGCTGTGAGGTGTTTGTGATTCCCAGTATGTCCGACTTGTTGGATTCTGCCAGGCTGCCCAGTGTAACTCAGAGCTCATGGCTGTGTGTGAGTTAACAAAACACAGATGTTCTTTAAGAAAATCACTTTACTGAGCAATAGTACGTGTTCTTTTAAGCACTTCTACTCCACTTTCACTCCATCACGTCCCACAAAAAATAGTGTCTAAAGTGCTTTCTGTATGAAGTGGCTGTGAGCTGGAGTTAATTCAGTGCCTGGGACTCACCAATACATCAAACAGCGTGGAAAGAAATAGCAAATTTCCAATGGCTCCAACAAAATAGCTTGAACACCCTGCCATGAGACACAGCCTTTTATCTTTTCACTTGAAGCTGTGGATCCTGTATATATTGTGCTCTAAGCACTAAGGAAAATTAGAATGGGCAGATGCCAGAAGGAAGACAACCATTTTGTGAAACATTCCAACCCTGAGCAGCAGCTCTCTGTGCCAGCCTGCAGCTGGGGGAACTTTCTGCTCCTTGGCATCCATCTGCACATGGAGCTCGTGGCAGTGAGTGGGCAAGGCCACAACTGCTGCAGTTCACACTGCAGAGGCTGCACCCTCCTGAAACTTCTTAAAATAAATCCCTATCTGTTTTATCAGTGCAGCAGTCTGAAGTGCAAGTGTCTTGAAAGATTTCTGGCTTTATCTAAAATATGAAATGTATTTAAAGAATAAAGTTTTCGTGTAGAGCTGGGAAGATAATGTGAGCCTTGTGGAAAATAAAGCTATTTGTGTGAGGAACCTTTTCCAGCCTGAGTGCTTCTGAACATACTCAGCTCTATAGCCATAGCTACTTGGGAAATGTGCCTTTAACTTTGTGACTAATCTCCAATGGTAGATTTAAGAATGAACCTGAGAAATCAATCGAAATCTGTTTCCACATGAAGTTTAGGTCATTTGTAAATAGAAGAACTAAAGAACTTTTCTAAATCGGCTACCTGTATGACTAATGCTTCCGGCAGATAAATGCAGGATTAAACAGAATCATTTGGAAGGTCACAGAAAGAGACTGCAAAAAATTTCCATTCTCCCTTCCTACCAGACCTATAATGGAAAAATATTTTGTGTTGTTATGAAAATTTGTAGGACTGTAACCTCTACATAATAAGAGTACTCTTGTCCCCAGAAAATCAACAACTGTATCTTCACTAGAGGTAATCACTAAGGCTAAAATTCTAAGTACATTTTGGAAAAGCAAGCTTTTATTTATATATGTACTTCTATATACGTAACCAGAAAAGTAAAATTAAAGAAGATCTATGATATCAGTCCAAAACTACTTTTGGAGATGATATTCATCATCTCCAAAACAATTCTCAAAGTTATTCTTCTCTGTGTGTGGACTTTAACATTTTTTTATCAACCCCTCTGTCTTGAACATGAACTTTTGGTGTCATGCTGGAAGTTACCCCCTACAGACCCTGAGGGCAAATCAACAGTAAATCCACATTTCTTACCAACATTTATTGGTGTGTTGTCAGCTTGGCAAAGACCTTTTACTGGGGTCCCAAGGTGTTTGAAGAGTGAGTCTCACTGGGCACCAGGTCCGCTGTGCCTGTACATACAATCCCCTGTTCTCTGTGCCTTAGTTCCTCTCTTTATAAAAACACCCCAGGGACAGTACCAACCCATCTGAGATCAATCATATGGTTAAATTCAATGATGCCTGTCAAGTTCTTCTCTTAGGTCCTTTGATATATAATCTGAAATAATATCTCAAAATAGTGGGAATTATTAGCTACTACAATATAGCAAGTTACTTAGTTTTTAAGGCATAGGACAGGAAATACTAAATCCTGCACCATTCAAAATTATTTGGCACATCCATAGCTTTAGTCCAAGATTCACATACATTCCCAGACTGAAAAAAAAACCTATTGTTTCAGCATATCCAGAGGGTTATGTGGGAAAATAACAGCTCAACCTGTTAAGAAACAGCTGACATCAGCACTTTCTGCAGTGACCCAGCTACTTCATCTTAGTGAGCTTCAGCCTGTTTTTCTGGCTGGCAGTAGTGAGCAAAGAGATACTGAGGGAGAAAAACAAAATGAAAGTTGGGGTGAGACATTAGCCTGAGAAAGCTGCACAGGGAACATCTCTAACTCCATTGTTCCCAGGTTTGCAGGCACTCACCAGTGGACTTGCTTGTTTTTCACACATATATGCAACAAAACCTAAAATCACTGAAGATTTAGTGTCTTTTGAAAAATACATGGGGAACCTCAAGCTGCATTGCATCTAATAGGAAAATTATTGCAAACTTTCACCACAGCTGATAGATTTGTAGACAGCTGGCCTCCATACACTACCCTGTGGTCTCCTCCAAGTTGTTTTGGGACTCAGGCCCTTGGATCAAGAGAAAGAAGAAAGAGCTCTCTGGTTTTGTTGGTCTGTGGGTATATTATAAATATGAGTGCCTTTAATTCTTCTATTTATCACCATGATAACTTAGAAAAAATTGAAAAATACTCACTAAATACACCCAGCTTCTCATTCGTACACAGGTGGAGAAGGGCAGGTGTGACAGTGGTGAAAGAGTTCTGCCTTAAAATGCTGATGGGAGTGAGGAGTGAGGGGCAGAGGGGGGAGCCCAGGTGTGGGTGCAGGCTGGTGGGCAATCACCAGGCTCACTGAGGTGCTGCAGAGACAGGTGTTGTACCTGCTGCCCTCCTGACACATGTGAGGCTTTGTCAGTAGACTGTCTTAAACAATTCTCACTTATTTCCAGAATGCCATTGGAAATCAGGTCAGTAGTTTTATCTCCATCTTGTAAATGGTAAAAGCTACTGAAGGAAGTCACTTTTCAGTTCTGCATAGCAGACTGAGAGGTAAAAACACATCAGAACTTGTCGACCTAAGTTTCAGCACCTAAATTATCTCCCTAGGTGCCTTGGGAATCAGCAGGCTCCCTGTGAGAGGCAATGCAGACTATTCCCCTTGCTGCATCAGTGAGGTGCCTGTTGCTGGGTTCTGCAAACAGCCACCCACTGGCTCCAGAATCCCACTCAATAATGCTGCCTTTCTCCTTCAGTCTGTTCCTCCCCTCTTCCAAACACCAGTGCCTGAAGGAAACGTGGCATTTGCAATTCCAGAAAGCCCATGCCATGTGTGAATGAGGCTGAAAACTCAGCAGTCCCCCATGAGGAAGCTATCTGACAAATTCATGCTTTTGGAGCACAAACCAGTTCGTGGTCAGCAATGTAATCAAACGTACAACTTACATTTTCCATTGCAAATCCTAACATTGCTGCCTCCTCATTCTGATGCTCCAGTATTCTGCAACTGTACCTAAACCTTCCTGAAACACATTGTCTGTCTGCTTTAGAAGTGGTGTTCAAAAACACCAGGTCATGGAGAACAATCCTGAGCTGTGAGCAGAGAAAGCAGCTGAACATGCAGCGTTTTCCCACCTCTCAGGTTTAGGAAGCAGTTATATTAAAGTAGCCTCAAAGAGCTTTCAAGCTTCATTTTTCAAAATCTAGCCTCTTTTTAAAATAGTAACTCATACATGGCTAGCAACCCCCAGGCAGTAATCCTGAGCACAGAGTCAGAGAAATTAGGCTAAATGCTGTTGCCCTACAGGTTTTATTTATGCTGGTAAAAGGTCAGGGAAGGGCCTGGATGCTGGACTGTAATAATCTCTGCTGGGCTGCCATAATGGTCCCTGACAGGCTTTCACCCTCTGTTAGCCCTGAGCAGGCTTCCAGGCAATTCCCAGGCAGGATTCAGAAGGTGGCAGAGGACAGTGACCACTTCCAGTGGCAGCAGCACAAACCACAGAATGAGACTCCAGTTCCTCAGCTGAGACCAAGAGAATCTGTTCAGAATGCAGCTTTCAGAAAGCCAAGCAATCTTGACAGAAACAAGAGATAGAACAAGCTGCATTTCCCAGTCCATTCCCAGCTAAACAGGATGCATCATTCCCTTGAAATGCACATGGGTGGTTTTGTGGTGTTTTTAGCATGTTACCTGCTTTGCCTAATTAGTTATTCCTAATTGTATAACCCAGCACTAACTTCGTGGTAATGGCAACTTTGGAAGAAGCTTCTCATAGCTGAGAGAGAAAAGGTTTGCTTTAAATCTCTAAACTGAAAATGTACTCATAGAAATTATAGCATGCTCATTATGCAAAAATATGCAGAATTATGTGAAAACAAGCAGTCAGCAGAGGGCAGGTAGACTGTGCTGATGTCTCTGGGTGATATGTATGTTTTGCTGTCTTAGCCATTCCCAGCAGTTTCTTTTGTCAAAAAAAGTAAGTGATGCTGTCTGGAAAAATCAGAGGCAGTCTAGTGCTTGTTGCAGATTTGTCACTAAGGATTTATTTGACATACCTTTTCCTCAGACTAGGACAGAGGGAGGGTTCATTCCCTACATGTGATATGATTGATATTGATATTCCCTACAAAAACACTGATACTATAGTGATTTTATGTCTCAAATATCTGCTTAAGTTATACCAGTCAACTAAAGACACTTACTGCTACTTATCAGCATCAGCTTCTGCTTTCTGTGCCCAGCTCCTGTTAACAACAAACAAATGTTCTTTAAGACTGCAAGACTGAATCTCACTCTTAATAATTAGATAATCATAAGATCTACCCAGTTGTCTCCTAAAAACAAATAGACAAACAACAGAAACAGCTGTCCAAGGGGTCCAATCTAATTTAACATTGTAGGGAACATTGCTACTCTCAAAGCTATTCCTGTCTTCCCTACTGATGGAAGTGCTTGGGGTCTCTCAGTGCCAGCAGCATGAAGTAATGTAACTACTCTAGCATAGAGCATGACATCAGATCTGTCACTGCAAGCCAGAAAATCCATCACACTGAGGTTTTGTTCCCTCCAATGGTCATTTGCTACATATCATCGAGCTGCTTATTTAATATTTATGCAAATTTTTCAAGACATTGTACTGGATCATGCATCAGAGACAATCTGTTACAGAGGACCAGAGAAATGAGAGGGAAGTCCTTTCCCTTCACATTCTTCCCAAACACAAACAGTCCCCTAACTGTGGTTTCTCAATTACAGTTTCCTCTCAGGGACAATTTCTAAATTGGAAGTCCAGTAACTTTGGAAACCCAATTGGAAACCCAACTGCCTTTCATATTGGCCTGCTCAGCACAGCAATAAAAATAAAATCTCAGATGCCACACTGTCAATCAACCTGGCCCTTACACAACTGTGAGCTCCACTCTTACATAAATGTCACAAATGCCATAATTAGTATCAGCTCACGCCATGGGAATGGATCAGAATCTGTGTTATTTGATCATTTGGTTTTGATCAAAACTCACTTTTGGAAAAGCAAAAAAAAGATAAAAGTAAAAAAATTCACTTTGATCAGGTCTTATTTTGCATCATTTTGATTATGAGACTTCATCTGTGTTTGCAAACTCTAACGGTGGTGTCTGACTTACACCTTACAGTACCAAGTAATTCCTAAAATAAACATAAAATTAAAATCTCCTTAACTCTTGAAGTTTTAAAAGTACTTGGGATACAGACAGTGTTTAACTAACACCTTCTCCCTTGGAATTATTACACTAATATTATTATTCCTGTCATGTTCTGTCAGTTTAATTGGATAATAGCTGCAGTCAGATTATTGCCTTGTAAGTGCATACAAGCACCTAACAATGTTTATGCAAAGAAGCCCAAATGCCTAGCTGGTTAAATGAGAACATCAGATTTTGGATGTGCAGCAAGGGCTGGTGGCTTCCTTCAGGAGTGCAAACCACAGAGGGGTGAGCAGGACAAAGGGTGAATGAATGAGGATGCTGAGATCTGACCACTGCTCGCTGCTGCCAGTGACAGAATGAGAACTGAGCAGCACAAAGGCTGCTCCTGGCCATGGCTTTCCATGATCTTCCATTGTTTTCCTTCTTGCCTTGTGGCTTTCCATGGTCTTCCGTGATTTTCCTTCTTGCCGGATCCACAGGGCAGAGAGGAAACTCGAATACAGGCGCTGGGAGTTTGGGGTCTCCCCTCCACAAAGTGTGCCTGTGTTACATTTGACAGCACAACAGCTTTCCACGCGCCAGGGAAGAACAGGCAATCAGAGATTTTTGCTCCCTAGTCTGGCAGAAATCCCACAAAACAGGTAAAGTGCCGTGACCTCAGTCCAGCTGCTGTGTATAGGTCAGACCCCAATCAGTCAAAATTCTCAACAACTCCGTTGATTCCTGTAGCTTATTATTGACACACAAAACAGACGATACGCATTTCTTTTATTGTAACTTCCTAGATTCTGAAGACACTGGGTAAAACCCATGGCAGCACTTTGCCATCATTTATATTAAAGTTAAGCACAATCTGAGAGCAATAGCACTGAAAGCTCTCACAGAGGAGTCATCAAATGCTCACTTCATATTCATATAATGCTTGATTTGCATCAGTTTAATGTTTTATATGTAGGGGACC
Source organism: Emberiza elegans (assembly GCA_024865655.1). Lineage (NCBI taxonomy): Eukaryota > Metazoa > Chordata > Aves > Passeriformes > Fringillidae > Emberiza > Emberiza elegans. The sequence continues at coordinate 7,136,548 of JALJVW010000149.1, read as the reverse complement.
ACTTTCCAGAGGGTTCCACATAGTTTCTCACAGAGAAATTGGGAGAGCTGTAATTTTAAATACAATATCAATGTAAATACTCTTTTTATCTCATTTTAGGGAAAAGCTTCTCCTCCTACTGTACACTGAGATAGATTTGAAAGAAAACAGGTTCAGTTGACTCTCTAAACATATGTTTTCCCCAACTGAGCTCATTCTGCTTCACAGAAGTCAGAATGCTGGTGGAGAAAACTGAAAATGCAGCCCAATCTTCAAGCACTAATGGAAATGATTGGTTCTGACACCAGTAAAGGCATGTTGTTTTCCCTCCAGGTTGCCTACTTTTCACATAGGCAAGAAGGATTAAAGATATAAGATTTCTCTTCATGTGGGGAGTTGATAGCCTGCCTTCCCAGAGGGGTTTGGTTACCTCAGAACATGTGCAAAGGAAAAAAAGCACAAGCAACTTCAAGAAGCAGACTGTTTTCTAAAAGGTTTTTTGTCTTTCAGCTGAATTATTGTTAGGGGAAACAGTGTTTCAGTATTTTTTTGAGAATAAAGGTAGATTTCTCTTTTAATTCATTGTAACCTAGTGGCTCCAGTGGTCAATGCAAAATGAAAAAGTCCTCATTCCTTGGTTTAAATCCTGACCAATTGCACTCAAATAATAAATCCAGTTGTGAGTTCTAAGTACCAACTAGTGAAGAGAAAGTAAGAATTTCAGAACCTCAAACAATAGATGTAAAGACAACACTCCATCTGTATAACAATCATCTCTGGAACAATGGACAATGAAGGATAGGGAGGTTCAATAAAAGAATGTCTTCTAAGATATATTCTGCCAAATATTTGTCAATGTGATTTGATGGGCATTTCTCATGCTCCACAAGTCAGTCAGTACATGACCCAAAGAAATTTCAGGTTTCTGAAGCACTTTGCAGTTCCAGGTGTTTAGGAACATCCCCAGTACCGCCCTGGGCTCGTGTTCCTGGAAGTGCTTTGATTTCAAATAATGGGCACTAAATGAACACTTGGGGATGAACCATTTCGAGGAATTATAAAATTTCTGACATTCCCTGAAGGTTCCACTTAAGAAGCTGAAGAAGGGAGAGGGGGGGAAAAAGAGTAAGATATTGTGAAATTCTGATTTCTTTTCCATGCAAATAATTACAGAATAAGCATTTGTAAGGTTATAACCACATCTCAGAATCCTACATGTTCAGATGAGGAGTGAAAGTTTAGATACAAGCATGAATATTTTCATTACATTGTATGAAATTCAAGGGAATAGTGCCTTACTAACTGCAGGACTGTGGATTAGTCAACACATCATTAAGAGATATTTGCTTGAAAGCCTCCAGCTTACACTGAAGAAATGTTCTTGTAATCTCTTTACCTGCCATGTATTTCATTTATTTACAGCAGTACTGAAATGTTCAGTACCAATCAGGCCTACAAGAATGAAATACATCTGCAGTATCAGGTGGTGTGTGAAATTGTACTGCTCTAAACAGTTATGCTCTTAGGGAAGGAATCAGTAAACAATTTACCATGCCATTTCACATGGCTCTAGGATTCACTCTCTGTCCATAAATAAGTCTTTTATGCAAAGTGAGAAAATTACATTCTGAAAAAAAAATAAAATCCAGGTCCTTGGCTCTGCCTTGGTTTTCTTCCTAGCAGTTGTCTCCCAGTTGAAATAGTGCTGAGCAGATGTACAGCCAGATTCTTCAGGTATTTTGCATGGTGTGCCTGGGAACCTGCCACAAAACAAGCCTGGTTTATTTTTAGATACCCTTAACTTTATTTATTGATTTAGGAGGATATGAGGAATGGGCATAAGCAAAGAGAGTTTTTTGAAAATGGTATCTTTTATTAGATTAGCTGATACAGCTTGAAAAAAGCAAGTATGCTTTTGGGTACAAGCTGCTTTCTTCAGCAAAATCTAAGTCAATACAGGCAATTTCAGTTTAATCTTATTACATTGATAACAATGCTGTTACAATATGAGTGTGGAAATGAGTAAGAAGAGGGGCATTTTGAAAGTTTTTTTATTTATTCTGAACTTTCAAACCTCCATGTAAAGCCAAATGAGCTTCCTTGGTCAAGATTATGGGAGGAAAAGAACAAGATTTGTTCCAGCCCCTCCCATTCTCCTCTCCTCCAAGACCTGTCTGTGGCTGTTGCTGGGAGTGGCAACTCTTAGAAAAGCAATATTTACTCTAAAGTTTCCATGCAGCAGCAAAGATTCTGTTGCCAGTATGTGTTTTTACTGAACCCATAAAATAACCAGTGAAGTCCCATTGCCTTGCATGGTCCTGCTCCTCTTGCAGACCCCTGTTAGGATGAGGCTGTGGGAACAGCAGGTGGGAGATACCCAAGCCTGGATTGCTGGTGTGACTGTGCCAGACTGAGAAACAAAGTGCAGGGAATAAAAGACCATCACTGTTAAGAGATCAAATGGTGACAGAGAGGCTGCACTTAAAATGAGGAGAAGGAGAAGGAGCCAAGGAAGAATAGAGAGAAACTGCTGAGGCCAGTAGGGAAAGGTCGGGAGAGGAATAAAGGCAGATTGCCTGAAAGCTAAGAGGTGTAAAGAAAGACTTATACATTGATGAGAGGAGAGGAAAATGATGAGAGTAGAGAAAATACCAGATAGCAATCCCATTAATAAGTGGAGACCAGCCTCCATGGTGATTCCTGGCAGCACCACTAATAGCTGACAATTAGATTTTCCCACAGCAAAACATAACTGAACATCTAAGCAGAAATAAACAATTTTTTGTAAGTCAGCAGAAAAACAACACAGCAGTGTCAGTCAAAATTATCCTAATTAATTTACATCTAACTAGATGTGAGTCCAAAGAACCAGGTATTTATTAGACAAACTACAGCAAGCAAATCAAGTGCAGCACTGATTATCGCGATGTTTTTATTCATCTTCATCAAGCACAAGACTTTGCTGTCTTCTGGTTCTTTCTGACTCTCCTGCCAGATATCTCCTTCCTGAAAGCAGGACCATGAAAGTGGCATTTAGGCTGAGAAAGGCAAGAAGCTTTGCAACCTATCTCACAAAGATCATCCTAAGCCCACAAGGCTGCAGAAGAAGAACATGATGCAGGTGAAAGGAAGGATCCAAAGGAGCACCAAAGCCAACAATTTCAGGACTACATGGGAGGATGTGTCACTGTGTACAGAGGGTGACACTGTTCTCTATTTTCTTTCCATCCTGTCCAGGCTTCAGCTCCCATCAAAGTTCATTAATAGCAAATATTTCCATTCACTATTCATTAAGTTGAAAATGAATAGGGAGAAGAATTCTGGCTGGTTTTATTTCTGTCCCTGGTGTTAGCGAGCTGCAGAAACCGCAGGCGGGTTATTTATCACCTTGTAATGAGCCACTGCCTGAAGTGCTGAGGGAGGAGGCAGTGCATCCCAAGTGCCTCTAGAGGCTTCCAAGGAAAAAGAACAACATTGCATCCAGGTGGGAGCAGAGGCAGGTTCCCTCAGCTCAGACAGGTCTGGTCCTATCTGGGTTTGATATAGAACAGGATCAGCAATGGGTGTGGCAGCACATCCCAGCTCTTATCTGCCCTTGCTGTTTTACACCTAGTGGGATTCATGTTTGCCTCTGAGCTAAAAGAAACAAAGGATATTTCTGTATGCCCTCTGCTTTTGTACTTTTACTTCTCTTTCCTTTGAATTATCTCCTCTGTAAAAGAGGACCAAAATAGTTCTTTGCTGTACCTGCAAGTGTTGCTGAGGCTGTGCAGCTCAAGCACTGCAGAAGGTCACGTGAAGTGCTGCTTTACAAGACAGAAGTCAGAGCTCTTTATTTACAGCCTTTCATCCAGCAGTGCTGTGCTCTGCTACCCTTACTGGTGTGATCTTTAGTAAGGCATTTCATGTGTGTTTTGGCATGTGCTTTTCAAATTCCATCATTAAAATCGCAGATTGTTTGCTCCATGTACTATTGGTAATGGTTTCGATCATTTGCGCAACCATTTTATTATTGTGAATTTTCTGAAAATTATTGTGGATAAAAAAATGCTTTAAGCTGAAAAGGGAAAAAAAAAGGAGGAAAGAGATTAAATCTTTGGAAAACTCTTTCTCATTAGGACTCTAAGCTTTCCATGAAACACCTGGTCAGGGCAGGAGAAGCACAGAGGCACAGTGGTGCTGAACAGGGCATCATCTAACGCAGAAGTGCTGCACTGTGCCCTGAAATCCTCAGCTCAAGCTGTGCCCCAGACACCTGAGGTGAATGTGTGCCTGAAATCACCATTCACAGTCATTCAGAGCTGGAGCAGGAGCTGCTCAGGAAATCCACTGCTCAGAAAAGGCCGGTTTGGCTTTTACTGAGAGGAGGAAAGATTTCTTCTGGGCCCCTTCCTAGGAATCCAGCATGTCCCTGTTAAACTGAGGTGGCCCAAGTCCCCCTCCCCAGCACCTGAGGCTCCAGGGGAGAGGTTCCCTCTTCCAGGGGGTGTCTGTGGGATCCCCAACAACATCTGCCACCTCCAAGGTGTCCCCAAGGCAGCAGATGTAGGACAATCTGCTGTATTAATGGAATTTTCATTCCTTCCTGCCGAATCTGCTCCACTGCATGGAGCTGATGAAATATTCATAGCATCAGTCAGAAGAGGGATAAAAGCAAACTTGGATATAACCCAGAGACCAAAGTAGTTATGCTGGGCAGAAAAACACCCCAGTTTTAGTCTTTCTTTTGCTGATTATTTGAAAATAAAAAATTAAGTGTTCAGTAAAGCAAGGGTCTGAAACTCAGGGTATTCTCCTCTTAGTTTTTCTCCCACTAGGTTTTCTCTATATTCATAAACAGGGCTTTCTACAGTCCACTGAAAAACATTTATTCTGTACAAAGTGGAGTTGCTACAATAAAAAAGTAATAAGAATGGTTTCCACTACACCAGGGTGTCCTACAGTTTGGTGTGAGAGCACTCTGATGGAGCGAGGAAGATTAAATAATTTTGGAAAATGGATAGAATGAGGTAGAAGATGATTATTCTGACTGTGGCACTCCTGGGTGAAATAGAAGGATGTTGTGTGAACATGACATGCTCCCCAAAGGCCTCCCAGATTAATCCAAGCAGGCAAAAGAGACATAAGGACATTTATTTGTTAATTTTACAGGTGCAGGATGAGACCTCTCAAGATGGGAATGTCCAGCAGTAAAACCTAGGTAATCAAGGAACTGCAAAATAATTAATTTTACTGTAGGAACTCCATTCTCCACAACAAAACCAAACCTTCTGAAACAAAGAGCCTTTACCTCATTTAGAAGCTCTTTGGGCAGGACAGCATTTATTTAGGTAAAGCAAAATTAGAACTTACATGACTAGAGTAGAAATTTTCTATGTAAAATCTGTTCACCTAAGGAAATTGTCGCAGCAAAGAAAGGAGGTGCATGGAAGAGGACATGGATACAATATATAATTAATATTTTATACATTTGAAAAATTACCAATCTCTTTTGGAGACTGTGTAAAGCTTAAGGGATGTGGACTGTCTTGTTTCACAGCCAGGTAACAAGGAGGATCTCACAAGCAGTTATGAGCTTTGCAGCACAATTTATGGATGTCCCACACGTGCAGCACATATGGGCCAGTACAGACACAATAAAATCATGGTAGCTTGTATATTGTTGGGGTCTTGGCTGAAATGCAAACAGGTGGGTGCTAATACCCAAGAGTGACTGAAAAGAACTGTACCAAGGAGCAGAACTTCTCTTAGCACTACGTGCTGTAAGTTGCACACTCTGGACTTTAGTACTGTATTAATTGCCCTCATTTGTCAGTGTTTAACACACAAAGTGCAGAACAAAATCATTTTGCCAATTCAGTCCAAGTAATTAGCTATTTTACATCCTTTTTAATGTGAAAGGATCTGGTCCTTCATTTTATGACTTGGAAAACCATTTACTATCAATTTAGTGATAATATATTAATAATTGTGTGATGTTCCAAGCAGTTTCAATGGGTGATGTCACATCCACAGAACAGCTTATTATCAAGAGAACAAATCTGAGATGGAAATCTGAGTGAGAATTTAATTATGTTTAAAAAGACAGATGCTTTGCCATTCACCAAGCCATCTACTGACAGCATTCAATAAAACACAAATTGAATGCACATTTTTACACACAACTGTCACTTCCTCATCTGCATCAGTTGTCCCCTTCCTGTACACATGCTTCTGGTTAATAAACAAAATATCCACACACAATGGATGCCAGCTGACTTCCATCCACAACTGTGTGCCACACAAAGGAGCTTTCTTCCATAAATTTCATTTTTAATGTTATTGCATCCTTTTCCATTTTCACCAATTTGCTTTTTGTTCTTTTTTAAACAGCCAGCCTCTAGAGTCACATGTCTTTTGATTCTGGAAAAATGTGTTTAGCTTTTCTTGGTTGTGGAGAGGAACTTTAAAATGTAGACTTAACAAGTCACAAAGCAAGCAGAATAATTGACAGTTTTATTTTTACTATCTCATTATTTTTAATGAGTTAGTTTGTATTCCTAAAGAATTCAGGAATTCTTGGCTTTCAGTGCCACTTTAGGACAACACTGAATCTAAATCTGCAATGTTCTTTTCAGAGAGCAAATTTTCAGAAGATAGAGACCTGCAAGTAGGACTAGTTCAGGAATTTGAAAGTATAAAAGTCCTCATATTGAAAATAATTGTGTGTGCAAAGGGAACCACAAACATAGTCCTAGAGTGCTTGAGCACATACAAAGAATTATTTATTTGTTCCCACATATGTTAAAAAAAAAGAGCCATGTTTAAGCTGATTTGATTTTGCTTCACATGGAACTACTAATAAAGCACACTGAAGAAACTGAACTTAATTTCTTTTAAAACCAAGAGTGGAAGTACCTTTAAACTTAGTGACGGAAGAGGGAGTTACTAAAGGAATAAAATGTTTTGATAGTGAGAATGTTCATTGAAACCTAACTGCTGCCACATAAATCCAAGTAACAGCAAGCTGAAAAAATCCCTTCTGATCTTTTCCACTGTAAATGGGCTTTTCCTTATCCACATCTCACTCAGCTGAAAATTGCCTTCACAGAGGTGAATACAGCATTCATTCCTGCCCTGACCCAACAGGACAGATTAATCGGGTTACTTCTTCCCTCCCTGGAATTGCCTGGATCATTCTTTCCCCTGATCTCTCCTAGCCCCCAGTTCCAGCGCTGAAAAGCCCCTTACAGTGAGCAGCCCTTCTGTATTTAAGTCCAAAGCAGTCAGATGGGAATCACCATTCAAGGCTCTCTGCAGCTCCTCTCAGCTGCTCCAGCAGCATTTGGCTTTGAAAGATGTCTCAATGTAGATTAAGCTGGGAAAATATCTGGAGACTGATTATCAGTGAGATGTAGATGCTTTTTCCTGTTCATCCTGTTTAGTTATCTTCATAACCTGAGAGACTGTGTAAAATATTGGCTGCATAAACTAATTAGCTGTTACCAGATCTGCATTCCAAAGAGGGATGTGCTTCTTAAGGAAAGCTGCAAGAAGCAGGCGACTGGTGGTGTCTTTGAGCAAGTTAATTTGTACTGGGCTTTAATCTAGAACAGTCTTTCAAGTTCTCACCTCTTTCTTGTGATGGGTACATAAAGCAAGGCACCCCTTGTTGAAGGGGATAGGAATGCCAATAAATTCAAATTACCATGCTGTGGAAAGCTGTATCAGATTTATTGTAATACAGGAAGCATGTATGTTGAGATTTGTGTGTAATATGCAGAAGTGCTTCTACTAGTACAGGCTGAGCTCAGATAGATCAGTGTGGCTTTTGGATATTTCTCTTTAAACATTTTGCAGCCATTAGTGTCTCATCATGATCACCCACAGACTTTCAGCTTCAATCTGTGCTTTACTGACCCTGCCCATGGTACCAAGATCCAAAGTTTCCAGCCCCTACACCATTCAATTCCTGACCAGACACCTGCACGTGTGCAGCAGACATCTCCTTTGATGCTGCCTTTGCTGTTCTTCTCTCTCATTGTGCTGAAATCAATACCTAGCCTTAATGTGAAACAAAAAAAAAGCAGCATTTGAATCTGACATCGACTGCTTTAATTAGGATTGGAGTACAAAGTTTTCTCTTTTGTTGCCAAACTGTTCTCTCAGTTTCAACTCATCCAAGCTAAATCCTCACGGACAATGCTGTATGACCAAACTTTGTAATTTATCCATTAGGAGAATTCACATGAAAAATCATTTGGCTGAAAATTAATGTAAATTAGAAAGTTTGGGATATCATATATATGTGTATATATATATATATATACATATATATATAAAATATTTTTTTTCCTAGCAGACTGGATATATTTCAGTATGTAGACTTCAACTGGCTTAGAATAATAAATTCCACAACTGTGGAAAATATGTATTTCTGCTATGCTTTCTCCAACATAATAGCATGAAGTTTCAACAGTTCCATGTCCTCTTTGGTAAAAACTGCAAAGGCTCAATGTATTGTAATCTACTGTGAATTCAGCATGTGTTTGTGATATTCTCAGCAGGAAAAGTTGTTTCTTTTCAACACCTGCAGATGCAATTATACCAGCAAGGCCTGCAAAGTGCTCAGATATGAGATGTGTAAGCTTGGCAAAACCCCTGGAATGAAACGTTATTTTTTGTCATAAAAAAGGTCCCTTGGGTTCTCCTGTTCAGAGCCCTTTAGCTTGAGAGTAAATATCATGTAACTGTAATACTTTGCACCTTTGTTTCACCTCCCGTCCAAGCCTCTCAGCTGGCTTGGCAAACATAGCTGGATTAAGCATTCCAGCAGGGAGAAGCATCCTGCCAAAGCAGAACGCCCCAGAGGTCACACTCACACATTGAGCTCTGCATGTCTACCACTGTTCACACACAAATATGCTAACACTCCACATAAAAATATAGAAACTTAAACTTTTCTAGGCTAACATGCCTATTTTCAAAATAGATGTGAGATTACATGGAGATTTGGAGCTGCTCATCACAATAAGATCTGAGAGTTTGTCAGGAAGTGTCAATGAATGGCTCAGGGAGGGTTCACAGCCATATTCCCCACCAAAAAAAAACCACATTCTCACATCAAAGACTTTACATAAACCTGTCAAAATTAGCTGTATAATTAAGGACACTGTGGGCTTAGGCACATGAAAGTGCCATGAGTGAGTTAACACACCAGGCTACAAGGATTCACTCTCCCAGACTGCACCAAATAGAAAACAGCCCCAGTTAATTCAGTCTTTTTTCATCAGTTCCACACGATCATGTAAGTGTTGATGTTCAAGGAACCTCTAGAGACTGTGTAGATCTCTGCTGGGAGAAGAGTTAACAAAAGTGAGTTGCCAAGGACGGTGTCCATTGGGATTTTGAGTATCTCCAAGGATGGAGAGTGCGCAGCCTCTCTAGGCAACCTGTTCTGGTGCTCTCTCTCACATCCCTCATATTTAAGATTCTCCAGTTCTCTTCATCATCTTCACTGCCCTTTTCTGGACTCAGTTTGGTGCCCACCAGGTGCCCACCAGGCCCTTTTCTGCCCAGCTCCTTTCTATCCAGACACCCCATGGCCTGTACTGGTGCAGGGGTCATTCCCCGCCAGGCCCAGGACTTTGTTGAGCTCAGGAGCCCATTTAGCCCATTTTCCCAGCCTCCTGAGATCCCTCTAAAGAGCAGCACAACCATTTGGTGACCCAGCCACTCCCAATTCAGTGTCTGCAGCCCTGCTGGGCTCACCGTGGCCCATCAGGCAGGTCATTAATGGAGATGTTTAACAGTGTTCATGCAGTATTGATCCCTGGGGTAGACAAGCAGACATGGACTGTTTTCCTACAGCTCAAGCAATTTATTTTTGTCTGAATCTTAGTCCCACTTTATTAAGTGCCTAACGATGAGGCTTTGCAGTAGTCAGAGAATCACCAAACAACTATATTCCCAACTTTATTTAGGATCAGCAAGCTAATCTTTGTAAATAACTGTAAAAATATCAAAAACTTCTTATCTGCATCTGTTGGTAAACAAAATGCTGGGAAAAATCTAACAGCAATTGTGTTTTAAATGAAATGTCCACTGCCAAAAAGTCTGTCACTTTTGATTTTTTTATTCTTACTTTGTAAATGGGCAAATAGTTACCACTGTGCATTTAGTGGTGACAAATGGAAACAATAAAAATCTGGGCAAAGTTTCACAAAAAGATTGTAGCAGAGCCAGGAGCTGAACCTAATCACATTGATTTAAGCATCATTCCTCTCAGAATTAAGTTGTGGGTAAATGACTGAATATATGTGAAGGTTATGCAGATTCTATATATCCATTCTTGTTACAAGAAACAGACAGCTTGGTTTTGATTGAAATTAGGTTTGTACTTTATCTTTGGACATCTTCTTGCTGCTGATTTTCTCCAGCTCTGTCCTCCTGCCTCATGTGGTCACAAGTCTGCCACAGCCTGGAGCAGCAGGGTGACAGAAGGAGCAATCAGAGGAAGGTGAGCAGAAAAGCAGGAGAAATTTGCTTGGTTTTTCACTTGCTTGGTGCTGAGTTCATGTGGTTCCAGAGAGGAAGTTCAGCCCAAACAAGACCTCTGAGAACACAAAAGGCAAGTAAGTGAAGGACAGACTTTAAAGAGGTGAACCGGTGGAAATTCTTGTGTGCAAGACAGGTGACTGTTGCACATCTCCAGATTATGCAATCTTAGTAGATACTGAGAAAGTTTTTTCTATCACTAATTAAAACTACCCCAAATTCTCCTGTCAGTTTTCAGTGGTTTGATTCTGGGAAGATGAGTAAGTGTGAAGTTACAGGAAGCAGTGTGGTTTCGGATCAGATGGCAGATAGTTACTCTCAAAGACAGACATTTTACTGGAGAAGACCTCATCTCATTTCTTGTCATGCAGTAGTGGTCAAATTTAGCTAAAAAACTGCATAAAGAAATTAAACTTTACCATAAAGGTAGTGAAGGTAAGGGTTTAAGTAACCATTTATTGTGAAGCAGCGCATGAGCCAGGGGCAATGATCCAGAATGTCCAAGCAACTACAGAGCCATGCAGGCAGCAGTAGCAAAATACAAAACAGAGACAGAAATACCACCTTTAGTTCTTAGTCCACACCAGTGGTTTTCAACCTGTGGCTCAGAGAGAGGGAAAAAACACAATGAAGGAAAATCCATGGATGATGTCTAGAGAGACTTGCAGTCTCTCATGGATGATATCTAGAGACAAATACAGTTAACATAAAAGCAATGTCACAGTTGTTAAGCCTAAATTCCCTCTGCAAAGGTTCCAACCTCCACTAGAAACACACACACACACATCTACAACTGAAAATTATTTACAAACAGTGCCCACACTTCCCACCCAGGGAAGCAATTCATTGCTTAGAAAGCGAGTTCATGAGCTGGAGAAAAAATATTCAAACCCCTGCCTTGCCGTGCACTTCCCTGACCTTTGGAAAATCGATCCCTCTGCTCCTCAGCCTGTGCCTGCAGAACAGGGCATGCACTGCCCTGTCTGTCCAGATCCTTGTGAATGGCACCCAAGGTGTGCACTTCAAATGGATTGTTGTCAATAGGTGTCACAGGCTGGAGGAACAGCTGTCCATGGAATTATTTTAGAAACATTTCTAAAGGAAGATGCCTGTAATTACCAGTGGATTTATTGGCCACACTGAGGAAGAAGGAATATTAGAAACAGCATCTAGTCATCTGTGTAGTCATTTATGAGACAGCTATGAATAAATGAAAGGTTTTTGTGGGAAAAAATATGGGGAAAAAAAGCCAGAAGTATCCCTCAACTGTCATATGTGAGATTAATCACAGGATAAAATCAGTCGCTCTGCATTGCACTGCTCAAACCCTTTATTAAACCAAAGAGCCTACAGGAAGCAAGAGAAAATCAATCAGTAGCTTAAAATTATTTGGGATATGCTCAGTCACAGCATAAAATAATTTCATTTTGCACTTGCAAGGAAGACAGTACTTCTACAGGAACTTGTTTCTTCACTGTTTCTAGACACTAAAGTATGATAATAAAATGCTTTCCATAACTATTTATAAGTTCAAAGGCAGTCAAAGCATCCAGTATTTAAGCAGTACTGCATGGCCAATTCTAGGATACTCTGTATTTCCTCCTTCAGCAGAAATGTCAATGCCCAAAGTGTCAAAATATCTCCCCTATCTTTCGCATTCAGCTGTCAGTAAGGAAATACAAGCTAAATAGGGCTATAAATTGCAAGATGTTGCCAGTGGAGGTATTCCAGGTAGTAACAATCAAGGATTCTTTTATCCAGATGCCCAAGATACATCTACCAAGTACGCAAAAATAAAAAACAGCATAAAAATCTATTAAATAGGGGCAGAATAAGTAACATAAGGTAAAATGTTTTGCAATGCCCTAAATAATGCTGAGGATTCTGGCAGCTTTGGTCAACTCAGATGCTTCAAAAATGCAACTACTCAGTGAGTCATTCCAGGCTGCTAAAGACTTGAGTATTTATCTAAATATCTTTGTGCAGGCTGCCTCTGCCTCTTGGCTATGCTGTGAATTCAGAAATCTGTGTTTGAACAGGCAGCACTGCATTTCAGAGGTGTAAGATAGTGCAGGCCAGAGCACTAAAATTCAGTTTGTGTGATTTCCAGTGCCCAGGCAGGATGACTTCCAGTGCCAGCATTCATGTGCTGACACAGGCAGGGTTAATGCTGTCCTTGGCAGGGCCCAGGCAGGTCTGGTAAGGGAATGCAAAGATAAATATTTGTGAAGCATTCACACACTGCAGTGATAAACACAAGTAACAGAAAGGTGATCACAAGAATAACCTCACTCATAAAACATTTTCAGAAGCAATAAAAATCTCACTAGGGCTTATCCTGATTTATTAAAACAAAAATATGTGAGTGGTATTCCATAAAACACACAAAATTAAAAACAATATTCAAATCTGAGAAACAAAGTACTGCAATAAATCACACTTACTCAGCAGCTTTATGTCTAACAATCCTCCTCTAACAATCTTATTTGCTCATTTGCTTGGTGGCCAAATTTTTGAAGCAGAACCATCCAAGTTTTCTGTAGTGAAGGTTTCCTGAGGTTTCTCTTTGAATACAGTGTGCCCTGCCCCTGATAAATTTCCCAGAAAATGGTTTCTGCATCTTGGGCAACACTGTTAGTTTGCAGTTCTCATTCAAGTCATACAAAATGGGCTCAATAGTCTTCAGGAAGATGACAAGTCTTGGAATAACATCATTTTCTCAGCAGAAAACCAGGAAGACCATAAAAAGGTCTATAAAAACAGAAGGTAATAAACGATGCATTGCTTCATGAAGCATCTGCAAATAACTTTGTCATCTCAAAGGGGATGGTGCAGCCTGGTTTCATGGGCTTACCTGGATCTCATTTTGCCGACTAAAGCATCAATGCTTTTGGCACTGCATATGCAAATGAAAACACACACCTAAAACTGCTCATGTAGTCAATAAACACTCGTATTTAAACCAAAAGAAACACTTGCCTGCACATTTTTCTCAAAATTCTCAAAATTTTAAGGCATCTGCAACTCAAAAGCTTCTCTGACTTAAAGCTTTCAAAGGAATAAGATTGAGAAGTTTTCTAGTAAATTGCTAGAGATTGTTTGAATGCCAATCTACCTAATAACACATGTATTGTAATGCAATCCAGGACCTAAATCACATTTCAGACCCTGCTAAATTTCAGTAATTAAGACAGCAATTCCCTCACAATGAGTTTATGAAAGTTCAGTACCTTCGTTAGGAGAAATGCAGGAAGAATTCAAGAAACATGTATTATTTTCTTGTAATTTCCTCCCCCCAAAAAATCGATATCTGATTTCCAATATAACTGGTTTTAGAAGAATTCTGCACAACCTGACTCTGTGTACAAAAGCAACCCAAAAGCCTCCAAGGAAAGATCATATGTCCAAAATATTCAATATTTCAATACAATTTCAGTCTCCTACAGATTGGACAGTAGCAAATACTCAAAATATTTTACATAGGTGGAAAAACAAAACCATCCTTGGAAATGAAAGGAAAAAAAAGGTGTTTTAGAAGAGCCTATGTGTTCACATGCAAACAGTTGCTCCAAGCCTGAGCCCCACTCACCCTTTAAGTACTGCACCAGCTTAGGGAAGAAAAAACATGAAAGCTCAGTAGAAATTTGCAATAAGCAAATCAGTGAACAAATTGTTTCATAAACTTTCTTAGGAGATAAATTCATGGAGAGATTAATAGTATACACAGGCAAGGAGAATTAGTTTTTCACAACAAATTGTAAATTTCCCCACGTACATCCTAGCACATCTCTTTCTCTCAACTTTTGGCAACATCATCAACCATTTCTATCCTGTTAAATATAATTTTAGATATATCCCGTTAAATATAATTTCCCTACTCCCCTATAATTTTTCCCAAGACAAAACACAGTACCATTCATACCCAAAGTGTCTGAGTATAGGCAGCACAATTCCAGGACAATACCAATATCTGTGACACAATAATGTGAGTTATGCCCACAGAGTTAAATTTATTTGCTTGGCAAACTCTTTCCTCCTTCATGTTTTATCACCTTTAGCTTACAAAACTTGGTGATGATTAGCAGAGCACTGCAGAGGCTAATGCTTAATGGATTTAACAGAAGGGCTTGAAGAAGTGTCCTCAATGCCTGAGGCTTAAGTCCTGACACAGAAATGCAAACGCATACATATGCTTTAAATTTCACCACATTAAATATTACACTGGATATTTTCTCCTTGTAACAATGCCTCTAGCAAAGTTCAGCTCAGGAAACCCAGAAGAGAATATGTAAAGATCCCTTACTCAGCCAGCCTTCCTCTATCAGCTTTTGAAAGATGTTTATAGCTCTGATAACATTTCTCCAGGCTTTGCAAGAGCTGCACTCATCCAACCACGAAACAGAGAGAGCCAACACCACATCCTGAGAGGAGCAAATCACACAGGAGCTGAATGCTGAAATCACACTTGTAATTCTTCAGTAGACTGAAATATGTTTGCATGAGAATCCATTCAGTAATTCTGAATAAAAAGTCTGGAATTGAAAATGAAGAACCGTTCACATGTGACTTCTCAAGAAGGACAGACTGGATACTCAACCCATCTCTTATAAAGCAGTTTATGATTCATTATTTATATCAAATACTTACTGGAGGAAAAGGTTTACACTCCAAGCTGTTAGCCTTTTAGGCTTTTCTTTATTTGAAGATTTATTTCATCTCAGTGGTTATGTGAGTGACACACTACTAAGTCAAAAGATTATCCAAAATTTGCAGCCTAACATTTGAGATTTGGTTATTTTTATGTTATGCCTCACCATGAATTTCAAGCTAGGATGCAAACAGGGGCCAGTGGCTATTTCAGTGTTAATATGAGTGGAAAGAACATGAAATTTAGGAGAAGAAACAGAGCCTAGCTGCTCCAGGTATAGAGGAACTGGGTGGATTCTTGTAACAGCAAGAAAATTTGATGAGCCTGGATCTGTTACAGTATTTCTGTGATAACTTACGCCAAATGATGTGCACCTACATGAAGAATTTATGGTCTAAATCAACTACAACTCAAGAAGAGATGAAAACCAAGACCTGGAAGCATGTGGCCATTTTTCTTGTTAGAATTTTACCTGTGAAAAAATCAAATTGATGTAAACATCAGTACTCAAAGGGCTATTTGAAAACAGTGAGTCTGGAGACATTATTGCTCTCATACAAGCAACAGAAATTAATTTCTTAGTTCAGTGATTCCGTAGGGTACTGAGAATTTTCTAGAAGTGTGAAAATGAAGATGATCATTATCTCCTAGGAGACAATAATCTTCAGTAGAATCATCCTCCTGAACATAGCTAGCAATTCTGTAGGGTTCAATTATTTTAGAAGAAGAATTCAGAGTTTACCTGCACTTCTAAATGTTTCTGATGGGTGGATAACAACCGAAGCTTTAATACAGCTTTTGAAAGATCAGTAAAATGAAATTATTGGAGAGGGACCAATATCATTTATGATTATTTCTTGTTTATAATCTTCTGACAAAACATAGAAACCAAATGTATTTCTTCAGCAGCCTAATTTTTACCTTTGTTTCACGGATGTCAAGCTTTTGTCCCTACAGCCATTATAGTTTATCAATTCCATCAAAAACCATGTAACAATTTCACTTTTCAAAACAAAGACACATTTCAAAACTCCCAGCAGAAATCTAAAGGTCAGGCATTTACATTTTCACCAGTTAGCACCTTGCCAGCAAAAAGCTCCCATTATCTGTTCTGCACATTCCTCATTATTCTGACATTTTTTACCCTTTAGGTAATGTCCCTCTTTTAATGACAATATCAGTGGAGAGCAACTATTAAACAGACTCATTTTCTCCTCATACTGAAACAAACAGTTTATAATTTTAAAGATCATTGCCTTGTGTACCAAACACAGAATGTAACATTTCTTTCCTCTGGAAATGCCCTAATGAGGCACTGTGTTCTCTGCACCAGGGGACTGCTCCTATCCATCCTGAAACATATCAGAGACTTTTGTTTCTTTGACCCAGGCTAATCTTAAATCATCAGCTTTGAGGCTGCAGAACATCTTTGCAAAAATTAATCAAAGTGACAGAGAGGGAAGAGGAGCTGATCCAGCGTTGCCATCTGCAGTTTGAGCATCCCTGGAGGGCTGTTCCCGGGTCCCTCTTCCTGCTCTGGACCAAAAGGGCCCTGACCAGAGCAGGAGGCTGAGCAAGAAAAAGGGAAACCCTGACATCCTGGTGGGACTGGCACCTCCCTGTGCTGGACAGGCTGGGTTTTTGCATTGGAGTTCAGCAGCAGCAGGGATGGGGTTGCACATCCTTCCCTTCCAGATCAGAATTACTCACTCTATCAGTTCCAGTGTTCTCAAATTCCCAGCTCATTCTCATTCCCTCACAGCTGCTTTTCCCTGAGTCAGGACCCCGTGTGCTGCAGCAAGTGTCTTCAGGGTTATCATGCAGTCTATGCTTTATATGGCACACTGGAGATTAACTACTCCCACTATTTGTGAGAAAGTGATTTGCCAGATGGCATCTGCAGAACAGGAACCCCAGGCAGCTTGGTAAGCAGTGTCCCTGAGCTCTGACCCAGGTACTGCATGGCTCACACCATGGGTGGCTGTGCTCCCTCACCTTGGGCCTGCTATTGAAATATAGAAGTTCTTCACCTAAAAGGAAACAAAGATTAAATTCAGAACAAGAGAATAGAATCATAGAATAGTTTCGTTTAGAAAGGCCTCCTGAGATCACCTGGTGCAAACCCCTTAGCCCCATCAAAGTAGGTATTTTTTATTTAAGTCATAAAAAGAATCTCTAAATCTGCAGAAGATAATCTTATAGAGAGTCACATATGATAATATCCCTTATAGGACATAGAAATTAATTGAACTTATAACAAGTGCAAAAAAGCAGTTACAATCTTTGTATTTTTGATATCTGGTGACTGATCTAATAATGGGCTTTATCTGGGAAATGCATTCAGGCTCTTGGTCTAAGTATTAACAACATTCTTCCTAAATATGAACGATTTCCTGCCTCTCACGTGATGCAGGTCCCACGTATCCCACTGACAGCAGGAATGAGCAGTTACAATAAAAGAACAAGTATTTTGCTTTGTCTTCCACCCTGGAGTAGGCAAAAAGGAAGTTTCATTCAGCAGCACCACAGCACAGCTAAAGGAACCAAGGAGCTGTGTCATCCCACTCTTCCCCACACAGACAGCGGCAGCCAAATGCAAATGACATTTAATTAAAACTCTCAAGTTAGTTTAAGTTTGGAGTGCTTCCACTGAAATACATTCTCTGACATAAAAAGAAAATTATAATCAGCCAGTATTGTGGGACCCACTGACAAGAGATCAACAGGCTTTCTGATGCTGCCTGCAGATTTCATTAGTGCTCTATTAAAAAATACCATTTTAAAATTATCTTTACGACAGAAATACAGCCAAGTCAAAATAAAAATAAATGGATGAGATGATTTTAAAAATCACAGATCTATCATTTACTGTGACAATTTTGAACATACCCTGACACATTTTTAACTAAATTCTGTGAAACCAATAAGCAAAATGCAAAGATCTAATGCCAGGTATAGCCAGGTACAGGTCTGGTAAAGATCTGTTACTTCTGGTGCAAATGAGTTAAACCAGACTCAGAGGAGAGGTTAGGATCAGAGTACAGCACGTGAGTTAACCACAAGAAGTGTTTGTGCCCACAAACCAAAGCTATACACCAGCAGCAATATTGGCTGCAAACACTCCCAGAGGGAGCCCAGTGGGAAGCTGCACCCTGACAGAGCTCCTGGGCCACCTCTGCAGCTATGTTTTCTGGGGGTCCACACTAAATGTAACACTTTGAAAAGATGAAACTCTTTAGCTGCATCTGGGCACCAGAGCACTCCCTATGGCAGAGCAGATTTAGTAACTCCTTTGAAGAAAGCTCCTAAATAGTCTTGTGAGCAGCTCTTCCAATGACACCATTCCAACCCCATGCTGTGGTGGCCCTTACTTCCACTGACCCCAGTGCCTGGTCACAGCGTTAGCAGGGAGGTCAGAGTTACAGAGAATGGGTTTAGAGCAGAGGACAGTGAAAAGAAACGGCTTATTGGTGCTCCTCTTGCTTGCACTTGTATCTGGAGTTTTCCCAACTCACCTCCCAGGAAGGGGATGGACAAGACAAGGCTGCAGGCATTCCCAGAATCCACACTGGGCAGTGGTGACAGGGACAGGGTGGCCTGGGGACAGCACACAGTTGTCTTTCAGTGTCACTCATGGACACAGGGGCTGCATCCACCTACGAGAAACTCTGGCTTCAGCCCATCCATCAACAACTCTGCCTTCCACAAGAATGTCAAAGTCCACCTACATTTTCCAAGAGGAGGATATAGAATCACAAGTGCTCCAAACTCGTCTAAAAGACACTGCAACAAAAGCACAAGTACATTTTCCTGACAAAGATACATCTACCAGCTCCAAGAGAGGCATATTGAAACATTGCCAAGACAGAATTAGGAGGAAGGATGCACCTGGCCTTCCAGGTGTGGCAGACTCACAGGAGACATCCCAGCACACCCCAGCCTTTCAGAAAGAGGATCCTGAATTTATAACATATGTAAGGCTGAGGAGTCACACAATCTGGTGTGCCAAGGCATCTGATTAGTTTCAGAGGGTGCAAAGATATAGATAGGAGAAAAAAGAGGGAGGAGATGGGGAAACCAACCCCAAAACAAGCAGAAAACTCTCTACATTTTGATAGATTTTTTTTGCATCCAAAATTAACTTTAATTTTTGAGAATAAATTTCCCTTTAGGGGAAAGGGGGGTGGAGAGATGTTTCTAGAGTAGATTTTAAAACTTTGTTTTTTGGCATTCTCAGTGGGGTTTTTTCAGCTGCTGGATACCATCATGAACAGCTGCTCCCAGCCATAGAGCACTTACTGCTGCCAGACTGCACGCTGAGAGCTGGAAATCTACTGCAAGGAGGATTGCAGAGACCAAACCTCCACAGACTTCTTTTAAGGCTGATTTAGAGCTCTAGAGGTTAATAATTCAATTCCAGTTTTTACTGGAATTTTTACTGCTATGTTTGATTACATGGTAGACCTTTTGTCTCAAGAAGGGAGGTTTCCCTGTGCAACTTGTCTCTATTTGGTATTTACACGTGCAATGGGTAAAATAACATGGCAGCACAAATCCTGCAAAATTTTGCAAATAATGGAACTTTCCAGTTGAAGTTTTCATACCTATTTACATCCTTGTGTACATTTAGGAAAACATGATGGATAATGTGATTTATTGCAAACATGTGCATGTGAAATACAGTCATGCAATAGTTAGAAGCTTTGAAACTCTGATATTCATGTTTCTGCAGACACTGAATTTTCTCCCTAACTGGTCTTTTAAAAAGATTTCACTCTACAAAAATTAAGTGTCTCACTTCAGTGTGTCTTTTCAATAATTTAAGCAGGATAAGAAGTTCATTATACAAGGTAGTTCACAAATGTTTAAAAGCTTAATTCTCTAGATTATGACTTCTGACAGGCTATATATATAAATTCAGCTAATGTATCCCTACAGAGAAATGTTGTGCCTCAGAATAGAAAGTCTTTTGCAGGCAGCAGCTGGAGACAATATTTTCTTACCACGTGCGGTGCATGGAGATGCAGAGCTGTAGGATTACTGCAGGCCTTATTTGTGCTGTGCAGCTCTGGAGTTTAGAACAGTTTCCACTGTTTAATACCAATCTGAACTTTCTCAAAGTTCAGGTTCATTTGTAGTCCAGAAACTGCCAAAGACTGGACACAGGATGTTTTTGAGCTTTAGCAAATCACAGCAGAGGATCTGTTGAGAATGTATTGATGGGAAAACTTGCAAAGGTACGTTTGGCCATTGTAATTCTTGGATGGTTGGGAAGAAACACCATCCCTCCTCCCTTGTGACAAGGTCCTGATGGAGCACAAGTACATATCCTTGCACATGTCTCAAAAGACTGCCAAACATAGGAGATTTACCTCCCTGAAAATACAAAAATACAATTTAAAATAACATAAGAAATACTAAAAATGACAACACATGGACTAGGAGACAAAATAGAAATTGCAGAAACATATGTCAATTACCTGATCACCTTAATAGGATTATTATTTATTAAAAATGCATTCTTACCAAACAGATCACACCAAGGGAATAGAGGCAGATGCAGCTACACACAGAACAAGTCCAGCTCTATTTCACCTTCCCTGAAAGTAAGTCCATAGGACAAATTGCAAGTGTGAGGTGCTAAGTTAGAGCAATGTGCTGTGCTGGAATTCCAGTTTCACAGCTGCTGTCGGACTGTCCTAACCTGAGTTCTGAAATCCACAGGTCTTAGTCATTACCTGTAATGTAACTGTAAATAAAAATAAAAGTGCACTGCCATGATGAATTCCTTATAACACAGCTACATTTACTAACCTTCACATATTGTAGGTTCTTGGTTCCTCCCAATGCAAACTCTCTATGCTGCAAGTTCTCTGGCAAACTCTTCGGAAAGATTAGACTGACTAAGTCCATGGGAAAAGTGGTTTTTTTCCCTCTGAGCCTTTAATCAAAACATTGAGGACAGCCCTGCAGAGAAGGGCTTGGGAGTGCTGGAAATTCTTTGCTCAGAGGGTGGTGAGACAGTGGCTGCCCAGAGAAGCTGTGGATGCCCCATCCTTGCAGGTGTTGAAAGCCAGACTGGATGGGACCCTGGCTAACCTGAGCTAGTGGGTGGCATGCTGGCTCATGGCAGAAGGGTTGGAATTAGATAATCCTTAAGGTCCCTTCTAACTCCAGCCATTCTATGAAAAATGCTTTTAAAAACAGTAAAATTGTGCTGCAGATATGCGAGTATATAAGCGGAGAAACTTCCACTGTGTGGTGCGTGCTTGTTATCTCACTTCATCATGTCAGCCACCTTTGACATGACACACTTCACGAGGGCTGATGATCTCATCACTCTTCTCCTCCTCTTCACTTCTGACATTTTCCATTATTCCTGTTCTCTCTTCCTCGGTCTGACGTTGGCAGTTTTCACAGCTGTCTCTGTTCTCCTGAAAGCAGGAGACAAGCACTTCTCTGTGAGTGCACACAGTCCCTGATGGTACTTGGAACAGGGAGATGTGGTGAAACTGATAATAGGATTGTGAACTTCATCAACAACTCTTTTTTCATTATTTTAAGCCTGTACCAAGAACTGATAAGGAGTATTTACCACCCAGGAGCTCTGGCTTGCTACAGCTGTGTACACTGACTAGTGCTACCTCCAGGCTCTCCCAGTCCCAGATATTCCAGATGTTTCATTAGCATATTTCTTCATCATTCACAATACAATTATGAGCTTCATTTGCCACTGGGAACCAAGCAAAGCCTAAAGTTGGAAATTTCAGTCACAAATGGGTTTGCGCTGGCTGAATACAAACTTCAGGCTGCTTTTCAATGTTTATTTTTAATGGATTCTGAATGTTCCCACTAATTCAGGAACTCAAGTGATTAAAACAAGAGAAGGAGGACTTATTTTGCTAAATGTAATTCCTGCTTAGGGGATTTACTGAGCCTCCCTTATAGCTGGTGGAGGCAAGGGGATTGGGAGCATTTAAGTTCTTACAGTGTCAAACCACAGCCACTGCCTAAATGCATGCAGGTTAATGCTCTGAGGGCAGATAACAACGCTGGCCTGGGTCCCACCCCTAACTGCAGACAGGGAGTTATACTGAGGGTTTAAATGTGTGAGATTTAGTCCTTACACACATCAAAACAGGCTGTTGTATCTTGGACAAGCTTCTGTCTTTATACAAGAGTCACATGTAACTACAACTACAATCCAGGGTATAGTTTCTAGTCCTGTAATTGCATTACTCAGACTTAGGAAATACTTCCAGAAAACACCATATTCATGTTCTCAGGGGCTTGTAAAACAGCAGTACCAGCTGTAGATAGGCAGCAGTATAAAACCTCACAATAGGAGAATCTGTAATATTTTAAACTGGCTTCTAGCCATTTTGATAACTTCTAGTTGATAACTGAACTGCTAGAGAGTAACAGATACTGTTCTGGATTTCTCTGAGCAAAAATGCTGTTATTTTTCTATAGTTTGTTATACATCATAATTTCCCAGCATCCTAGATGAGACAAAGCATCTCTATGATGCTTGTGGCTCTTCACTCCTTTTTCAATCATTTTATACATTAAAGAAGTAGAAGACTACAGGCACAGTTATTTCATAAAGGACAGTCTAATCTTTGATTTCACTTTAATAGCTGAAATTAGTTTAAAAAATAAAATGCTGTGGAAAAATATTTTCTCTTTAAAGTGGTGAGGGACAGCTGTGCTTATTCGTTACTCTTTGTGCCACATTCCCTGATTTCTTTCAATTTGTCTCTTGGGAAGTTTATTGCTGTATTGACTCTGACCTTCACTATTCTGAACAACTTTCAGGATGTTAATAGTCCTTTGTAGATGTGTTTCCTCATATCCATCCCCCATCAGGACCCCAGGGAGAAAAACATCAAGCTCTCAAAAGTTGTTCTGTTCTACTGTAGAGATGGCAACTGCATTGCAAAGATTTCCTGTTGAGCTCTGAATGTTGCCATAAAATTCAGAAATTCCTTTACATCCATCTAGTCCTGATGGTTTTATTCCACTTGCTGCCAACTTTAGGTCGTTTTTACAAAATGAGCAGTTGAGAAAGGAGATACAAGTTTTTAATTTGGAATTCATCCATAGAAGCAGCAAGCCAGCAAAGGAAAGATGCATCCAATGCAGCAAACACTGAAATGGCATTGTTAAAAAAAAACCCAGCAAACCAAGGAAGTCCTTTTGGTTGAATATATATGTTTGTTTTAAATGTCCGCATTTCTTTTCACTGAGAGGGCTTGTTCAGCATGAGTACAATTTTAATAAACATTTGATGTACAGAGATTTTTCAGGAAAAATATAGCACATATTTGGTTTATTACATCTCCAGCTTTTGGTGACAGTCTTCTGTGGAAAATATTTTGAGATATCAGTTCCAAATGTTCAGTTACTGATTTCTTTCTGAGCTATATATTTTTCTGTCACCTCTGTAACAGGATAACGTGAACTTAGGAAAACATCCCATTTGATTCAAAGCTAACTACTTTCATAATTTTGCATTGCATTTTCATTTTAGCTCTGGGTCAAACCCCAATTTTTTCATTGTGATTTTTCCAGTCAGACAATGAGCCAAAGACTCACAAGACAGAGCAGGCAGATGCAGTCTGGATAGGAACATTTACAAGGATATTGTCATAGCATTTACACTGGTGCTGGTGCCAAATGAGCAGAAGTTCCAGCAGTTCTCCTGATAAATCCATGTTTCGATACTGCTTTATTCAGAACATCTTGTAAGGAGATCATTATTCCAGACCACTCTCGTGTATTTTTCTAAATAATGATATTAAATCAATATATAAACATGGTAGGAGAAATGTCAACACTGTACAATAGCTTCTGCAGCAGGATGTGTGTCCCTGAGAGGCCACAGCTGAGATTTTTTGGTCCACAGTGTAACTCCAACTCAGCAGTTTCAATAGGGAATATTTCCCATCCCCCTATACAAAGAGAACCGATTGTTTCTAGGTATGAAATTCTGTATAAGAAACAGAATAGGGGCAATAGACATCAGGGAAACATCCTGGTAGTCACAAAGTGAAACAGAAATATCTCATTTTAGTTCTGTAACAGCATTTCTGACTCACTGAACATGTAATTCTCAGAGGATGAATTTCAAGTGTTGATAGATTTATTGCAAAGTAAAATTGAGGATCAAAACCCAGCCTTCATTGCTATTTTATAGATTATCTTCTAGGAGGATTTATAGAAATCATACTTGAAGCAGACAGCAAGTGATTATCTGCAGTTCAACTGCTACATTCAACAGAGCACTCCTGTGATAGCAGGGGCTCTGCTGCCTTTGGGCTGCCCTACAAAGACCAGAAAAGTAGCAGCAAAAGGAAAAAGAGAACATCCAGCAGAGAATCCTAAGGACACTGAAGAGAGATGCAAACTGAAAATTCATGAAATGCTCTCAGCACAACATCACACCTGCCCTGAAGTGTGAACCCAGGAGAGGAAAGGTAGCAGTTTCCCAAAATAAAACATTCCCCTCCAGATCAGTTGAGATCCTTTCTCCAGGCTGCTGAAATCCCTGCCTGTGGGAGTATTCAGCACCATCTACTCCCAGGGCAGAAGTGAAGTGCTGACACGTTGATGTGAACAGCAGAATGGTTTTTGGGGATGCATCTCATGGGGAAGGTGGAGGGAGCAAATCAGTGTCTCCATCTGAGCTTGGTTTTCCCCAAGCTGAAAGGTCAGAGAGTCAGGAAAGATGTTCCTCTGCCTTGAGAGCTGCACCAGAGCACTTCACAAACAGAATAATACAAATTCCACAAAAATTATATATATATATATATATGTATGTATGTCTTAGAGGATATTCCCTGCAAGATACAAGTGATGTACAAAACAAAGAAAGGCTTTTTCTACCTGTAATATATGAGGCCAGCTAAGGTGAGCACAAAGCATATCCTAACCTCAAAATCTAGGAATTACTAAGAATTACTGTATCACATGGTATCACACGGCCCAGAAATTTAAAGCCACTTTCTCAATGGTACAAAAAAAACCTTGGGAAGAAAGTCCTCCTTCATGTGGCCCCCACAGTATTTGTAACAATTTAAAATGTCAGCTGTAATTTGCTGATCTGGTGATATCTGCAATACTCCTCATTAGAGTTAAAGGGCTAACCTGATATAGTCTAAATTAGCCATGCTCAGTAATAGGAGCTCTAAATTAGGCAGTTACAAGATAAACAAAAGATCATCTTTTGTTCTTGATTCTTTTCCTTTGCACAGAAAACCAGTCGTGCCCAGAGGTTTGGGTTCATAAATAAGCCAGCAAAATTCACGCTGAAATTTCAAATTTACTCAAATGCAAGCACTTAATGCATTCATTGTCTGTGTCTATTTTCTGCATTTACTCTTAAAGAGCTCACATTTGCACAGAAGACAATGCCTTGTTTTAATTAACAATTGATTTCTAGCTATCTTTGTGTATGGAAAATGAATATTTTTACATTTGAAAGCAGATCTTTAAGTGAGTTTCTAGAAACTCACAGCCTTTGGTAATGTAAGGATATTTACAGAGTGCAAAATAGAAATATTTAAAGCCTTTATATGGAAATAATGCACAGTTAAACAATATGATCATAGACAACAGAGAAATAAAAGGTCAGCATTTAAGAAAAACACCAACAAAAAAAAACCATTTGGAGAAAATAGAATCAGCCTCAGCAGGTATATGAAGAGGTATTCCTCTACTATTCAGGGACAGGAGCATGAAAAAGAGAGGTGTTTTTCCCAATACTTTCAGGATAACATGGTAACATTTGAATGGAAATGGTCTTTCATGTAGTGAGATAAAAGTTCTCAGTCTACCATAGCCAAACTCTCTCCAACCACTGGCGCTGTTACTGACCAAAAAAACTTATTCTATTAATGGAATGAGGCAAAATGTGTGTAAAAACTCAAGTGTAGCTGGTGAGTGGACAGTACAATTCAGAAAGGAGTGTGTGAAAGCTGCTCACAAGCTGTCCTTTCCACTTCACTGGCCAGGAATCAGCTGCTCGAACTATTTTTTGGCTGCCAATGACTCCACAGGCACTTCATGTTAAGGTGTGAACAGGAGGGGGAAAAAAAAATATCCTGGTCTTGCTGTGGACACTCTTAGTCCAGCTTTTAGACCAACCACAGCTTGGCAGGGTTTCAAGCAAGGCCACCTTGTGACCCAGGTGACACCCTCCCTCCCTTCCAGGGAAGCCCTGGTATTTTCCGATCCCACTGGGCAACTGACACAATTTACAGGTAATCCTTCCTCCCCCTGCCCAGGCAGTGCCTCACAGTGCCAGTACCACAGGTTGCTTCTCTCTTGGAGATCCTCCTTCCCTCCTCTTTGCCAGATGCTCTCTGGCACTGATCTCTTGGGACAGACACGAGTTTCTCGCTTCTCTGCTCATCTCCTGAACACCTCCCCATAGGAAGGAGGGATCCGATTCACTCTCTTCATGAATATGCAACTCTAATTAGCTAATAAGCATGTTTCTTGGAGCCTGAGATCCTGGCAGGGGCTCTGGTGTGTTATCCTACCTCAGTAACTCCCCTGTAGCAAACTTGGAGTTGAAGCACATGTCACTGGGCCTCTCACTGCTATCACCATCTGCGGCAGCTCCTTTTATTCCTCAATTATGCTTGTGCTATCTGAGCCGAAAAAAACCTTCCAGTCCTTGCCAGTCTAAGCATATGCCTGTGTATTTATTCAAGTAATTTTTAACTATCTGAGTTGACAATGCCATCTTTCATATCATTTCACTGCAGTTTCATTAATATGAAGTGTCTCACGCTTAATGGGAAAGAGTGAAGTTGGGATAGAACTTCCTTATTTACAAGATTTTCAGAGCGAAATGAAGCAGCAGAGTGTTTCAGTGAATACAAAATCCAGGGTTCTGGCTGATAGACTGATTTCAGTCAGTCATAGCACTGTCATTAGAGAAGCTATCTAAGGCCACTCTCTGTTCCTAAATACAAAAAGAGACAGGATAGTGAATTACTGCAGCACTACAACAGCAAAACGAACTTTCTTTCCCTGTGCTGGCTCAGTTGCTCTCCTCAGTGAGTAAAAAGCAAATAAATATATATAAAAATATATTTTATACAAATATATATATACATATAAACATATTTCATACAAATATGTATGTTTGAAGCTCCACAATTTATCCTCTACACCTCACCCACCCCAAGGTGCCAGAAACACCCGACCCCTCTCCAGGTGTTTGTCAGCCACATCCTGGGCTAGTCCTTGCTACAAGTGAGACATGAGTGATCTGCTGCACCCCTTTCCCTCAGCTACAAGCCTGCTAATTCTCTGATAAAGGCACATTTATTGAGATGCCTGCAAGCCATTCAGAAGATGGTTAACTCATCCCTGCTCTTTCATTTGAGCAAGATCGATTTTGATGTTCGAACGGTCTGTGGTAAATGAATGTGATCTTGTGGAAGGGGACACCAGCAGAGTACAGCACTGCACTGCACAACAGAGACAGATTTTTTTTTTTGTGGAACCTCTGAGGAGAAATATTCCTGACAATAGCTGTCGTGCTATTGTCAGGCCGCTTAACCTGCACAGCATTAGGTTACTGTGCCCTGGGGTGTCGGGGAGATGCAGTTTGGCTTTAACTACACAGGACAGACTGGTGCTAGATTTGACATCCCAGCTGAAGAGGCACAATCTATTAACTGGAGCAACTGTACCTCCACGGGGTTTTGTATCTGCCAGAACCATTTTGGAAATACAAGTAGCACCATTTACATCGCAAGAAAGTAATCGCAATGGAAGCTTCTTGGAAAATATAACTGATGATTTAGCAATTGTTTTGCATATGAAATCTTAATTAAGATGTTTTGAGGATTAAGAATTTCTCCATAAGAGCCATTTGCTGTTACCAGCTGCTTTTACTACTTGGTCACGGATATCATGTTGTAGATACCCACAGAGTTTTTATTACACAAAATTGCTACACTACCAGCCAAACTAAGCTGCTGTAAAAAGTGTGGACTCACCACCTTTTTAATTACACTGCAGACATCCTCAAACTGATAGCTAACAACTGAATTTTGTCATACTGTTGAATTACAGAAACAAAAACAGAGAACTTGCTTCCCTAGTGAGGAACCTGCCAGCCTAAGCACAAGTGGACTGCACTTTATAAACATTATACACTCTTACACACAATTTAAAAGTGTGTATGAAGTGAGTTAATAAGTACATAATTTTCTTGTTTTTTCTTGAATAGATCCTTTTTACCATATAAGTATTCAAAAATAAATAAATTAGGTGAAAAAATTTCTATAGGAGAGGGTAAATGCCTATTCAAGCAGAACAGTACAGAGAATATCCAATATCAGTGATGTGCTGGCTATCAGAAATAGAGATGTTGCTTTCAGCTCCTTGTAGAGCAGGCCAGGTGCTAATTACTGTCATTGATATGAAAATGAAATTAAATCCACCAAAGCAAAAAAGAGTATAGAGTACTTGCAAATATATGCAAAAGAGCAGATTTATACAAATGTAACTGATGTGGCCCATTATGCTAAAAAATTATCTTCAAACAGTAAAGAGAGATAACCAGGCCAGATGGGACTCTGTGCAACCTGATCTAGTAGAAGGTGTCCCTGACCATGGCAGGGAATTGGAAATAGATGGTCTTTGAGATCTCTTCCAACTCAAATCATTCTATGATTTTTTGCTTAGAACAAACTTTTAGTTGTCCAAGGCAGCTGAACTTATGATTAGGTCTCAAAGTAATTATCTACTAATGCACCTACTTTTTTTTCATTTTCATCTCTGTAATTACAATGTATTTGCAATAACAGAGTAGAAAAATCCATTCTCCACACTAACAGTGCACGTCAGAGAATTAGGAACATCTTTTAAGAGCACAATCATAATACCTCAATTTTAAGAATTTCTCCCTGAAGGTTTCCAAACTGTGTAAATGAAGGGACAGTAGCATAATCCTCTCTAAATAGGTTTAAATGATGCTGCTAATGCTGCTTTTATATGATGCTGTTAATGCTGCATTTGCAGCATTTGCAGCATTACCATACTTTGGAACATCAGATGAGATCATTGTGAAGCTGAAAGTGCATGCAGAGGCCGTGTCTAGGTCAGGGACATGAAGTTATTTTGCAGCCACTCTGTTATTCAAATTCCTCATCTGCTATTGCCATTGTCTGATAAGTGACAATTTACTCCTTTTAGGGAATAAAAATAAGGGGGTAAATATATTCTACTATACAGGTTAAAAATAGGGTTTTATTCTGGAGGTAAGTACACTCAGGTTCTGAACCCTTTGTTGCAGAGAACACACAGCACAAGAGACTCAGAATGAATTTTGGGTCAAGGATACAGCATAAAGACCCTTTAAGACCAAAGTGCTAAAAGAGTTCTACTTTGACACCATTCACTGTAAAAAGGACTCAAATCTTAAGGCTGTGGCAAAAAAAAAATTACATAATAAATTCAAGAATATCAAGAATTTATATTATGGTGGGAATCAAATGTTTGTATTACAGGAAGGGCTAAATTTATCCTGGCAGCATGTAGAACCATGGCTAGAGAAAACTCTTATTTTTTCAGAAAATAAGTCTTAAAAGTATTTTTCAATCATAAACTATCCTGATCTGCTGTTTTCAAACCTGCCATCCAGTATGATATGTTTTCCTTATTAAATATGTACAGGTTTAATCACAGATGATGAGAAAGTAACATCAATCTGCTTCAAAACAAACCCAATCACAAACTTCCAGCTACCCTTTGATACTTTTTTTGTACCATTAATTCTCTGCCTCATCATCTTTCTATCCTTTTACATGGTAGAATCACATATATTGTTATGTTTGGATTAAATATATTTTAGCTTTTCACGTTTATAAAAGCTTTCATTGTTTTGAATAGCCTTTGAGCAAGGTGTTTAACAAGCAAGCCAAAGAAAAACAAAAATCCTAAACAGAATTAAATCTTGTATGGCTATACACAAACCATGAAAGAATTTGTTTGAACACATTAAACTGAGGACATGAATTTTGATCACATAATGTTTACCAAATATTTATAGAACTCAAATCCTGAGATTTTCATCCTAATCTTCAATAAGAGTTAATAGTGGTGACAATGCATTACAAACTGTCTTCAGTGCCCAAGCTGTCATCCTTCATAAACAAAACCAGAACAATCAAAATAAGTAATTTAAGAACTAATACTATTTTAAGTGGTTCTGGAATTAGGTACCTAACAGGAGACATATACCAATTCACTTGTTTAAATACATACCTCATTTTTCAAAAGAGCATGCAGAATTTTATAACAGGTCATGTGAGCAGTCACCCTCATTCAACATAACCCCACCTTTCCTAAACAATACCTTCCTTAAGGACTTCCAAAATAAGAGTAAAACCTTGACTATGAAAATAAGCAATTTGGACTCTTAATCTGGTAATGTAAAACAAGAGGAAACAACAACTGTTATGCCCCTCCAACAATTTTGATTAAAAATTGTGTTATATTCTTTAGAGGAGTACCAGTTCCCTTCTGTGCAGACAACCACAGTTTCAGGACTTGAAAATTATCTTAAAACTCTCACAGAATTGTATCTGTAGGATATGATCAGATTGTTATGCATTCAGATCTTTTTTCTAGCTCTGTCAGACATTTCTTTCTTTTAAATTTTGTTTATTCATTTGCCTGTCTTTTTCTCATTCTAAATGTCTGATAAGTGTCTGCCCAATCTAGAACAAGTCTACACTAACAAAAATATGGGGCTAATGGGACTTAATACATTTTATGGCTACACGGGTTTACAACTGTGCAGTGCAGGATTTAATAATGATATCTGGAACAAGAACATCAAAATCTGCAAACATTGGAAAATATGCATATTTCTTCTATGTTCCAGGCTGGCAGAACACAGATTATACTATTTAAACATCAGAACTTGCCTAACTTTCTTTTTAAAATATCTTGCATTATATTCCAGACACAGTTACACTTCCATTTGTCTTTTACACATAATGTGTAAAATAAACAGCTGCCTTTAAAAGCTTGCCTGTTCCAGTTAACTTGGAACAATGTTTTATATTCTGCATTTCCCACAAAGACTGTCCTGTATTCATGCTCACTGATAAGCTGCTGATTTTTCCACATAAATACCACCACTTCTCAGTTTATTTCATTGCTTTTCCTAAACAGACTGCAGAGTTAGTCTGAGTTCTCTGAATGTTTCATGAAACAAAACCATAAAAATTGTGTAGCAGGAGGTGAGGAACCCCTACCACTTCAAAGACCAATACATCATGTGCTGGGAGGAAATGAGGGGCAAAATCCATCATTTACACATCATGTGTGCAGTAAACATTTAAACAACAGACAGCACTTTAGTCACAATTGTTTATTTTGAAAGTGACCTGACCTCCTGGAATTTCACTGGCACTGGTACCAGAGGAATCTCTTATCCTAATTCAGCACACGCATCATCATGGCAATATAGCAAATAATAGCGAGTAATTCTGTTGCTATGTGTGTGTTGTGATTGGGGATCATGATACTGAAGTCAACATAAAAGGAACTCAAATTATGGGAGAGAAAATACCTCAGTATTCATTCTCTACTGAAGACTACCAAACAAATTTAAAATTGCCAGTTGCTAAACCCAGTGATTTCACAAAGTTCCTTGACACAGACTAAGCAGAGATGAAAGAAACCCCGCAGCTATTCCCTGAGATTTTTGAAGTCATATACCATTGTGCAGTCAAAGGACTCATCCCTTTGGTAATGCAATTCCAAATTATTAAGAAGTCAATCAAATAAGTGCTAAAAAATAGTTTCTACATATTCACAATGGTCTTATGAAAAGATGACAATTGCAAAGAAAGAAAAGACTGCAAAACGTCTCATCCAAGCCTTCTATCACAAGAAGATTTATTATATAACTCATTCGTAAAAGGAGCAGAACCTTAAACAACCTCTAAATATTAGTTCTGTCCCAGGCCTCCTTCTTCTTACCAACTCTGCTCTATATTTCTAGCTGGATTTACTATTTACAGTTAAATCATCATTATTGTTTCAACATTACAGTGTTGTTATCTTGTTGTTATCTCAAACTGTGCACTCCCTATTATACCCCAAATAAAACTCTTTGACTTAAGAGAGGAAAAAACCTTCATTCACATCCTCCTCCTCCTCCTCTTAGCCTGCAGGAATCATATTAGCTTATAGAGAATGAGTTCGATTGGCAGAGTTGTTTATTAATTTCCAGTCATAACTTGTGTTCAGATGTGTTAAGTCAAGTGACTTTGCACAAGTTCTTGAGAGCAAAATGGGTCTTGCAGAGCTTCCACCAGAGGTGTTTGGAAGCTGTCCCACTTGGCTTTGGGAATGGATCTATAGGTTTCAGACTGAGACAGCCTCTCAAGGGAGCCCATGTGATGCAACAGTTACTGAGAGTCGGTAAACAGAAACCCTCCCAGTGCCATTTCCATGCAAATGCTTCTCAAACTGGAACTCAATTTCACCACCCTATCGACATTTAAATGGGTATAAGACACAACTCAGAGAGGGGAAATGTGAATATTCATGCTGATTGCCTTTTATAAGCTTATGTCCCTTTCTTTGCCATTTTTCCTGAATGCAGTAAAGTCTTCCCATATTAACACTGAAATCTGTTATTCCACCAAAATAAGAATGAAAAGATGGGGAAAGGGATGAAAGAGGAGTAGAACACTGTGAACTCAGCCAGTATGGGTTTAGCTGCTTTACTATAAATTACTTCTTGGGCAAGTCTTCCTATAGCTGCTTCCTTGTCTGTAACCAGCTCTGTGTGTGTTTCATCATAATCTTGTAAGAATGAGCTACTGAAGGTCATGAGTCAAAAGAGTTTGGATAATCACTAACAGAGAGCTTGATAAGAGGTTCCAAATGATGCAAACACAATATCAAAATAGAAGCTCAGGTTCTGAAACCTAGTCTGAACAATGCTGCTTCCAGCTCAGGACTGAGAGCTTGTTCAGGTTTCCTCACCATGGCCAGCTGGGCACTGCCTAAAGGAATTGTGTTCCCATTTATCTTGGATATATACTTGACTTCATTAGGCTTGTAATAAAAATACTACCATGAGCTCTGATGAAACAGAATTTTCTGTTTAAATATCGATCTTGTATTCATCCATAAAACTGCCTCACCATATGTTTCTTCATTATTTTTAATTATACATAAAATGCAAGACAAAACCTTGCTAGAAAAAAGTAGGAAAGTATAGGTGAGAAGAAAGGCATATGCAGAAAACATGAACATAAAAGCCTGAGAAGGGAAAAAATTGAAGTTATAAACAGTTCCTATGTAAATCAAGAGCTCACAGTTGTGTTGTGGAGCCTGGAACTCCCATGGTACCATTGCATAGCTCTGTGCACTCATTCTGAGAGGTAAAAAACCTTAGTGCTGCACGATTTAAAAAAATAAAGCAAAGTTTTCCCCTTCATTTTTATTTTTAAGTTGCACAAACCAGGAAGATTTGTGGAGCACAAAGCCATTTGGAATAGGCTGCTTAGCTGGTGCTCTAATACATCAGCTGCTGGGGGATCTGGAGGGCAGCCAAGCCTCCCAGATCCAACACGTTCTGCAGCTCTCCCTGTTCCTTCTCCCAGCACAGGAGGACAACAGCTCCTCCAACTACAAGTTCTCACTAATGCATCTTTCATAAAGTTTGCTTTACAAAGGCCCTCAACCTATTAAAGATATTTAAAGTGCAGATTGGTACTTCAAGATGTCCTGAATTGGTGGGTTTTGGTTTTATTTTGTTTTCAAACACTTCAATTCAACAGCCTAGTGGGAAAGGTCAGGACATCTGGCCATATTTTTTGGCATTACATTCATAAATATTTTTCTGTTTCTCCTCAGCTAGAAAGGGAGATGCCCATGAAAGCAGTAATCCTGCCATACCTGTACCAGCACTGCCTGAAGATAAATTTTTTATTTATCAAATTTCTTTATAAGGAAAGCTGTCTTAAAGCTTCTATTTTACATAAGCTTAAATTTAAACATGCCCATGCTGAGATGATTTCTGTAAACAGGGCTGCATTGCAGTGTGTCAATTAAATCTGAAACAGCTTGGTAGGATCCTTGAAAAATAAATTACATAGACACAGGTCTGTGTAATGAAGGAAAACTTTCTTCATGTATGCATGTTAAAAAAAAAGAAAATCTGATCACTCCATTTCTTTCTGCTCACTTTCTCACAAGAACAGATGCCTATAAATATTCCTGAAAAGTGAATTTAGGACCCAAGTACCTTAAATATTTGTCAAAAACAAACTTACAATTATGAAATGGTTTTAGATAAAATCCTTTTATTGCATAGATGACAACAAAGAATTTCTGCAATCAATCATCAATAGTTTAAATACTGTTGTCAAAATGTTAAACATTTACAAAGCACTGTCTATTGGCTTTTCATGCACAAGAACAAATTTGCAAATCACTATAATGAAGAAAATAATTCCAAAAGTATAGAATATTGCACTAAATAGCAATGTTTCAAGTGTGAGCATGTGTTCGTTCTCATCCAGCCATCAGGACCTGAACGTGAGCTGTTGGTCCCAAGTACTTAAACCTTTTTCCTAGATAAGCATGGTTACAAAGCTATATGCATCACTTATTTTTAAAAATCAACTTTATGCTGCACTAGAAATTTACATTAATATGCTCTTACACTAATTTAATTAAATACTTATTACTAAGTACCACATCTAAATAGTGGGACTTGTACAAAATTGAATTTGGAACTATTTCGAAACAGCAGCAGAATGAAAGTATGTCCTTACAAAATCCTGCTAAATCAGCATACTCCTATGGAAATGTCTATTACTTCCCATTATCTGATCCCAAAGGATAAGCTTAGAGAAATTGTTATTAAGTTTTGAACCCAATGCTGTTATAAATATTTAGCATCAGGGGAATACTCTGAACTCTACTTCTGATTTTGCTTTGGAGATACTACCTAAAGGAACTGCTGCCCTTTTTTTAATGTATCAAATAATGAAACACTGACATGTTTCTCACTTTCTCTTAAGCAATATGTTCCATTAAAACAAATAATACACTTTTTCCTTCATCAATTCACATATGTCATAGTTTGCACATGGGTTGTCATGTTCTACATCACATTTGTTTCCATTTCTATATTGCAAACCAATAGGGAATGATGAAATTTATTTACTAAATTGTTAAACTGTGGTTTACATGAGAAAGCAACTGACCTTGCAAACCTCCACTACCAATAAACTGTTTGTTTGGAAGTTCTGACATGTCTAAAATGAGTTGTTACAGAATTACAGGGTTTGAGCAATAAACTGCTGTGCCAGGTAAATATATATAGCACTTTGGCTTGCTAGGAAACAACACTTAATATCAAAAGAGGCTAAGTAAATAGCACCTTAAAAATAATTCTTTAATGGTTATTGTAATAAATGTGCTGGAGATTTTAATTTCAGCTGCCAGTTGGTAACAGTAACAAGGTCATCCTGACCACGGCAAAACTGGTTTTATTTCTCTCCAATTCTTTGGCCTAATGGCTTCATAGGCAAGAATTGGCTGCACAGTGGTCACTGCAGGGAAGAGAGACCAACATTTTCAAGGTTACCTGCCTTACATAGGACAACATTTAATTTCTAGTTAACAGAATAAAAGGCTGCATTTTCCACTGAATTGTTCCCCTGTGTACATCTCCAGCAGAATCTGACAATTTAAACTATTCCACTGCATTGGCTTTCTCTTTGGCGTCCAGGAAATTGTTATCAACTTCTGGTTTCAAAATGTTTCACACAGCATAGGCTAAACAGCCAGAAATGTCAACCTGACTTTCACACAGGAAAGTGTGTTTTTCTTTAAGGAAAGTTAAAAAGCTAACTTTTAAAAAAAAAAGGTAGCACCAACCACTTGCTTTGCCCAGCAAATAAACTAAGTCTGCTCATTAAAAATAGCACAGAGGTATCCTTTGGGTTGCTTTTCTCCATTGTAGCATGGCCACTTTAAACTGGTGAGACAGATTTTATATTTGGTGTCAGCCACTCCCAGGGCTTTGCAGTTACGTGTGTGGAGGATGAACAGCAGGCACTAATACGAGTATCATGACTCTTTTCAGGCAGTAGGTGAAACCTTGAAGAAAAAGTGGCTCTGTCTTCAAAAAAGTGACCTGACCTTTGCTTTGGTGGGTTTTTACTCTGCAAGAAATAAAAAGCACTGCATGCTTTCCAATGCATCCTTCCTAGCTGATAAACGATTTTGTTCTAGCACTCAGCACAAAAGGACTACATTTTATAAAGACCAATAGCATGCTATTAGTGCTAACTAATGATAGCTCATGTGTCATACTGGAAACAAGATTCATAGACCTGGAATATGTCATGTGAATCATGAACAAACACGTAATTGGCCCAGAACCTTTGATATGCTTACCAATTAAATGTAATTCTCATTGAATTTAATATATTTAATTTTACAATGACTTTGCAGTTCTTTGGATATCAAAGGCATCACAAGTCCAGCATGCTTATCATTTATGACACTTCTGCTCTGAGAATTTCTTGCAGCATGCAAAGAACTCTCTGTAGGGTATCTGTGATGTGTTGCACAAGCAAGCTAATCTAATATTGACCTGACCAGTAATAAAACCCGTTTAGAACCTGCAATAGTACATAATGGTTTTACCTGCAATTGATGAAATGTTCCTGAAACCATCTGTAGTTTAGTATAAGCAATAGTGGGGGTTTACTTGACAAAGAATATACTGCTAGTGAAGATAATTCTTGTATATGATGTCTTAGCAAAGAACCCCTTCTGTTAATAGACTTTTAAGGATTTAAATATATTTAAGTCCAGTG
Source organism: Emberiza elegans (assembly GCA_024865655.1). Classification (NCBI taxonomy): domain Eukaryota; kingdom Metazoa; phylum Chordata; class Aves; order Passeriformes; family Fringillidae; genus Emberiza; species Emberiza elegans. The sequence continues at coordinate 7,099,495 of JALJVW010000149.1, read as the reverse complement.
TAAAATACTTCTTTTATGGAGCCAGATCCTGCAGTCTTTGCGCAGCTAAAAGTTCCATGAAAATCAATGGGAGCTTTTAAAGTATAATAACAAGGACCTGCCCAGGGTCACTGGCATAATGCAGCTCTGCTGTGATGCTTTATGTGTAAGCTCCAACCTCCTCTGTCACTTGCAAGAGGTAGAGATCAAAATAAGACCAAAGATCAAGATACAGAAACCCATGTGAACTCAAGATGATAAAGACCCTCATTAATTAAAAAGAATGGCATTAAACAGCATGGCACATAGTATTGTGCACTTTTTGTTTGGCTAATTTATATTAAATAATTTTAAAATATCTTAACCTTGTCCAGAATATTTACAATGTGTTAAGAGAAGTTTAAGAAAAGTGTAGCTTAAAAAAAATTCCTTACAGTAAGTACTACAACAATGATCATTTTAGGGAGAGCTGTAGCAATGCCTACGATGGCAGAATTTGGCTCCGTATGTTCTGTTAGCGAAAACCCAGACTGTTTATATGATGTAAATTGCTTTTTAAAATGTTACTAGAGCTATAAACTCTGTGGGTCCAGATTATACATTCAAATTTCAGGGAGAGTTTGCCTCAGTGAACAACAAGGAACTGTGCTTTATTTGAAAACTCCGTTTGACGCTATTTTTAAGAAAAAAAACCAGAAAAAAACAAAGAGGTATTTTGGGTATAAACTTGGATAACTAAAATTAAATCAATGGGCTGATCCTCCAACCCCTGCTGCTCTGGGGATCCTGTCCGGCAGAAGGTTGGCACAGGGGATCTTCCAGCAGGCCTTGGCCCAGCAGGAAAGTGCCGGATTCCTGTTGACTTCATTGGGGCAACTCGAACGAGCCACCAGACCACGGCTAGATCCCAACTGCCTCCTTAACCATTGGGTTGACCGACCATTTGTTATATTACTATTATTATTTTTACTTTTTTTAACCAGTGTGTGTGTGTGTGTTCTGCTTCCAACCGAGCTTCGCTTCCAGGCGCAGGCGCGGCCGGGTCCTGCGGGCCGGGTCGGGAGCACGCGTGAGGGCGGTCGGAGCCCGCTGCTGACCTGGCGCCGTTGTTGGTTTCGCTGTTGTAGGGCAAAGGCGCTAGGGCGGCCGATAAGGCTGTGGCCATGGTGATGAAGGAGATTCCGAGGGAGGAGTCTGCAGAAGAAAAGCCCCTCCTCACTGTGGCATCCCAGGTGGGCAGAGCGCGGGGCTCTGAGGGGGCCGCGGGCACCGCGCGAGTCCCCGGCCCCGCTGGGTGACCCTTCCCGCTGCTTCACTGAGGGGGGAAAAGAGCTTGGGATAAATATTGGGGGTGTAGATGGTTTGACGTGAAAATTTAAACAAAAATGCACTTTTTTCTCCCCAGTTTTCAGTTACCAGAAAGTTGTTTAAAGCTAGTTTAAAATCTTGGTTCTAATTCATGCCATCAATTGTCATGCCATAAATATTCATTTGCAATTCATATATTAAAATATTCCCATTTGGTGCATATGTAAAATAAGAAACAGCCTGTTCACAGTAGTGTCATTTCCAATATCTCAGATCCCATTCCTAAGCTCTCACTGGCGTTCTGCTCCTGGTCTGGATCAGAATATGTGACTTGGCACATCTCATTGCTTTCATTTCTACACCTCCAGTCAAAGGAAGGACGTACATCCCCACACTAAACCTTACACGTACTTGGAGTAGCCACCAAGCATTTGGTGGTTCCATTAGTTCCTTAAAGATAGTGACTGAACATTACTGTAAACCACAGCACTCTTTGTATGAGAGTGGGTTTTATTCCCTCATGTTGCTCGCTTACATGAATTTGTTCCTCAGGCAAGTGCATTTAGTTTACTGCCGATATTTACTGCACATAAATGCTTCCAGCTCATCAGGAATGGAAATTGCTGGAAGTTGGTTTTACATGAGAGCCTTAAACTAAATCCACAGTCTTGTTTTATTCCTCTCATGTTTTAGGATAACAGCTACTGTACTTAAGAAAGTTCTAAGATACACACAAACCAGCACGTACCTCTCCAGCAGAGCATCGCAGATATGCTGCACTAATACACATTCTAGAAATACCATCTACTAATTTGGAAACCAGGTCTGGCACCTCCTCCTCAGCCCCTGTTGAACACCAGGTTTTGTTCGTGGTGAACTCCACTGTCTGTGAAAAAATTGCACAGAGGAAAAAGATGCTCTGTTTAAGGCATCATTTCTAATTTTCCATTAAGTGATTAACAAACAATTAGAAACACACATAAAATGCCACCCCCTCTAAACCTTCATTGCACCCCAAAAATTATTGACATGCAAAAACTTCCATTGGCTTCAACAGGGCCAGGAGTTCAGCCTGGGTTCATTAAATGTTTAACACACCATTTGTAGTGGCTGTCTGTCAGTCTCCTCAGAAATAGTCTATGATAAATTTATGAGTAAAATGCTTGTGTCTGTTAGTCAGTGTAATTTCTTCCACTAAACACAAATACCTACTTCCCTGCTATGCACCAAAGGGGTGCAGAAGCCAAAAGGAAGCAGAATCAAGTGAAAAAGTGAGTATTTTCCATGGCCATCTCTGCATCATGTATGTGTGATGTGCAGTTGTACGACCACGTTGCATCCATCGTTTGTCCCTGACTGTGGCTGAAGTGTTGGTTTGAGATGCTGTCCCTGCAGTGTGTCCGTGTGAGCCCCCCATCCCCACCATCCGTGCAGGAACACGCTCTGCTGTGCCAGCCATCCCCATCCCAGTGTCTGTCTCTGCTCCCTACATGGTGAAACAGGTGGATGTGGTTGCTGCTCATGGGGTGGAACCAGTTCCAGGTTGACTACAAACTTCCCAAGCCAGATGGGTCAGGAGGATAAAGCCTGGTCTTTCCAAAGGTCCGACCACCACCAAACCCAGGGCAGGCAGGTCCATGCCTTAGGGAGTCATTTAATGCATTAAGTGTCCATACTTCTCCAACCTTACAGCTACCTAAGCAAAAACCTGACATGAAAGGATCAAGCCCAGACAGAGTAGCACTGTCTTTTCCAAGAGAAAAAAAAAACAAGTGAAATCCCCCATTTCCAAAGTCCTTGATGAAAGAATGATTAATCATGTCTGACTGTGGAGACAGACTCCACAGGAAGCATAATTGGAATCTGATACACAAAGAAGAGTCTCTAAATCTGCTTTTTGATAATGTACATACGCCCCTGAATTTGCAATTTAAAATATGTCTTTGCTCTGTTCTTCTGGAAAGTGGTAAAAAACATATCCAGCACAGAACAAGACAGATAAATAGTCCCATTTTATTGTAATGCTCCTAGCAAAAGCCCAGCTTTTAAACTATGACACCTATTTTTTGAGTAAGTGCTGTGAATTAAATTTGAATTATGTTTCCAATTCACAGATTATTTTATACTATCAGATATGGTTTTATATCATCAAAACTGAAGGCAAATCTTCAAATAACATGAACCAAAAATGTACTGCAGACTCCTGTGGGGCTGTGGCAGTCTATGGCAACTGGGAATCTCAATCACCATTCCAGCAGTAATGAGTGTACTACAGTAGGCAGAGGAGTATTCCTGGTAATTGAATGGACCTTTCAGTATCTATTTTTTGAAATCCTGTCTTCCTGTCTCAATTACCTTCTATAAAAGTCACTTTCTTCACACTTACTGGTGTGAAAAAGGATTCAGTGGTTGCCAAATTTAATACTCTAAGCATCAAGAGAGCGATCTTTCAGTTCTAATAGGATTTTATAGAATATAACTCTATCCATGTTGCTGTCTCCCTTTATCTTTTAAAAGATAATTCATAAGAGACTGGGACAAATGAAAAAAAGGAAATTTTTTTCATATGAATTGAACCTAGAAAATGTGTAAGAAAGCTTGCTGAAAGTTCAAAGATTACCTGAATATTAAGCTATGAACCAATTACTTCTACCAGAAGCAGAGAAATAAATTAGAAAAATCATGCATAACTTTTGGTTTTAATTGCAAAATAAAACTTTTGTTTAACCTCTTCACATCTACTTTGCATTTGTCAGGAGAAAAAAATCTTGCTTCAGAATTACTTCCTAATGAGAAATTTAAACCTAAATATGCCCTGAAGTCAAAGTTTAATTGTGCAGTCAGCTGTGAAATTCCCCATTTACTACAGGTCAGTGAACTTCAAAGGATCTGATTCAATCACACACTTCGACCCAGACATATACTTTAAAATATGATTAACTGCTTTATTGAGCAGTAAAAAAGTTCATGCTTAAATGCTTTGCCAGCAAAAACAAAAGAAATCTCACAGTGTCACTGGAGTTATTTGTCCCAGATCCATCACACCTAATCTAGGTTCCTTATTAGAGTACACAGGTTGGAAAGATACTCATGGTCGGATTCCTATAAAGCCAACAAAAGAAGAACTGCAGTGGTCCATAAAAGTCCTATGGCAAATATATTCTGGATTTCCACAGAACAGAAATGGGAGTCCATGAAAACTTCACCAATAGGAAAAAGAAAAGCAAAGTTTATCTTGAAAACCATTCCCCACTTTTGTTTTTATCTGAAAAATATTGGAGTTGCCAGCTTAGAATTTATGGGACCCACGCAGACTTTGCTCAGAGCACAGTTTTGATCTCAAGCACTTATAATTTTAAAAAGTTAACCCACAAAACACTTAGGGTTTAGAATTTGAATTGGAAAGAAGAAATTTTAAAAGCTGGAATTACATTATAAGAAATACCCTGAAATTCATCCTCCACTGTGAAAAATGCGGGCTACAGCACATGTCAGAAAAAGAGATATGTTTCATGACTACCCCCCAATTAACTCCACCAGATGCTTAAGGCTTTTTTAGGGTCTGTAAGGTATTAGTTAGTATCCAAAGTAGGAACTATTATTTTTTTAAGGGAACTTCATTTGCATGCCAATACTTAGTTGATCTAAGCACATTTATATTTGCTTAAGGGCTTGTGAATAAAATACTTCAACATTCCCACTGCCTAAATTCCACTGTTTTGGTGTTTTGGTTTTCATTTGCTTTTTTGTATGTTTGTATGTGTGTATATATGTATGTATGTATTTATTTACTTATTTTGGCAGTGGTGGTATATTTCTGCTTAGGTCTACTTTTTTTCTTTTCTTGCTTGCTTTGTTAGGCTTTTCTTATATTTCTTTTGTTCTGGGGCTTTTTTGTGGGTTTTTGGTGGGTTGTCTGGGGTTTTTTAAGTCTCTAACAGGAGATTTTTAAATGCTTCCATTCAATTTTATAAAGGAAACAGATTAAAGATAGCTAATATTCAGCTCCCAATGTTGTTAGTAGATTTTCTGATGTGTGTATCCAGAGCTCACTACATGGATTTGATTGCATAATCACAGTTTTCCATATAAACTTAACAGTCCCATTTGAATCAATCATGTTCATTCTAAGCTTCTTAGCATTAGGCTTGCACTGACTTCCAGCCCACTCCATAAATGTGTTCTCAATAAGATTAAAAGAGAATGGTGGGAGGTTCCTGTGCATGCAATTAGCTTCCCTTCTCTTTTACACCAGCCTAAACCAGAATTCACTCTGTTTTAACAAAGTGAAATACGTTCAGGTAAAAAGGCAAAAATCACCCCAGTTTTAATTATTGTCATTGTCAAAGTCTGCAGTGCAAGAATTCATTGTACAATCCAATCTGCCTTCTGAGAACAGTGGCAATTCCCTCACTGATCTTAGGATAACTAGGCTTGAGATCCTATTTTTTGGATTCTTTTTAAAGGATTAATGATACATTTATTAGCAGTGTGTTCCGTACATCTCAAATCTGATCTATTACAAAAGTTTTATCAAGGGAAACATTCTCAGTCCTACTGATAACTCTTTTTCATCTATTATTAGGACAGGGTAAATACATGGAGAGCAAAAAAAAGAAATACAAAAATGAATAAATGCATGCTTAGCAGTACAAATATTAATTGATTCTTTACCTCTAAGTTAAATATTGCTCAACATTTATTGCTTTTAGAGCCATGTGCATAATTTCAGCAGAAATATTCTCATGAGTGCAATAAAATTGCCTTGACAATATCCTTAAGAGTCATAAATTGGCTGCTTTCCTGAAGTTATGTAGATCTCTCTGTCACATAAATTAAATACATTTTTCACAAAATTACAATTTTAGTTTGAAATTACTATGGGAATTGATGATGTATTTTTTTAATAAAGTAAAAAAATTACCCATACCATTTCATAACTGCAAAATTCCTTACTATTCCTTAAGGACAAAAAGATTGGATGAACTTTTTTTGTGAATAATATAATATAATATGTAAGTTTTGCTCTGGTTTTTACATTAATTAATAGGAGTTACTTTTCAGAAACTTCAAGTATGAATATACTGTCCTGTTGAAGAGTTGCAAACCATTTGCAACAGTTGCTACAGTTCTAGATTCACTGAATTTGCTCTCTAATCTGTTGAAAACATCCCAAAGCAACCAGAAATGCCATGACTGGGAAAGGCCATTTAACAAGAACTTGTGATTTGGTTCCTATGACCAGACACAGTAACACATCCAAAACCACAGCCTAACTCTAGATATGCTACAGAATTTTGTTTGAGAAGAAAAATCCACAGAGAGGACAAGAAAAAAACCCATGTGGTTTTCAAGCAATTACAGCCCATATGCAAAAAGTACAGCAGGGATCTCAAATTGATGATGATGAAAATGTTGTCTTGGATCACTGCTGTAGATCTTCAGCCTAGGTAATGATATGGGGCAGGGGAGAGGCTAAAACAGAAATCACCAGGTAACACCACAAAGAAAACTCATGGCCAAATGATAAATAAAATCTTCTACCACCCCAGGAGGGAGAGGCACTCCATTTTTGATAACAGCTTCCTTTAACTTTAAGAAGTGCATGGAGCATGCAGGCATGAATGCAACTGGCAGATTTACAATAAATCACATTTCTGTGTGGGTAAAGGCCAAACTGTCAGTCACAGTTAAAATATGACAAGAGTGACTTTCCTCCTCCTCTTCCCCCATGGCTCTGATCCAGCAGGACAGTTAAGCACGTGCTTAACCTTGAGTTTTGCAGGGCAAGTTTAAGTGCTCAGCTGGAGCCAGGCCAAATTGCAGGAGCCAGACACAATTCCCATGCTAAACCTTCCTTTCAACCAGACCAGGTTGAACAGAGGGAAGGAGATATTGAGCTGTGAGATGTTTAATTTTGCAAAAACACAGCATAATTTGCACAGGTCAGCACGAAGAAGCGCAGGCAGGGTGTTGGTGTGACACAGAGATCACAAGAGTTGTCACTCAGAAAATCAACTGCTCTTTATGGAGAGGCAACCTAAACAAAGGTTTTAAACAGCACAGCTGAATTCAAATATCCAATGCAGTGTCTACAGCAGTCCTCCCACAGCTCTTCTGACTTCACACAAACCCTGGCAGCTGGGGTGACTTGGCTTGTGTGATTTCAGGTAAGAAATTGTCACCTCTGACTCACACCCCACACCTCCTGCTGCCTGGCCAGAGAGCACTGGTTATCACCTGGGAGCAGGGCTGGCCTCCAGACAGGCAGCAGCACCTGAGTGCTCTGTGAGGAGGGTGCAAAGAACTCATCTCAGTTTTAGAGCTTCCCACATTTCATGGGAGGCAGAAGTCGGTTGTTCCGTGTGCCACGTGAATAAATTCTCTCTTCTGGTGGAAACCAGATATTTGGCTCTCATGTCAGCTTTATTGGGATATACATTCATAGTAGAGTGACAGAGAAAAATAAATGTATCACTCGGGCACAAGGATGGGGCAAAAAGCCAAGAAAAATAGTAATCATAATAATGTAGTAATCACACTTAGTACACAAGAGTAAATAAAGAGTGTGAAGCAGTAATTTTGATTGTGAAATCTTTATAAATACACTATTAAAGGGAGAAAAGAAGAAAAACAAAACTAATGCAATTAAATTTTATCATGAGACTACTCAGTTTGTCAGGAGTTCCCTCTCCAAACACCCTCTGCAACCAGGAAAGGAGTTCTTCCAGTTCTTATCCAGCAAGATAATGACCCCCAGACATGACTGTCAGGCCAATACTTCCAGTTATGCTCTAGACAACAATAACCTACGTTCTTAGTTGGGGTTCCCATTTATCAGTTTTTAGAAAGAGCCAGGTAGCAGAAATCAATTGATTTGTTTCTCTTATCCCAGTGAGTGCCACCAAAGTGCCAGATGTGTGCAGGGAGCCTCTCTGTCAGGAAACCATTGCTGTGGGTCATAAAACACTGACAAGCTGCTGGAATCAATCTCACTCTTGTACCAGTTTCTCCAGTGTCCCCCAAAGAGCAGACAAGTTTCTCAGAGCAAAGTTCAAATATAGCATTTTTCCAGTAGAAAATCTGAGTTCAACGTTTCCTGCCTTCCCCCATGCTCATTTTCACTCTGAGCCTTGTGGAGCAGCTCATGTCCCTGTGGCAGCCCTGCCACCCTCACACACTGAGGGGGCAGCACAGGGAAAAGCCTCGGTGCCCAGGAGCAGCTTTGATGCTGAACTGCACAGGGGATTACCCAGTAGTAGTTTGGGGTTTCCTAAATTAGTGCCATGAGTAATTCAATCAGGCTCAGGCAACAAAATGGATCCAATCCAAAATTCAATCCAACTCGCTTCAGTAGCAAATTACATCTAAATTTTAGATGCTTTTTGAGCCAGTCCTTCTAAAATAAATCCCATATATAGCAGGGGGAAAGCTAGGTGCCTTTGAGAGCCTCCTGAGGGACAGCCTAAATTGGGCAGGCACAATCTCCCTCTGGAGTAGCTTTTCTAGGCATTTATCTCTCCCTATTGAACATGGAGGGAATTTAGGCACTTAATTTAAGAGAACTAGTTCACTCTGTGCTCAAAACATAGGTGCTAATTAGCTGCCCATGCCTGACTGGAAACCCTCCCAATTTAGAGTCTAAATAATTTATCTTAAAGACTAGCATTATGTTATGCCCTAGTAAAATTCTAAAAAAGAAACAAATCAGCATGCTTTGTGCACTGCAAACAGATCAAGATCAGGAATGTTGTGAGAGAGAATGTGAAATGGGATAATAGGAAGGACCATACCTTAGTTACTGCTAAATGCTCCTTGCTTTGCATATTTGGAAGCAGTGGGGCTGATATCAGACACTTCTGATTCTCCCAGTATCTCTCCCAAAGCACCCAAAAGCCCCACTTAATTTCATTCCAAAAAGAACTTTCATGCTTTTTGGAATGAAAAATTACAGTAGCAGTACTGGGGTAGGGAAACCACCTTTTTCTGCTGTGCTGTTCCCAGAAGACTCATTTGAATTTAGGAGTATCTTGTACTATGGATGAGTGTCTTCAGATGTGTTGGTAGTAGGAAATATCAGCCTCCACAGATTTCACAAATCCCTCAATTAAAGGAGTGTGTGGGCTTCTTCTTTAATTAAAGTGAATCTTACAGAGAGAATTCAAGTTCCTAGAGACATTATGAGAATTTATGGCACCCCCTGACTAAATTACTACTGAAATACCCCCCCTTTTCCCAGGCTGAGTCTGCACCACTTGGTGTGTGTGCAGATATTGGGCACATAAATCCAGTGTGGGATCAGCTCCTGCCCCCAGTGCTGCTTCCCCAACACCCAGGGATGCTGGGTCACTTCCCTAATTTCGCTTTGCTCCCCTCATCTGCAACACAGAGATTATGCTCCTCAGCTCTGTGGTGGTGCCAGGCTTGATTCATGAATGTTTTAAGGCATTCTGTGATTTTCAGCCTGAAAGGTGCTTGAGAACCATAAATTATTGGTTTAATATAGATCATAGTTTTCATCTCATAAATCTTTTATGTACTACTCCAAATTCGTGCCTGATATAACTCTAATAACTTCTGCAATATTAAGCAAGGGATAAATTTGGTACAGTATATGAGGCAGCAAAATGAAATTTCAAGTGTGAGACCAGGGGCTTAATAAGTGGCATTTCTTACAGAGTAATGTCAGAAACCTACCCCACTGCCCACTTCTCTACAGAAAAAACATCATCTCATGGCACTCTAACGTTAAGTCTTAATTCATCATTAAATGTCTGCTTCATGTCAATAAAGTATTTTTCTATTATTTTCTATTGCTATACATAGGTAGTTTATGTTTATTGAGAATTAGTAGATGTGGCCATGTTTTTGCAATATGTTTTGACAAAAATGTTTGAATTGAAAGCTGATTATTTTTCACAGGAACAAACCTTTCAATAAGACATTCCTACAGCTTCTGGTACTTAGCCATGGGAGCAGAGGACCCAGGACTAGGAGGGGTCTGCTGGGTCACAGTCACATCATAAACAGTGATGTAGAAGGCAAAAGCCATTTTAAATAGGTGGGCATTTTGTCCCCCTGCAGTGAGAAAAAAATCCTGTTCCTACAGTTCACTGCTCTGATAGGTCAGTTTAATTCCCAGACCAGATGTTCTCATGCCCAGTTTAGAACTCTGTTATTGGGCCAGCATTTCTCTATAGCTGAAATAACTTTGCTCCTCCAGTGTCATCTGACCACTCCCCCTTTATGTGTACGTGAAGAATAACTGCAGTCCTACTGAACCTTCATTTGGTTAGCCTAGGTCAAAATCTTACAGTGTTCCTTTAAAATGTAATAAATCTAATGAACACAATAAAGAAAGTTCTAAGGACATGATAGCCATCTTTGAAAAGGAAAAAAAATTGTCAGACCTCATATTTCAGTTAGACCTTGGTAAAATTCAGCTCTTTATTGAGTCTTCTCTCCTTCCCCTCCATGACTCTGATTCTTAACATTATTTCTGGTCTTCCCAGAGTTTATCCTCTGACCTCTGCAGCAGGTTTGGGCAATAATTTGCCTTTCCAGCTGTCTTCAGATTTTCTATTCTTCACTGTCTGCAATGAGTGAGCTTGGGTACTTTGGTTCTCCTAATCATCCTTCCCCCATTCTTTCCTATTGAAGAAAATTTCCATGGAATGTAATGGGAAACCTGATAAGCATCTGACTCTTATGTGATAATGTACCCTATGATAGTCTTACAGACACAGAAACAGAGTATTTCCTATGAAGTTTTTATGTTTTCAATGATTCTTAGAGAACCTCTTTTTTCTTCCCTCCTGTTCCTCTCCAAATGGTCTAGGACTTTTCTTTATGCTGTGTAAATGGAAAAAGAGAAATATATACAAACTGCTTTTGCTGGTATTGGGATTGAATTTTAAAATACTAAAAGTAGTTTGGAAAAGACTCAACTCTGAACTTAAGGCATCCATGTTTTTTCAAAATAGTCATGAGTAAGGATTGCCACCAAGTCATAGAAAGAAAAATTAGGTCTGACTAATTCCTAAACATAATCATTAGGTAAATTTGTAGACCAGGGGATAATGAAAATCAAAGCTGTGCAGTTGATAAAAATGCAATTTCCAATGAAGTGTTGAGATTTACCAAATTAAGCAGGAATTCTGTGCATTGAATGAGACAGCAACCTGGACAGGCAACCCACAGTTAAAGCCCCATGATGAATTCCCTGGTGAGGCGCATCTGCAGTCCGGATTTAGCACGTCTGGAGTTGGGACAGCATCACTGCCACATTTCTGAATTCAGGTGCCGCCTTTGCACTCAGCTGGGCAGGCAATCACTCCTCTGTGTTCCAGGGAAACTTCCATGGTGGTTCAGTGCCGAACTCTGAGGTCCTGGGCAGATGCATTTGGGCAAAGCCTGCGGCACAGCAAGTCAGTGTTGGATGTCAGTTTAAATATTTGATCCATAGAAATAGTGGGTTTGTTATTGCGATGGCTCCAGCATTTTGGTGCAGCTTTGCAATACAGAAATCAAGCACTGAACAGCAGTGAATCTAATCTTCTTTGCTGTAATAACTTTAGAGATAATCCTGCTGCTGGAGTAGCTCAGAGCCAGTATTTAACAAACATGAGGGTGAGTAAATATCCTTTTTGGCCAGTTTTAGTCCACGTTAGCATCCTAAATTTAAAAATTCAAACATATCTGAGAGAAAACTTTGAAAATTCAGCAATTGAAGAAGAGTTAGAACAGAGGGTTGAGGAGAAGATGGAGAGGATAAAATGAAGCTGGAAGACCTCCAGACAAAAGCAACAGTGGGAAAGCATTTTTTCAGATAAAGAAATTAAGATGCTAAGATAATGTAAGTGCAGGGCACACCACCAGACATCCCTCCAGCTCAGCTGAGGTCTTAATCCTCTAATCAGAGAGAGATGGCAAAGAGGAGACTTTTATTTCTGAGATTTGTACAGTTTTATCTTCTTAATTCTGATACATTAAATAGCCTGTAACACAGAGATTTCTCTCAGGAAGCAGAACACCAGTGCATTCATCCAATTAAAAATGGAAAACTGCTCATAAATAAAAAGGATTTTATGAGTCCTCCCACAGTCAGAACTCATGCAGGAAGTTTCATACACTCACCAGGCTCCATCCACTGTCATTCACATATCATTTATGGCAGAGAATTCCTGTCTCAGCAGGTTATTGTTTAGTGGCCTAATGCTTATTTGCAAGATGAAATGCTGTTGTGGAAGTTCTGTGGGGAAGCATGTTACTTGTGGGGGGAAAAAGGCCACTTCAAAAAAGAAAAACAAGCCCTGCTTATCATCCTGGTGACAGAGAAGGGCAACTTCACCATGGATTTGAAGGGAGCTGCATCAGGCCCTGTAACTTTAGCCCTATGAGCAATAGTATGCAATAACTGCTAAGAAAAAATCATCTTGCTGCTTTATTTTTTGTGTGATTTGTTAAACTGCAATATAATTTTGCCCCAAAAGAGTAACTAAAGCTTATTTTATTTTAATCCCAGTGCTATTTGTGCATCATCTAATTTGCAATATGTTACTCTCACAATTAAAAATAAAGCACATGATATTGTGAGAATATGTTTGATTTCTGTAAATTCTGCATCCCAAGAACACTCTGTGACCTGGGGTTCTTTGTTGCTAGCTGGTGAATGAGCAACAGGAGAGCAGACCCCTCCTGAGCCCCTCCATTGATGACTTTCTCTGTGAAACTAAGCCAGAAGCTGTTGCCAGGCCTGTAACATCAAATACTGCAGGTAAACAACACTTTTTATTATCCCTCACTAGAGAAAAATAGTTTTCGTTTTAGCTTAATTATGGCAAAGTTTCGTCAAGTGATTTCTCAGTTTGTTACTGTGTGCACAAAATCACAAGCTGGCATTAAATTATAATTGCCTGACCTATTAGAAGAAAAACTCTGGTCATTACATTTTAGGGGAAATCTGATGTGATTTCAATCACATCAATTCTAGCAGGTAGATGTGAAATAAATGATATATTTGGGGCTGAAATTAATGCAATTTGTTTAAGTCTCACAGGATGTACATCTGAGTCTGAATCATTTCTCTGTATTTGGTTTTGCAAAATTTTAACCTATGGGAAAACCCACATTTATTCTGGTCTTAATCAAATTCATTCCTTACTCTAGGAAGATATTTTTTTAAATGAAATCTTGGATGAGTTGTTAGAGAGAAAAAAGGAGCAGGTATCAGAATGCCTTAACCAGGCTGAGTTCAGACACTTGATTAGTGACAGGATTTAATATATTTCTTACCTCCTTTGTGTTGTAATGAGGTAGTAGAAAAGGTAATGACATCTAAGAGTAAATCCTGAAAACCTTTTGAATTATACTGAATTCTATTTGAAGTATATTGTCCTTTGGAAGTCCTTAGAAACCAACCCACTCCTCCTTGGTGTCTGTGCAGAGGTAATCAATGCTGCTGGGAGATCAGCTGAGGCAATAATATCAGCACAGCCCTACTGGGCTCTCTTCCTGCCTCAGAAAAGGACTTGGCTTGCTAGAAGCCATTTAATTGAAATTTACACCCATGCAAATTATTAAATGAATAATTGACAGCTGAGTGATTATCTGCACATCTAATTAGTGTGTCTGTAGTAACAAAAGCTAAAATACTGAATTACGTAACAATTGTAAGTAATCGTTTTTCCCTTTAAAATATAGCTGAAGATATTGCAGGGATGAATAGAACTATTTCAGATTGTTTAAGAATGGTGTTTTAAAATTTACCTGTAAATTTTACACCTGCCTTGAATATCTATCAGGTTGGGGTGGGGTGTCAATTAGATTTATTTAATAATAAAATAAAAAATATTCTATGATTATTTTATTTTAATCCCAGTGCTATTTTGCATCATCTAATTTGCAATATGTTACTCTCACAATTAAAAATAAAGCACATGATATTGTGAGAATATGTTTGATTTCTGTAAATTCTGCATTTAAGACCCCTCCTGAGCCCCTCCATTGATGACTTCTCTGTGAAACTAAGCCAGAAGCTGTTGCCAGGCCTTAACATCAAATACTGCAGGTAAACAACACTTTTTATTATCCCTCACTAGAGAAAAATAGTTTTCGTTTTAACTTAATTATGGCAATGTCAAGTGATTTCTCAGTTTGTTAGCAAGCTGGCATTAAATTATAATTGCCTGACCTATTAGAAGAAAAACTCTGGTCATTACATTTTAGGGAAATCTGATGTGATTTCAATCACATCAATTGTAGCAGGTAGATGTGAAATAAATGATATATTTGGGGCTGAAATTAATGCAATTTGTTTAAGTCTCACAGGATGTACGTCTGAGTTTGAATCATTTCTCTGTATTTGGTTTTGCAAAATTTTAACCTATGGGAAAACCCACATTTATTCTGGTCTTAATCAAATTCATTCCTTGCTCAAGGAAGATTTTTTTTTAAAATGAAATCTTGGATGAGTTGTTAGAGAGAAAAAAGGGAGCAGGTATCAGAATGCCTTAACCAGGCTGAGTTCAGACACTTGATTAGTGACAGGATTTAATATATTTCCTACCTCCTTTGTGTTGTAATGAGGTAGTAGAGAAGGTAATGACATCTAAGAGTAAATCCTGAAAACCTTTTGAATTATACTGAATTCTATTTGAAGTATATTGTCCTTTGGAAGTCCTTAGAAACCAACCCACTCCTCCTTGGTGTCTGTGCAGAGGTAATCAATGCTGCTGGGAGATCAGCTGAGGCAATAATATCAGCACAGCCCTACTGGGCTCTCTTCCTGCCTCAGAAAAGGACTTGGCTTGCCAGAAGCCATTTAATTGAAATTTACACCCATGCAAATTATTAAATGAATAATTGACAGCTGAGTGATTATCTGCACATCTAATTAGTGTGTCTGTAGTAACAAAAGCTAAAATACTGAATTACGTAACAATCGTAAGTAATCGTTTTTCCCTTTAAAATATAGCTGAAGATATTATAGGGATGAATAGAACTATTTCAGATTGTTTAAGAATGGTGTTTTAAAATTTACCTGTAAATTTTACACCTGCCTTGAATATCTATCAGATTGGGGTGGGGGTGTCAATTAGATTTATTTAATAATAAAATAAAAAATATTCTATGAACATTGATGAAATTCAGTGATTTCCAAGAACACAGATAAAGCACTGCAAGAGTGAATGCAAATTGATCTGTCAAAAACACCTGCCCTGTAACATGATGATAAAGAAGGAGTTTTTCTACCTTTTACATGCTAAAGAATTGTGAATGTTACTCTTCAGGCAAATTTTAAAAGAAGAGCTGAAATTGAACATTTCCTTCATACTGATACAGTCCTTAATAGAAATGGCATTAGACTTTATATTCAGTATTTATAGCCCAAAGGACAAACATCAACAACAGTGGAGAACATTAATAAACATCTTCTTCCCTTTTTGACCCAGGTCCACCCTGGGAGCTACTCCCAAATGGATTGTGGCACAACAGCACTGCCCTAAGCAGCTGTTTCCAGGACTTCAAAAATCTAAGATTAAACCAAATCTTATCCAAAAGCTGAATTGAACCTTCACAACAGAGGGAAACCTGTGAAGGCCCCAGCCATGGGACCTCAGATGCCTTTAAGATTTTCAGAGGAAAATCCTTTTTTGCAAATCCAGTAAACTGTATTCAGTTAAGCACTTGAAATCCCCAGGCAGATTTTAATATACTGGTCATCATCTTTAGCCAGGAAATACACACTTACTCTGGCCAAATGCAAACACATCAGTAATATTTTCCCCAACTAAAACAAATCCTAAAACGTGAGCTATTTGAATTCAAACAACACTGAATTTTAACATTTTGTCTCTAAGTATTATCAACAGGTCTGGATCTCTTGGATCTTAGTGAACCTGTCTTACAAACCCAAAACAAAGCAAAGAAATCAGAGAATCCTTCAAGAGCTGAAGGCATAAAAGCTTCAACCCTCAGGAAGAAGACAGAGAATCCTGACCTGATCAGTGTGGATTCTGAGCAGAAAGTCCAGGCTGCCAGAGTTGCAGACAAGTCTTCTCTAGATTTAGGTAAGAGTGTAGCTCTTTCGTCAGCGCTCCCTTGCCCTGCCTAGTGCAAGTTTCTCCTGGCTCCTTTCACAAAATGATGAGCAGCACCAGAATTTTTGCTGCATCCCATTTCAGCAGTGTCGCCTTTGCTCCCCATTACAAACTACCTGAAGCACTTCAAACCGTAAACACAGTGAACACATTTTAAATTTTGCCTCTGCCATTATACCTATTAAGTTGACACCAAGTGTGCTAATAAAGTTTTGAAATTTCTGTGGAAAAAGGAATTTAGTCAGGGTGTGTAAAATGGTAGAAAAATCTGTAGGGGTGTGATGAGAAATTGGTAAAAGATGTTGAGAGGCACCCATACTGATGTCCTTTCAGAACTGCAGGTGTCAGAAATGCACATTTATATTTGTAAATACTGCTTTATCTATGCATAGGAGAGAAAAAAATCCATTCTTGACAAGAGAATATATTTATACAGACTGAAAAAAAAAATCCCCAAAACAACTCAATTTCCTGCCAAGCCTGATCTATTGACAAGCTTTGGAAAAGGTGAATTTGATTTAGTTCCATCCAAACTAAATTACTTGCAGTGCAACTGAGAAATTTGCAAGGTAAATGTAATTTATACCAAGGCAGCAAATTTTCCATTCATCATCACAGAAATTCTTTTAGAGACCTCTATCTTCAAACAGGAGCTGAACATCTGATCTTTGCAAAGTGAGTCTGACATGACTGAATAATATCAGTCGCCTACATAGTCATTTTTACATGTTAGTCTCTAAAAGAAGCTTCATTTTTACAATTTGTCTAAATTACATACAAATTACTGATTTGAAGTCAAGAATTACACTGACATTCTGACCATGAATGCTAACAGATTTAGAAAAGTGTTGTGAATTTCAAAATATTTTCACACCATATCAACTAGAAAGGTGCACAATATTTCTTTATGTTGGGCCTTTATAAAAATATAGGCTTTAGTGGCATTATTTTCTCTATAACACACATTTTACAGAGATAAAATTCTCAGCAGTAGTTTCTTTAAAAGATTCATATTTATTCTTGTTTTTCAGTTGACATTCAGACACAGATAGAGAAATGGGATGATGTCAGTTTTCATGGAGACAGGAGTAGCAAGGCCCATCCTTCTGCAGAGAGAACATCATCATCATCCAGAGCTCCATCAAAAGAGATTTTATGGTACAACTTTTTGCTTTCCTTAAAAAAATATTTCCAACCCAGCTTTCTTAATCCTTAAAGAGATGCTTACTTGGTAACAAATCATAATTTTAAACCTGTTATGGTGACATTAAATGTGTCCAAGCATATATTTTGGGCAATGTATCACAAACAAGTGCACAATAAAATGCCATTTTGACAGCAATTTTTAATGGTGTGGAAAGTAGCAGGTGCAGTTACTTAATAAATGGTGGTGAGAAATCTACAGAGACATGCAGGGAAATCCTTTATTGTGGTGTTGATTTTTAGACACTGACTGAGGCACAGACTTGTGTTTTTGTCTAGCCTCAGTTTCCCTGTCTATGAAATGGAAGAGTGAGAACACAAAGAAGGGTCCAGGCACTTTTGATTAAGTGTTAGTGTGAGTTAAACAATTCAATTGAAGGAAATAACCTGATTAATCATTGTGTGCTTGTGAACCTGAAGACACAGGGCAGTGTGTGCTAGTGCTGAGTGTGTAAATGCATTATTTCTAGGTCCACAGAAAACAGATCACAGTCTGAGCTGACTAATGTCAAGAGTGCCTTGGACTCTGATTCAGCATCAGAATTAGAACTTGCACCTGCAATACAGGTAAGAGGGTTTGGTAGATTTATTAACCATAAAAAGGCAAGGAGGAACTTCCCACTGGCTAACCATTGACATCCTGGGAGAACTGTTCAAGGGATATTTTCAGGATCATCAGGGAAAATATCTTCACACGCCTCTGAAATGAATAGGTTATGAAATTGAATATGTCGGCACCTGAAACATTCAGAGTTTAATACTGCAGTGAACTGTGACCTTCCTGTAGAGAGGGAAAAACTTCCAACTGCAATTTACAGCACCATCTTTTCTCCCCTCCCTCCAGCTCTGAAATTCAGACTTGTAGCAGTTCCCTGCCCATGTTAAATTCTATCCTTCAGGTCTCTTGGTCAGGCAGGAACCCCCAGAAGTGGGAAATTGCTGAGGAAAACAGGAAGCAATCATTGCAGCAATGTTCATTAGCAGTTTATCTCCACAGGTGGGGGAGCAGTGTGGTCACAGGAGTTTTTCCTGCTGGAAAAGGAACTCTAATACCGAGGGCTCTGGGCTGAAGGTTTGTAGATTTGCCCAATTCCACTGTTGTATTGTGTCTTGGACAGGTCTTGTTGGAAATGATTACTGAGGGTTGCATGCATGTGTGCACACACAGGTTCAAATATATACAAATACATTTATATGTGCATTCTGATAGATCAGGCTGTTCACACACCTTTGCTGCTTCTTACTTTTTAACTGAAAGACTTCAGCCATTGCCACTGGAAGGGGGAAGAGAGAGTTTTCTGGTGGATTGGCTTTTAGTTGAAAATCATTTTCTCACCTCCCACAGCTATTTTTAGGCCTGGACTTCAAAAACCTTCTGCCAGATAGAAAATCTGGAAATTAATGAAAAATAATTGCCTCATTTGAAAATGGAAAAATGAAAAAATGAGACATTACTTGCCAAATGTGTGTCCTGAGATTATACATCTATTATTTTTTTTCCAGAAAGTAGATACAGAACCCAGTTATCAGATTAATTTTTGGGTTTTCCTTAGGCAAAACCATGTTCTTTCCTTCCCTGCTGTCTCTCCAGTACAAACAGGGATTTTTTTTCTTCCCCTCTGGAAAGCCTCACACCAGTTTAATGCATGATATCTTCCCTTTCTCTACAAAAGATTTGTACATCTCATTAATGGAAAACACCTATTACACAGTGCCATCCACTTGAAATGGATGCTGTGTTCTCACTTGGCTTTGAGCTGCTATTGAAGCACCTCTGACCTTCTTTTAGGAAGCTGTTCCTCAGCCCAGCAGATCCAAATTCCAGGACATTTGTGCTCAACCAAGATGTGTGTAAGCCAGGTAGACAGTCACAGGATTTAAATGCTGTGGCTTTTGTAAAAGCAATTACAAATGCAGTGTATCTCTACTTTATAAGGTTTATTTCCTTTTTATCTTCCACTAGAATAACTGCAGAAGCAAAAATCCACATTTTTCAGTTTAAGTTCAGTCAGTTGAGGGTCCATAATATTTTGTAAAACGACTGTTACTTCAAAGTGAAAAACCATGAAACTGAATAAGCCAACATAAAAAAAAAGCAGAGACTAAATTTCTTATCTGTTGTCTTGGTACATTTCATGTTTTGTTTTGGTTTGTCATAACCTGCTTGTTTCAAACCTGTCGTCCATTTGAGCAACAAAATGTGAAATTAATAATGCAGAGAAATGACCTGAAGTGAGAATGTGCTCTTATTCTAGGCCACAAGGAAATGTGGTTTTGTTCACTGCCTGTTTCATCCTGCTCACACTTGGACTGTCAGAGTTGTCAGCTCCCAGCACTCAGGCTCATCTGTCTTGACCGAGTTCTTAATCTGCTTGCAGGAGAAATCACGTTAGGGCTTTTATCAAAGCATATGTTTTCCATACTTTGTCCTCTATAGGTCTTGTCTATCTCATTTAAGGGTAACCTTTGCAAATGCAACACATTCTGCCGTACCCTAAAGATTTCATCTTGTCAAACTTGCTGCAGTTTTCCATCAGCAGTTTCCCAATCACCTCATCAGTCATCTTTGACATGTTAGATTTAGCTCCTCAAAGTGAAATGCTAAGTAACTAGGTCATATTTTCATTAAAATTATGCAATCTTCTTAAAAAATCCTTTATTTACCCGCACTTGTGCCAATACAAAATCCAAAAGACAAGCTTTGAACTACAAGGCAGAAATGTGTTTGAAGGCTGTAATGGGCAGTGGTCACTGGTGGCCATCACTGGATGTGGCTTCTGAGCATTTACTCCCATCATATTTTAGATATTATCAACTTTCAGAGAGCATTGGTCGAAAGCATCCTTGTTATTTCTTTTATTTGCCATTCTGAAAATTTCCTTGTTATGCTTTTATTGGTACTGAGATATCCTACAGTGTTTGGGGGGAAAGGGGGATTTTGAAGGGTTATTCTTAATCTTAAAATTATAAACTGCAGAGGAAGATAATACGTTCTATTTTCTATGCCTAAAGTCTGCTCATGTAGACTCTTTAAATATTTTCCTGGGCATTTAAAATATTTCATTGCTCACAGAGTATACAAAAAAATGCTAAAAATCTGTATCTAATTCTAAAATGTCAATGCTCTTAGACAAAGGTATAGTGCAAATCTTGTAAAACGTAAAAATCTTCATTTTGAGGCAAGGGTATTTAGAATGTAAAATTAATTCCCCACTTCTCCCAAACAGCTACAGAAAGACTAATGGCCCTTCCCTTGGATGTGCCATTTACTCTAAGGAAATAGTTACAAGGGACAGATTTAGCTCATTATTTGAAGACTTGATCAAAAGTTAGGACTGTAATTTAAGCCTCTCACCAACAGTTGAGGTCCAACAGCCCATAAGGAGAATGCAAGTGCAGGAAAATCTGTGCAAATGCATTGGAATGGAGGGTTTGTCCCTGAGCACAGAAGCCACGATCAGCTGCAGCACCTGTAGAGAGCTGAGAATATCAAACCTCAGTGTGCAGTGTCCAGCCCTGGACACAGCCTGGCCCACCTGGGGGGCTCCTTTGGGGAGGGCAGCAGGGCCCCAGCCCATCGCCTGCTGCAGCTGTGCAGCTCTCCAGATCTGTCCCATCACCTGCTGCAGCTGTGCAGCTCTCCAGGGCTGTCCCATCACCTGCTGCAGCTGTGCAGCTCTCCAGGGCTGTCCCATCACCTGCTGCAGCTGTGCAGCTCTCCAGGGCTGTCCCATCGCCTGCTGCAGCTGTGCAGCTCTCCAGGGCTGTCCCATCGCCTGCTGCAGCTGTGCAGCTCTCCAGATCTGTCCCATCACCTGCTGCAGCTGTGCAGCTCTCCAGGGCTGTCCCATCACCTGCTGCAGCTGTGCAGCTCCCCAGGGCTGTCCCATCACTGCTGCAGCTGTGCAGCTCTCCAGATCTGTCCCATCGCCTGCTGCAGCTGTGCAGCTCCCCAGGGCTGTCCCATCACTGCTGCAGCTGTGCAGCTCCCCAGGGCTGTCCCATCACTGCTGCAGCTGTGCAGCTCTCCAGGGCTGTCCCATCGCCTGCTGCAGCTGTGCAGCTCTCCAGATCTGTCCCATCGCCTGCTGCAGCTGTGCAGCTCTCCGGGGCTGTCCCATTGCCTGCTGCAGCTGTGCAGCTCTCCAGATCTGTCCCATCACCTGTTGCAGCTGTGCAGCTCTCCAGGGCTGTCCCATCGCCTGCTGCAGCTGTGCAGCTCTCCAGATCTGTCCCATCGCCTGCTGCAGCTGTGCAGCTCTCCGGGGCTGTCCCATCACCTGCTGCAGCTGTGCAGCTCTCCAGATCTGTCCCATCACCTGCTGCAGCTGTGCAGCTCTCCAGATCTGTCCCATCGCCTGCTGCAGCTGTGCAGCTCTCCGGGGCTGTCCCATCGCCTGCTGCAGCTGTGCAGCTCTCCGGGGCTGTCCCATCACCTGCTGCAGCTGTGCAGCTCTCCAGATCTGTCCCATCACCTGCTGCAGCTGTGCAGCTCCCCAGGGCTGTCCCATCACTGCTGCAGCTGTGCAGCTCCCCAGGGCTGTCCCATCACTGCTGCAGCTGTGCAGCTCTCCAGGGCTGTCCCATCGCCTGCTGCAGCTGTGCAGCTCTCCAGGGCTGTCCCATCACCTGCTGCAGCTGTGCAGCTCTCCAGATCTGTCCCATCGCCTGCTGCAGCTGTGCAGCTCTCCGGGGCTGTCCCATTGCCTGCTGCAGCTGTGCAGCTCTCCAGATCTGTCCCATCACCTGTTGCAGCTGTGCAGCTCTCCAGGGCTGTCCCATCGCCTGCTGCAGCTGTGCAGCTCTCCAGATCTGTCCCATCGCCTGCTGCAGCTGTGCAGCTCTCCGGGGCTGTCCCATCACCTGCTGCAGCTGTGCAGCTCTCCAGGGCTGTCCCATCGCCTGCTGCAGCTGTGCAGCTCTCCGGGGCTGTCCCATCGCCTGCTGCAGCTGTGCAGCTCTCTGTCCCATCGCCTGCTGGCTGTGCAGCCCTGTCCCATCGCCTGCTGCAGCTGTGCAGCTCTCCGGGGCTGTCCCATCACCTGCTGCAGCTGTGCAGCTCTCCGGGGCTGTCCCATCGCCTGCTGCAGCTGTGCAGCTCTCCGGGGCTGCCCCTCCACTCCCATCCTCTCTCCCTGGACCAGCAAAAAAGCAGCAAATTTGGGGCTTTTCAAGGGGCTCTTCATTTCTGGGTGTCACAGCCCACAGTACAACTCTGCATTGGCTACGTGCAAATGCAGCTTATGTGGGTTTTGTTAACGTTCATTTAATGGAGGGGAAAGTCTGGTTTTGTGGGGATGATGTGGGGCCAAGTGCCATGTGGCAGAGGAGGGGACCTCTGTGCTTCTTGTCCTCTCTCCCCCCCGTGCTGCCCCTAGAAGCTCACTCTGCCCTTCTGCAGTACAGCTCAGCCTGAGCATCCTCATTTACAGCATTGTCCTTGACCCAAGGAATGGCAGTCACTGGAAACAAATGGGTAAAAAGCAGAAGTAATCAAACTGTTTGCAGGAGCCAAGTCATAAATAATGAAAAGGCCAGGACCATAATTAGAGCCTATCAATAGAGTCCTGTGTCAAGAAAAACAAATTTAATTCCTTGATCGGATTACAGGTCGAGTTGATAAATGTTGATGTGTGATACTCTACAAGAGTTTTGAATTAATATGTCATATTCTGCTTGTAAAATTGGCACGACACAATGTGAATAAAGCAGTTGTTAAATAGATTAAAACTGGCCAACCTGAGGGCTCAGGAGCAGTAGTTATTTACTAGGAATTGTAATCACATAGGGATTGTTCTGGGATTCCAAAGACAAACAATGTTCTTCAGTTTTATTGATCTGAAAATAAACATGCAAGCAAATTCCTCAGAGAATTTCCATATGATGCAACAGTGGAATCAAAAAAAAGAAAATAAGGGATATGTAAGAAGGAGCTGGTGATCAAGGCAACTGTATAAATACATATTGCAATTCAGTCCCTTGGAAAAACACACATTTCAGAGTAAGAACACAGGCTCTGCTTACAACACCGTGCTGGAAAGCAGTTTGAAACAACAGGAGTGTTCCCTGTGCAGTACTGGGGGAAGAGGAGTGTGTAGAAGCAAACATAATTAGTGGGAGACAGGAGACCACCTGGTTTCTGCATAGAGAAGCAGCACGACAGGTGCTGGAATAAAGGGTTAATTTTGGTTGTCGGTATGGCTATAGAAAATTAAGAGGGAGAGTAAAAGTGACACCAAAAGGTTAAATCTGAGTGTTTCATATTGAGAATATTTAATATTTTGATGCTTTTATATCATTAAATCTCTTTATATCACTAAAACCTGATTAAAGTCATCAGTATCTTTCTGCAGAGAAAATAAAGAGTATTAAAAATTATGAAAAAAAAGAAGTAATAGAGGGAAACTGAAATTAAAATTAATAAGAGAAACAAGGAGGGCAGTTAAACAAATTGCAAACAAAGTGATGACATTAAGGTCTCTTGATAACTTCAAATTAAACCCAAGCAGCTTCCTCAAAGACATTTATTCCAGACAACCTCGGTTTATTCTCTGAAGAACATAATTTTGGTTCCATGGGTGTTGAGGGACAAAGGCCATCATGTGATACACAGAAAAATGAATGATCTGAACCAGTTATCTCTTCTGCCCTAAGTTCTATTTATCAGTAAAGGAACTGTTTTATGTATGGGGTTTTGATTTGTTTTCAATGACAACCTGAAATCTCTTCCTGGCCTCACCACAGGAAAATAGTATTTTCCAAACATGGGCTAGAGGTAGAAGATGTGAAAGCAGAAGCAATAGATCCTCAGCGTGGGCATTCCCTCACTCTGAGTTTCCTGTCAGAGCAGAGTCCAGAGCCAGCACAGGAGAACACTCACAGTGCCCTCCACACCACGAGCTCCTCACAGAAATTGTGCTGTATTGTTGTTTTCTTACTTTGTGTGTTTCATCCACTCAATGTGCATTTCATTCATCACTCTCTAACTGAGAGACCAGCGCCTCAGGAGCAAAACAGAAAACCCAGGGCTCATTTGACAAATGAATGTTGTCTTTCTAGGAAAAAAATCCATGTGTGTACAACCACAGAGAAATGTGTTTGACCATACATCACACGTGACATATATGAGTGTCAGATGTTCCATCCCAGCAGAGCCCATTCCAACATTTGCAGAGACAGCTCAGTGAGTCAGATGTGATCAAAATTAGCCTTTTAGCAGTGTGGTTCACAGAAATTTAATAGTACAAGTACAGTCATCAGAAATATAATCAGGGAAATTAATGCAATTGGAAGCATGGGCACACAGGTGGCTAATGAGTTTAACCTCTTGACAAACACTGGGGAAGGGATTAGCAGTCAGAGCCTTGTTTAGCAAGATTAGGCCACTTTGTGCTTTCTCAGCCATCCTTAAATATTGTTTGGTTTTGTACAGTGCTTTTTAAAAAAAATAAAAAAAACCAAACAAAACATTGTTTTTAGAAAAAGAACAGGGAAAAATTTACTATGTGCTTCCAATGGGATTGACCAATAGTATGGTATGTAAGAGAGATGCTGATTGTAAAAAGGATTTGCTCTTCCAGTGGTATCCAGGGCAAACCTGGCTCTCCAATGTGATCCCAAAAGAAAACCTGAAAGAAAACCACAAAATGTGCAGGTAAAAAAATGTTTTCTTCCTGGCTCATAGTCAGTGGAAAGCATCACCAGTCATAGTGCAGAAGGAACAAGGAAGGTAAAAGTCTTATACAATATAGTCAGCTCTCTCCTTTTGTAGTCCAAACCTTGCAGTGCCTTTTCTTGTATGTCTCTTTATCTTTCACACATCTTGAGTGAAATGAAAAATCTGGAAAAAATAAATTACTCTGCTTCCCATGAGAAGTGGGAAGTCTCTGCTACAGCATAAGAGAATTCAGAGGAATTCATGCAGGGAAAGAAGCAGTTTTCCCCAAGAAAAAGGTCGTTTGGGGCTCTAGACAATTGAGGAAATAACTCAGAAGTGTGACAGAGGGTCTATCATCCCTTTCTGATTTATTCTTCTATTTTTTAGGCACGGTCAAGTAAGGAGCAGCGTTGGGGAACACCTCTTCTCTCCAGAAATCACTCCTTGGAGGAGGAATTTGAAAGAGCAAAGGCAGCTGTTGAGGTATTATTTCATTTACTGTTTTCATTTTCAGCTGATGTTCTACAGGTTTCTTTTTTATCTTGCAGCACAAGCAGAGGAGAGAGTTGGAAATGGATTATTTAAAACAGGGAAAAGATGCAATACATGGAGCTATTAATTTAAAATAGCAGCTTGTCTCTTTAAAAAAAGAAAACCCAAAACACTGAGCTGTAAAAAAACATTAGAGAGAACCATGTTTTTAAACTGGATTTTTATTGCCAGAGCAAATGGGTAAATGCCCCATAAATGTAGCTAATTCCAAACCACAAGGAAAAGAGGGAACTGTGTCACATCAGTTCTTTACACCCAGACACAAACCAAGTCTCCCCTGTGAAACCAGAGCTCAGAATCACTGATGAGCAGCACAATTACCTGCTGTAAAGCAGAGCTGTGCAGAAGCACCATCCCTGCACCATTTTCACATTTTTACAACCAGTGGCAGAATGCTTAGCACAGGAGTATTCTTGTTTCCTGGTAAATCTATTTGGTTTGAGAAGACAGAGGTATTTGGATAATTCTCCTATTGCACTTCTGGGTTTTTTTCACTGGCTTCTACATTTCCAACATCTAAAACATCTCTTGTGTGTTGTCCTGTACCACTAGTCCAAATTTATCCTGTCTAGACACAAAGAGGAACACAGTTTTTTTTAGCAGAACTCCATGAAATATTAGATATAAGCATAGATCTGGAGCATCATTATCTTCATTGTCTTCGCAGAGGTTCCATGGGCAGCCCTTCAAAATCCCATCGCCACAAAGAGCCAAGACAGCTCCATTCCAGCAAGGGCAGAATTTCAGGCTAAATTATGTAACAGCCACTGAAATGAGTTCTTAGGGTGCAGAGGATGAAGCTGTGAAACTAGTTCCTCAAAACTGGTTATTTTTAGCAGTTTTAGCACTGCAGGCTCATTAGTCTCCAAACCATCTAGAACACTGTAGGGATGTTTGAGTTTAGATTTAAATTTTAGTCATGTATTTTAATCCTCTTCTAACTCAAGTTATAGACCATTCTAATTCCAGTGTTGACAGTTGAACTATTCTAGATTAATATTGGCTGATGAGAAACAAAACTATGCCTAAGTCTGATACTGGCTTCTAGCTAGAAAGGGAATTTCTTGTTGAAATAATTAATCTGATTTATAGGGGTTTTTTTCATGATATTCTATGAAGATGCAGGGTTTCTACCATGGTTTCTTGGGATTTTTTGCACAAACACACACACAAAAATCTGGTCTCAGCATACAAGGCTAAAATGGACAAAATCGGTAAATTAGCTCTTTCATTAAACAAGCACAGAAGGCATTTTTTTTTTCCAGATCAAATAAATTCTTCATCAACGACTGCTGGTGAGGCACAGGAGATGTTTCTGGTGTCACACCTCACACACACATTTGCTCCTGGCAGGAAAGGAGGGAACTGCTTTCAAATTTCCACTGCTGGAAATGCTTTAGATGCTCCTTCTTGCTGATCCTCAGGGTGGGATGTGCTGGGCTGAGACCTGGGAAGGCAGCACAGGGAATCTCCTGCTGAACATCTCAGTGCTGGTGGTTAAGCAAATGATGACAGAACTCCTGCAATTGCCAGAAACTTGTGTGATGGGGAGTTTCAGACACTCACAGTAAGAAAAATGAGTTGAGTCCAACAACAGATTACAAGACATTATTGAATTGCTGTGCAGAGTAAAGTGAGGAGGAGAATATATTGTTAAAAAAAAAACCCAAAACCCTACAGACTAAAAGGTCGTTCTGAGGCAACAGGGACAGGTTGTTAAAATACTTTAAAATACTCTCAAAAATGACTATTAAAAAGAATCAAATTAAATGTTTCCCCAGCTGTAGCTGGCAGCCTTAACTTATTCTTTCTGCTTAAAATAGAACCTTAGGCCAGGTAGTTAAAATGTAAAGGAAAGGATTCTTCAAGAACTCACAGAGCAGTTACTCCATTTGCATCTGAAAAGAGCTGAATTTTCATCCT
The DNA here is from genome assembly GCA_024865655.1 of Emberiza elegans. NCBI lineage: Eukaryota > Metazoa > Chordata > Aves > Passeriformes > Fringillidae > Emberiza > Emberiza elegans. Next base: position 7,071,772 of record JALJVW010000149.1, on the reverse strand, counting down.
AGCTCAAATGAAGTAGTGAGAAAGCTGGAGTGATTGAAATAAATTGGAGCCCATCTCAGAAAGATTAGTGCTTTCTTAAGCAGAGAATAGATACGGGTCAAAAATTCATTTTTTAGGCTTTGGATGTTTCTGTGTAATATTCTTTGGGTTGGGAAAGCTCCAAGTGGAAAGATTAGCCAGAGAATTGATCAAGAAAAGGAAATAAATCTGAGGTTCTTGGTGGCCTAGTTCAAAAGGAATTAATTAACAATTCAGTAAATGAAGACACCAAACTTTATCCTCCACCCAGTATTCACCTCAGCGCTTGGGGAATGGTTTTAAGATGTCAAACTTTGAGATTAATGAAGATTTGTGAAGTAATTCTTTCTTAAGAAGGTTTAATGATGTCTATGCCATTGGGGAATCTTTTAAGAATAAAGTGGTGAGTAAAATAGCTTTTTTACTAAGGAGGGTGAAGATTCCCTTGCAGTGTTTGGGTGCTTGCAGACCTCAATAACCTTTTCTGTTATTCTGGAAATTGGAGTTGATTTTTGTCTCATGTTTTTTTGTCTCACTATTTTCAAAGTGCCATAAGAAGTATGTTTTAACACAATCTTTCTGATAATTAGCTCTGTTTCACTAAAAATTTGTACTTTTGAATTTAAAAAAAATGCCAGGATGGGGATTCAGATCCATCCTGTGCTTCTATTCCAATAAAGCAATTGTTTTATCAACCACCATCCTACCAGTGATGAGTTAAAGTAAATAAAAATAAAAGCAAGAAGGTGCAAAAACTTCCAACTGAAAAGTCTCAGAGATGGAAAAAAAGCTGTTTTGCTATTTTCTTCTTCCACATTCCTCTGATTAAACTGCAGATGCCACACTGTTTTGTGAGCTTATGCATAAGAAATTTTGAGCTGTCCTTCCCAGCATCATTTTATTTACAACACAATGTCACATGAACCATCTGCTGTATAATGTACTGCTCTGAAGCATCAGAGCACATTACAGCTAAATTATGTGACAATAGGAGGAAAAAGATGGGATTAATTTGTTCTAGCCTAGGAAAACATATTCCAGGACCATCAGCTTTGTGGTTCCCATGAGTACTGGTTGGATCCTTTCTGTACCTACAATATCCCTGTCTCACCATTTAGACATTTCTTTGGATGGGCCAAAAACTGGCCAAACCATATGTTAAATTAGGAACCAGGAACTTGAGTCATTCAGATGCATTTCATTTGCTACTCTTTCAAAACACAGGAGGAATTTTTGCCTTGATAATCATATTTTATCTCTAAACCTCAGTAAAATTTTCAGATTTTGTTTCAAGAAGATATCAGCTAAGGAAATTTTACCTATTTAAGCACACAAGTTTAATTTACTGTATTTTTCACATCAAAGACTATAGTAATGCAGTGATTGAGAGAACAATGGCAGAATGTTTCAAATTAATTTTGGCAATACAGGACAGGCAGAATTCTAGAAATTATGACAATAGGTAAATTTATAAATACTTCTCCTGCCCCCTTTCATTGGATCATAGGAAATAAAGAGCCTGGGAATATTTTGCCTCCCATTTGTTTAACTGCTTCAGCATATTTTTAAATACTAAGAGTAAAAATAGCCTCTTTGACAAAATGCAGAATTTTCTGCTTGGAAGAAGTCAGATGGTATGAACATTTTTCCTGGTTGTCATTCCTCTTAACTGCTGCAGATGATCTGAGAATGTGTTAAATGTGTTCAACTGGGCTGAAAACTCTTGGTTTATCCAAAGTACTTTGCCAGCCTTAAGGTGGCAAAAACATTGAAATGAGGTTAATTGGCACTGGTGGTGTAGCAAATGGAGCTAAAATTAGACCTAGGAGCCTTGATCCAAAGCCAGGTTTCAGAAAGGCTCAATATTATTTTAACCCTCCTGCCACTGAAGTCAATGAAAAAATTGCTACTAATGGCAGCTGAAATAGGCCTCCAGCAAAGACTGTGATATTTCCAATATTTAAATGTGTGTAATGTTTACAATTCTCTTCCTCAAGGACACTGAACTGCTCTGCTGTTGACATTGGTACCAGCACTGGGTCAGAGCCTGCTCCAGGTGCTCAGGGCAGGTTTGCTGTGGCTGTTTCAGAAACCCCTCGTGCTGAACAGCCTCAGAATTCTGCAGCCTGGCCCAAACCTCCCCTTATCCCTGCAAAATGACTCTGGGTCCTGTGTCCAAGGAGTGCAGGATGAGCTGAGAGAGATTTATAGCAAAGCTGGTCTCATTGCATTTCCCCCCCTCCTTTGACTCTGTAAATGGAAATTTGGGGTGGCTACTTCAGTGCACAGTAATTCACTGCATTTTTACACAGAGTGAGCTTCTGTGAGAATTATAAATATATAAATATATAATTATATAAATAATTATATATTATATTATTATATAAATATATATACAAAATTAAACAGCAGAATTTGAATTTAAGACCTAAATCCACTTGCTTACTATCTGCAGAAATATGATTCAATGTTTCCACACCATTGATTCATAAGGAATTCTTGTGGGAAAAATGAAAGCAAAAATTCTAATATAAATATCATACATATATATGATTATTTCTATACATTATTCTGGATAAATAGGACCATTACTAATTAATTTTCAGTAGTTACATTAATTTTAATCTGAAGGAAAGGGAGATTTCCCTATTTCTACCTCATGCTGAACCTCAAATTTACTGCTAGTTAAAACATGATCACATAATTTTGATTTGAGTGCTGGGCAGATTTGTGCTGAATGAGAAGCACAAATCTCAGGCTGGTGGAGGCATCTGTTGAACAGGATCTTTTTGGGGGTTCAATTGCCTCTGGTCATGGCTGCTAAGAGTTAAAGAGGGAGTGATCTGATCCCAGCCTTTTCAAACCCTAAATGGACATTTCAGTACAATCTCACAACTCTTGATATGAAAGTATTTTCTTCAAGTCTGGAATGAGAGAAAATTCTGAAGTGATGTAACAGAATGGTCAGGGGCAGTTCACTGCTATTACCTGGAGTGAAGTCTCCTCTCCAAGAATGAATGATTCCCAATTTATTTCCTTTCCCACAGAGGAACATAACAGATACCTTCACAGATCCAATAATTGCATGATTCAGACAATCCTGAATTTCTTCCTGAATGGAGGACAGTTTGCTTTCCTTTTCCCCAGCACCTAAGGAGGTTTGCAGCAAGCCATGCAATCACATTTTAAGCTCTATTTTTCCAATCATGCCTGGCTGTGGAGCTGCACCAAAGCTGTCAGCCTTATAAGAAGGACTCACACAAAACTATCTGGATCAGTTCACAAAACCTTCAATTAATTTTGATTAGCACCTTGCTCTCAACTGGTTCTGTCTAAATCCCAACAGATTTATTTGTGCCATTGTCTTTGATATAAATGAGCTGAGAAACTGTGCCCCCAGTGCTGTCAGCTCACTGAAACACTGGCCATGTCCTTGTAGGAACTGGAGAATTTTGGAAAGGCTCATAGTGCTCTGCAAATACTCTGCTATGGATCTCCTTCTCAGAGTCCCATGACTAGTGTGTGGAGGCTGAAAAAGTAGCACCTTAATTTGGCATCTCCCCTTCCATAATTCTATTTCTGTTTCTTGGCATCATTTCCTAGTAGCCACAGTTGTTCCCTCCTTCTGGTCGTTGCTAATCTCATTCCTTGTCCTAAATCTCATCTGTTTTTCATAATTTCTCCTTCCCTTGTATGAGCATTTTTCCCTCATCTTTGAGCTGAATATTAATCTTACTGTATGATTCCATAATCTCTTGTAGATTCCTCTCACAGCAGAGTATACAATGCAGTACTAAGATTTCTCCACTATGTCAAAAATCCCAATTTGTATTACATCCCTTGCACAAACACCCTCTGTCTAAGCTTGGCATTTCTCTTTCTCACAGCTGAAAATTATGCTGAATATGCCAAAATAAGCCATGCTTGCTCTCTTTCAAGCTGTTTTATCTATTGTTATTCTTTTACATATGCACATATGCACTTAGTTGATTTTTCTTTTTTTTTTTTTACTTTCTTTTCTTTGTCCAGGCACTTGCAGCATTGATTGCCTTCAAATTTTATGTAACAATTTGCTGTTAGCATCAATAAGATGCAATGTAAGCTGCTGCAAATCCTGCTTCAAACAGGACACATGCTGCCTCTGAGATAAAGAGTGCTCTGTTGACAAAATACATTCCAATATAAGAGATGAGATTTAATTATATGGAACTCCAAACAGGAGCTGTAGCATTTCAGTCCATGTGATTATTAATAGAATTAATACTGCTCAGCAAAATTGGTGCTCGGACCACTGGTAGAAAGAAATTCAAAAGTTGTTTTAAAAAAAGCAAAAACCTTTATTTTAAAGTTTTGTTGTTCATTTTCTCTTTTCCTCCTTTTCTTCTAGTCTGACACAGAGTTTTGGGATAAAATGCAAGCAGAGTGGGAAGAAATGGCTCGCAGAAACTGGATTTCAGAGAACCAGGAAGCACCAGGACAAGTCACCATCTCAACCATCGAGAAGGTAACCCCAGGTTTTTTGTTTCAGTACAGCTTTGAGATGAGTCTCAGCTCTTCCAGGGAACCCAAGGAAACTCCTCGGACATGAGAGCTAATTTTACCCCAAAGAGCTCATCCTCTTTAATTGCCTGTGGATGGGGCAGATTTGGAAGACCCTGCCACAGTGAGAATACGTTTAGGCTTGCACACAGCCTAAATTCAGCTGAAGGGATCACAAAGCAACTGCTGGATTTATGAGCACTTTTGAAATCAGACACTTAAGGAAAAGCACCAAATAAAAATACCTGGGCTGGCACATTCAAACACTGTTGAGGATAGAAAATATGGAGATCCTTGTCCTTTCTTCATTCCTTCCACTCCATATTCAATTTGATTTCTATTATGTAGCTGATATTACCACACACCCTTTACACTGCAGTGACAAGAGAAAGAGGCAAAACTTCAAGGAATGCTAAAACAAACTCAGGTGCTTGCAGCACTGTTGTGTCTCTGGAAGGTTAATTGAGGATTTCAGGATTTTAGCTGAGCAGCTGTGAGGTTATGAGCACTGCAGGGATTCAGCTGCTTGGTGTGCTCTTCAGCACCACTTTGGATGTCCTGGGCTCAGAGGTTCAGCCCTGCTCTTTGGCACTCTGAGCTGTTGACATTACCTGTGATGGAGAGCCCAGCATTAGCACCAGTAGGTACAACTGCAGAACTAAATTAAAAATAAAGAGCAGAAACATAAATGCCCAGTGATGTGACTTTTTACACTTTTTGTCATTGAAATCCCACGGGGGGAGCTGGTGCCATTTCCACAGAGCAAAGGTTGTTTACAGCATTTGGAAAACAGTGAGTCACTGCATTTTTTAGACTTGTCATTCCCTGCAACTTGCCATTCACCACGGGTCCATTATCTCTCTGCTCCAGGGTTATTATTTCCACACTGACAATCCCTTCAAAGACTGGCCTGGTGCTTTTGAGGAAGGACTGAAAAAAATGAAAGAAGGTGACCTGCCTGTTACAATCTTGTACCTGGAGGCTGCAATTCTCCAGGAGCCCAACGATGCTGAGGTACTCACTGCTCTGCCTTCTCCTGGCTGGGGGAAAGGGAGCTCCCTGCAGCAGGGACTGAGGGAATGATGGAAAGGAGCCCCTGCAGCAGGGAGTGAGGGAATGATGGGGAGGGAGCTCCCTGCAGCAGGGACTGAGGGAATGATGGAAAGGAGCCCCTGCAGGGCAGGGGGAATGATGGGAAGATTTCTGGGCTCAAACATCTGCCAGGCATGACTGGGAAACTTTTGATTCCAAGGGGAATTAGTGTGTGCCTTTAAATAGATAACAACGAGAAATATTGTTGTTTGAAGTATTTTAAACCTTCCCTTCACATCCTGATATTTTCAAGCTATCTGGTAAACATTGCTATCAAAAGGTGAATATTTTTGATTTAACAAGACTGTTAGAATCAGGAATGAGCCGTTTTGCAGTGGAGCTGGTGCCATTTCCACAGAGCAAAGGTTGTTTACAGCATTTGGAAAACAGTGAGTCACTGCATTTTTTAGACTTGTCATTCCCTGCAACTTGCCATTCACCACGGGTCCATTATCTCTCTGCTCCAGGGTTATTATTTCCACACTGACAATCCCTTCAAAGACTGGCCTGGTGCTTTTGAGGAAGGACTGAAAAAAATGAAAGAAGGTGACCTGCCTGTTACAATCTTGTACCTGGAGGCTGCAATTCTCCAGGAGCCCAACGATGCTGAGGTACTCACCTGCTCTGCCTTCTCCTGGCTGGGGGAAAGGGAGCTCCCTGCAGCAGGGAGTGAGGGAATGATGGAAAAGGAGCTCCCTGCAGCAGGGAGTGAGGGAATGATGGGGAGGGAGCTCCCTGCAGCAGGGACTGAGGGAATGATGGAAAGGGAGCTCCCTGCAGCAGGGAGTGAGGGAATGATTTCTGGGCTCAAACCTCTGCCAGGCATGACTGAGCGAAACTTTGGATTCCAAGGGTTATGAATTAGTGTGTGCCTTTAAATAGATAACAACGAGTTCTTCACAGGATGAGAATCTGGGTTTGAAATATTGTTGTTTGAAGTATTTTAAACCTTCCCTTCACATCCTGATATTTTCAAGCTATCTGGTAAACATTGCTATCAAAAGGTGAATATTTTTGATTTAACAAGACTATTGAAAAAATTTTAAAGTTATATAAATTTCTTCAGTGTTGCTGTTTTCAACTAGTTTATATTTAAAGTTTTTTATATCTGTTTTTTAACAGATTTAAAGTATTTATATCTGGTTTTTGTGAAACGTTAAAAATATTTATGCTGTATCTAGGGCTCTTTGAATCTCCTCCTACATTAAATTAAACAGAGTACTTCAAAAAATCAGAGAATCCCAAGCTCCCTAGAAACCCCTAATATATAATATACATATAATATATATTATAACCTCCTATATATAATATACAACTAAATAATTCTTCTTCTATATTTTCCATAAAATTATAGCAAAATTTAAAATGCACAGTAACTCAATTTTAAGAAATCAGCATGTAATTATACACTGACAGAATGCCCATATTGCTGGACATATCTGCTTCTTTTCCTCACCCCTGTGTTTAACAGTGATATTGGTTGTAACTCTGTTTGCAGATGGATATATGTAACAAACTAAATTATTATTATTATTATTATTTTTGCAGGCCTGGCAGTTCCTGGGTATAACACAGGCAGAAAATGAAAATGAGCAGGCAGCCATCGTGGCCCTCCAAAGGTAGAGGGAAATCAGTCCAAAATCTGGGGTCTGATGAGTGCTGGGTAACAGAGACCTGGGAATATTTAATGTCATTCCTACCTTGGAATGAGAAGAATTTATTTAGCAGAGTAGAGCAGTGACACAGATACAGAAACTCCCAGTGACTTCAGAGGGATGACTAGTGATTAATAGTTCTGTTTTATTAAATAAGTGAAATATTTCATGGAATAATTCAAGTACATGCACAAAAGAAAAGTTACATTGCCTGATAAATACAAGTTAGGCATGATGCAAATGAAGTGCCTTTTTTACATTCCAGCCACTTGGCATATTTTCTGTAGTCTGTCCTCTAATGAAGAGGTTTTCTTAATTGGAGTGAGCTCCCTTCAGCTGCTGAATGCTAAACTGACAACACTTTTAGGTTGATGGAGATGTGAAGATCACAGAATTCTTGTACATAAAATGTGGGCTCCAAAATATCAGCATAATTATTATTATTATTATCTTTCTGTAATGGGTTTTTATGTTTGCATTTGAAGCAATATTGAATTGCATCAGCACTGATAACCATGAAGTTATTTCTCCTAAGGATACTCAAACTTGTTTATATGTCCCTTATTAGCTTACCTGGATAGAAATCCAGGGGGTTGCCTGATTAGAAGCAGAAAAAAAAAAAAAACAAAACTGCTCATTCCCAGTTTTCAAAGGAGCAACAGTGATGATTGTGATTTTCTCCACATGGATTACTTTGGAACAATTCAAACATTGTGGTTGGCTGCAGAAATATCTCAATATATTTTTTATTTTCTGCCTAGGTGCTTGGAACTGCAGCCAAACAACCTGAAAGCCCTGATGGCCCTGGCTGTGAGTTACACCAACACTGGCCATCAACAAGAAGCCTATCAAGCGCTGAGAAACTGGATAAAGCAAAATCCAAAATACAAGTACATAGTGAGAAGCAAAAAAGGGTCCCCAGCACTGACAAGGAGGATGTCTAAGACAGCAGATGAAAGGTAAATGCAGTGGAAATACCAATGATAGCCCTAGAACTGGTGGTGCCTGCTCTGTCCCCTTGCTCTGTAGAAGTCCAGCCTGTTCTCTGTGATGGAAGAACTTGTCTCTAATAACAGGAGAGGGAAGCCAACAGAGAACATTTGATTTAATGACTGAAGGCTTTATCTTTTATGCCATCCCTGGAAGTTAAAAAAACCAAAAAAACCAAAAAAGCAAAAAAAAAAAATCCAAACAACAGCTTAAAAAGGACATGTCTCCTCAAGTCCCGTCTCTTTCCTGCATCCCTGTCTCCTGCCTTTCTATTCCCACATCCTGCACCCTCATCCTTCAGCTGCTTCCACATCCATACTGAGCCTTTACCCAGCTCTACCTGTGTGTGTTTTCCCTACTGTTCACTGTTCCTGCTATTTTCCCCTATCCCAGCCCAGCAGAATCCAGGAATGAGCCATTTTGCAGTGCAACATGAGTTCTCTGGGAATACTGGGAGTTGGCACCTGCTTGTTTAAAAGCTGTTGTGGTTCTAACCAAGAGACAGCACAGCCATTTGATTTATCTTGGCCATCTGAAATAACAAAAAATCATGATTTGGCAGCCCTTCATCATGGTTTCATGAGGACAATAAACAAGTACCTCTGGACTCTGAGATGCATAATAAAGTCATTAAAGGCACAAACATGATTTAAAGAACCAAACCACTCAGGCTATCTCACTGCTTGTCATTTTGAAGACAGGCCTTATGTTTTACCCTCATCACTTACAAGTCCTGGCTTGACAAGATAATTTCATATGAGTAAAAATAAAATATGCAGGTTCTGCTTAATTGCTAAGTGTGTTATTCTACTTTGAATAACACACTTACTGACATCTGGTGCTATCAGTGCAAAGGTTTTAAGAAGCTACAGTGGGCACAGAAGTCCTGTGTTTTGGCATCTTTTTTCAAGGGTCTTGGCTGATCCCTTATGTATTCCTCTTAAAAATACTACTAATTTTTCCAGTAAAGAACTGTTTTATGTCTGAGAAACTCATCTAATTTGAATAATTTTAATAAACCTTTGTGTCATTCCACTTGGGTCCACAGCTGTATTTCGACATCATTTCATAGATGAACTTTTTTTATTACAGACGTGAGTTTACAGCAGCGCCCTGAAGTAAACCTTTGCCATGATGAAGAAGCTCATTCACAAATTTTAGGAATATAATACTTCTGATAAATCCACTACAAAGATTTTAATTTCAGGCTATGCAATCAACATTGAAATGTTTGTAAATAACTGTATGATGGATCTTTCAGTTATTTTTCTCCCTTGTCTAGCTCATTACTTGAAGAAGTAAAGGATTTGTACCTGGAGGCTGCTCACCAGAACGGTGATATGATAGACCCTGACCTGCAGACAGGACTTGGGGTTCTTTTTCACCTGAATGGAGAATTTAACAGAGCAATAGATGCATTTAGTGCTGCTTTAACTGTTCGACCAGAGGTACATTTTAAACTTTTACATTTTTTTTAATTTAGCTTTACAGGCCATTTCCTTTTTCCTGTCTGGATCGGGCTATTATTAATGACATGCCACTTCTGCCATTAAAATGTTAAGACTCAAAATAGAAATGTTAATTACAAGATGTAATTAACATCGTAATTCTTCTGTTTAGGAGCAGATTTATGCCTGTCCAATTCCTACATTGATAAATGTATTAAATACATAAAATTGCTTTTGATCACGAGTCAGAACCTCACATTCCTTGTCAATTAAGATACAATACTACTATTTTATGCAGTCCTCTTTCCTTTGCAAGCAAAAATGAGACATTATGTCTGGGTTTTGACACCTACAGTAGAAAAGTCATTTTCTCCCCAGGACTATACCTTGTGGAACCGCCTTGGGGCAACCTTGGCAAATGGGGACCGCAGTGAAGAAGCTGTGGAAGCCTACACAAGAGCTCTGGAAATCCAGCCTGGCTTCATCAGGTCCAGGTACAACCTGGGGATAAGCTGCATCAACCTAGGGGCATACAGGTGAGTTTAAAAACTGTGTGAACAAAAAGTCAGGCATCACAACTGCCATGAGGAAATTCGTTTTCAAGCTGGAGGCATCTAAGAATAAAATAATCAGAATATAGCTACATAATCTCAACTATTGTAAAATGTTGTCATAACTTTTTACAAAGGACTAAAAAGCAGTTTTGTAGCTGTACGTGTAAGCACTCTTATAATCAGTGGGATTGTTCTTGCAATTAAAATAGTCCTGCTCTTAAGAGCCTCTGTAAAAGAAAATGTAAGAGCCTGTCTTTTAAAGGGAAACTAGAGTTAAACTGCTTCTAGCAGTTCATGCCATCAGAAACATCCTTCAGGAATGAAGGTGATATTCAAGGTGATATTCCAGGGTCCCAGCTGTCAGGCTGAGACAGGGAAGATGGAGGGGAGCTTTGCTGCAATGAAGACAGTGCCCCCAAATGTTTGAGTAGACTGAAGTTTTGTGTTACCCCAAGCCAGGCCCTCCTGCTTGATGAAAATCAAGCAAGAGCAACACATTGTATTATTTTACATTGTAAAATAGTGTATTTAAGCCTGGCATGGAACTTTAGAAAGTTTGCCTGTAGCTGTTAAGCAAATTATAATGCTTGTTTTTTTTTTCTTTTTCTTCTTCCCAACAGAGAGGCTGTCAGCAACTTCCTCACTGCTCTCAGTTTGCAAAGGAAAAGCAGGAATCAGCAGAATGTTCCCCACCCTGCTCTGTCAGGCAATATTTGGGCAGCACTTCGGATTGCTCTGTCTATGATGGACCAGCCAGAACTATTCCAAGCTGCCAATGTGGGTGATCTAGACATTCTCTTAAGAGCTTTTAATCTAGAGCCGTAATAAAAAGGATTCACAAATTGATTAAATTGTATTAGGAAACAGAGAACTTTTTTATTACTCATCCCCCAATGACCACATTTTCCAAAAGATCATGACTGTAGATCAGTAGGGGAATTCCTTCAGACATTATTCATAAAGGGAAAGTTCAAAAGCACAAAAATAGTGTAAATAAATTCAAAGTCAAAGGGATGAAATGAGCTGTGGCTAATCGGACAAAGCCCTGAACTAGATGAAATAGCAATTTCTGAAGAATCTCCATCCCATGCAAGCTATATCTCTCTATATACATACAGCTGTAAAATGAAAAGTATCTTAAGAAGAAACCTAGATAATGGTTATTGCACCTTAGAATGGCAAGCAGTGCATCCAAGGAACCTGCTTAGCAGCTCATTGCACTATGCTGACACCACTTTGCCCCACAGTGGGGATTCCCTATCCTTTGGTTTCTTTGATGAAAAATCTTCCCAAGGTCCATTTTTAACACAGCTCTGAAAATAGATGCATGTAAAAGGGATGTGTTTTGTTGTGAATGTATTTATTAGCTGGCAATCAATGTTTTGCTTCCAAAGGTACCTGGATTATTTTGGCCCAGTTCTGCAGGCTCAAAAGCCATGTGCAATGTCAGGAGGAACACAGTCCTTGCAGGGCTATGGGGTGAGGCCAGGTACGTTTGGGAAAGCCAGGTGTTGCCAGCAGAAGAGGCAATTTGCACTGGAATTGTTGCTGTTCCAACCAGCTGTCCTTGATCTGGGACAGTCTGAAGGAGCTCATGGCAGGGTCTGCACCTTTCTGTGTACTTAATGCACTTTAATCTTTCTTTTTGTAAAATAGTGCTATGCTTTTATTTTAGTCACCAAAAACGGAATGTACAGGATGGCCTTGTTGGCAGAGAGGACCAAATATAATTTCCTGAAATGTAATGAGAGGGTATTCAATATATTTATGTTTAAAAATGCAAATACAGTATAAACTGCATTAACAGCTAGAAAGATAATTATATGCATCCATCAGGTACTGCACATATACATGCATGTGCATGCACATACATGTTGTATGCAAATGATGTCATTTCAGAACATAAAAAGCTACAGATCTTTGTTGCAAATGAAGAAAAATATTTGTAGGAGTCACTGCCTGCAGACCATGCCCAAGGGAAAACTTTCCCTAAGGAAATTGGTCTGTACAATGCTTGTAGGATTGAGACCAAGGCTTGATCCTGCAGTCATGGCAAACAGCAGCAAAAGTCTCCACGACCTCCATGATACCAGAGAAAATCCTTAGATAACACCAGTGTGTAGCTGCTCACAAGTGTGTGCATAAACACACTATTTTCATTTTCCCTGGCTGGATGAATGGGGAGCAGGGTTGGGGCAGTACCAGTCCCTGATGAATGGATTGATTCAGCTGCAATCAAACACATTTAGCTCAGGGTGAATGTGTCAATCAAAGAAGGCAGAGAAATTTTTAGGAGGTGATTTTCAGTTGCTGATATTTTAAATATTTTTTCCTGAATAGCGAAAGATAAAAAGTGTTATTAGATGTGTTGATCTGTGGTCAGGAATTCAATTTGCATAGTAGCTACTGGAATGTGTTAAAGTGGGACAAATAGCATATTTCCTATAAACAACATTAGAAGAAAAATCCAGCTCAGAGGGATAAAAAAAGAAATCCAACTGCACAGATCACAGAGAAAGATGCTCTGTGGGAGTTGGACAGTTTCACCAGTACAAACCTAAAGTTTCTTGCAGCTGTCTGTTATTTTGAGCCCACTTAAAGGAAAATTCCATGTAAGACAGTGTAATCACTGCATCTAATCACCATTTATAGGTTATTAAATAAAAATAACTGTCAGAAAATTTAAAATTAAAATTAAATTGTAAGAAAAATAGAAGTCTAACCCCTCACTCTCTCCCACTCAGTAGAGATGATGAAACAGCCACCGAAATTTTTAAGAGTGCTGTTTTAATTCCTTGTTTACACATATATTCCTGTTTACCTATCAGGTGTTTCATAACTGATTCCTGCAGCTTTCTCTAAGGATGGGAGTGCTGGGAATGTCACTTTGGCTAAGTGGGCTGCTGTGTGCATATCTGCTGACAACAGTTTGCTCTTTTGCTTTGACAGAGATGTGTGATGACAGCTCTTTATTGATAAGGCAGAGCAGAAGGTGCAGTGCAATTGAATCTGGGAAGTGATAAGAGAGAAGGGAGGCAGCTTTGAGAAGAGGCTGTAAAGCAAAGGCATATGTGCTTAGGTTTTGCTTGATGCCCTGCCATCACACAAGTTCTCCTAGGATATCCTTTGTGCTGTGGTGTAGGATAATCAGTGCTTATGCAGAGGAATTAGCTGTTCAGGGACTTTATTTTTGTATCTTTGAAATTAACAACAACAACAACAACAAAGTATTTCTCAGAGTCAGAATGACAAGGGGTATTTGATTCTCGTGGCAGTTCACTAAACATCTCCTCCAGCGTGTGGATGAGTAACACAGAAATAATTAGGAAAATGTTATGCAAGTCCAAGCCTCTCCAAAAAGAACAGACTAACTAGGTAGCTCTTGGTCTATCGTGGGATGCACTACTCAAAACTGCATTTATCTGCTGACACATGTCCTCACTCACCCATGGGACTGGCAGGAGCTGTGTGTGCAACCTTGAGACAGCTCACCAGGGCTGGACTCTGCCCTCCCAGGCAGGCTGAGCCCCCAGCCCATCCCAGCTCTGCTGCCCAGGACACGGCTCCAAAGCCTGTCCAGAGAGCTGCACAGCCTTGGAGATGATCCCAGCTGCTCTCTCTGCTGTAGCCAGCCCATGGCCAGTCAGCCATGTGCCACTGACAGGCTAAAGCAGGGCAGATGACAGGGGACAGGGGCACATCTCACACAGCTCTGGACTGCTCCGTGTGGGGAGTGCCTGGAGACTGAGCTCACCTCACTCTAACGGGTCAAGCCCAGCAACTCTTGAGACTCCTGGGCATTCCCTAGGATCCTGAGCTTTATCATCCTCCTTCAGCCCCCTCTGCCAAGCACTGCCAGTGCAGCAGATAGGATTAGCTTTAAGCTGACCTCCTCTTGGCTTTCCTTAAATATTCAGGACAAGTCTTTATATTTGCCTGAAACAGCAAGAGGAAACATGTGAGGAGGCTGCAGCATATTAACAACCTGAATAGAAAATCCATCTACTTGTGCTTCTAACCAAGCATGAGGTGGGATAAAGATAAATAAGGCGGGTGCTGAACAGTAGCAGATTGAGCCTGAGAGTGAGAGACAGCAAATCTGGGTCCTGTTCTCAGCACTCCCTGGGAGCTCGACCAAGCCAAAGCCTCCTGCCATCCCTGACCTACCCAGGTGTGCAAGGAAGGAAGGAAAATGGGGAACAGCATTCCTGGCACTACCTGGGAGCAGGGGGCAATCACTGCCTCACACTGAGGGGCCAGGTCACCCTCCCCTGGGCACGAAGGTGACACAAACACAAGGTTGCTCAGGTCTAGGGAAGCAGTTTCACACAGAAACTACTGATTTCAGCAGAGGAGAGACTCAGACATTTCAGGATGCTATAGAGCATTTATGAGGTGAGGCCCAGTTAGAGTGCTGCAATGGTGTATCACCATGTCCCACTCCTGTTTCCCTTTCTTGTTACTCCTCTCTTTTTCCAGAGGTGATTTATCACTGCCAGGCAACTGATTCCAAGTTTTTGAACCTTTTTTTTTTCCTATTTTATATTTCATGCGATTAAAAAAAAAAGTTTCCTAAATTTTCCTAACCCCAGCTTGGGACTGTCCTTATCTTCTGCAAAGCTTTAGGAATAGTTATGACCTAGAAGCCTGATCCATCAAGCTGCTGAACCTGTAAGCCTGGAGTCTGCACTTTGCATGACCAGTTCACATGCAGGTGTTGCAGGAGAGGGCTGGCTCTGGTACCACTGCAGGTGCTGAGCAGGCACTGCAATCCCAGGGACCGTGCAGGGAGTGAGGCTTTGCCATAAAGGCAAAGGGCTCATGGCTGCCTGACCTCTTTAAACTGGGATGCCACAGGAGCCTGGTGGCCACAGACTGCTTTCTGTCAGCTTGAGGAACCAATCTGCCTTTCAGGCACACACATAAGCATACCTGTGTCTAGTGGTGTTTCCTTATGATCTGATAAATGACAGCACTTGTAAAAATATCGAGGGGGAGGTTCAAATGACACAAAACCTCATGTGACAATATTGCATGCAACTGCATTAACCAGTAACCACTATGCAATATTAACCCCCAGCATGCAGCAATGCTACCTGAGCATGTGTTTAGAGAATGCATGCAGAAGGCTCACACAGAGGCTATTCCTAAACTATTGATTCACATCATCTGTGGAACATTTTACAAGTCCTTTGCATCTGCCAGACTCAAATCTGAGTTGTTCATATTATCTGGAACAGGCCAGACCAAACACAGAGTCCTTTTCAATTCCCATCCTTAGAATTCACTTGGTGTTGTGGGTTTCATGTTTGCTCCAAGCATTTAATTAATAACAGACATCTGTATAACAGCTTTTGCAGACATGTTTTAGTCCTGCTTTTTAGTCCTGAGAGCAGGACCCTCTCAAGAATTAAAAAGCTAAATCTGCACAGCTTTCACAGTGAAGCTGGGTTGTTTGGATTTTCACATTTTCATCTCTAGTCTCAACCACCCAACAGCCAGGTATCCTAGGAATATCCACAGAGCACTCCATGGCAGAAATAACAACAGCTGTCCTCACTGGTACAGCCAGAGCCTGAGGCCTAAATCATTGTCTGCTGGAGCCAGTGAGAAATGGAGCAGAGCATAAATTGGTTCTAGATCTCTTTTGCCCAAACTTGCATCTGCAAAACGAGACATATTAGTTATTTTCGCATGAATTACCTGCACAGTTGAAAAAATGTGATTTCTGGTCACCAGTGTTGTCAGCTTAGCAGTCTGTACAGTGAATCTATGTAATAAATGTTAATAATATACCAAGTACTCACAAAAATGGTAAGACAAAATGCACTGCACGTTGTGAAAAAAATGGTGGATATGCAATACAGTATTATCTACTATTCAAACCTTACCTAGGCTAGAATGATTCCTTCATTATGGTTCTACTGATTTTTGGACTGGTGAAATAAATAAGAGAACAGGAGTGCCATGCATGAAGAGATCACTGACACTTTGAACAAAGGTAGGAAAAATGAAAAACAGGCATGTCAGAGAATCCATGGGAAGCTTCAGAGCCTCAGCCCACAAAGTAACAGGCATTAGGCAAGGTAAAGAGACAGAAGGAATCTAAATTTTCCTAAAATATGCTGTAACTTTACAAATGCTTGCAATCTGTGACAGCCCATTGAGCAAGCTTGCATGGTCAAGACTTGATGTGCTTTGATCTCTTTTCCCCTTCTGCATTTACAGAATGCCATCGACATTGGCTGAACCTTTAATTTAAATAGCCTTTTTAATATCAGTAAGCTATTGTAAATTCAGAAAAAAAAATTTATAAATATATTTTATATATCAGAGTATAACATATCTAGAGTAATATAAAACTATATAGTTTTGAGAGGCATTCTGTGTGGCTTCTTCTATATGCTGTAAGCTGTTTGAAAACCTTTGCAATCTTGCATCAGTTCTTTTGGCTTTATTTTTAAGCCAACATAGAGGAAAGAAGTGATTCCAGGGTTGGCAGATACTTTCACCTGGGCCATCTGAAGAGCCCTGCTGCTGCTGCACAGCCTTGCAGAGCTCCCTGGTGTCCGTGGGGAAGTGCAGGGCAGGGCTGGGCAGCACTGCCCAGGTGGGAGCTCAGCCCCACACCTGAATGTTTACATTCCCTTACAAAGGCTCACACTGACCCAGATTCAGAATCTGAATGTAAGAACATACTGGGTACAAGGTCAGTTTCTTACCACAGGTAACTCTGCCTCTGTATGCTTAGTGCATTATCAGCTGTGTATAATATTAAACACAGACTATAGTTTACTGATGCTTTAATTTGGTGTTTCCCTGCACTGCTGTTGAAAATAATCTATTTCCTCAAAAAAGAATGATGTGCATACTGGATGTGTTAAATTTATTAAGGTCATAGATGACTATTTGCAAAGCACCACACTTAATGTAGTATTTTTGTACTGTAATGGAAGCATGCCTTCCTTGGGTTCTTTTCCACATATTAAATTGTATTTATTAATTGTATTTATAACTGTGCAATTTTTAAATATGTTTTAAAAATAAACTTTATCTGTGGCTTCAAATATTTCAAAATGTCTTTTCAACTTGTAAGGGTCTTGACTTCAATTACTTGAACTGAAAGGAGGGATCTAAGTCTCCAACTGAAAGGATTTTTTTCAATGAGGCATTCTATTCTATTGTTTACTGATTGAACATGCTTCTCTGCGTAAAAGTTAAGTCCAGAAGATGCTTTTGTTCTCATTTTTCCTAAATTCATTGTTTCTCTGAGGCAGAGTTATTTTTAGAATTGATTTTTATTTCAACATGTTGCTCAATTATACTTACAATTGGAATTTATACCAGCTGAGGCCTGGCCCAAAGGGTTCTGCACATACAGCCCATATGAAATGGGAAAAAAGTAGATAAGCATTTTTCCTGAAGGCCGTGCAATAATTAAAACAGAAGTAATAATATCCCAAACCAACCTTTGTGAAAAGCAAAGCCCAACATGCAGTGACTGAAATCACTACTCAAGCAATTTCCCACATACCAGCGTAGGAGTTGGCTCTCAGCATTTTCCAGTTCTGTCCTTCACGGGATGAGGTGAAAGTGCTGACAAGGCTGATGTCATTCCTACTCTGTGCTTTTGCTGTGAGACACCAACATAAGCACAGACACGAGGGACAAAAATTCCTGTGGACAGGAAAGATGACAGCCAAGGAGGGGCTGGGACAGTGACAGCACAGGGCCATGGAAAAAGCAGGACATGGCCATGGGGGCTGCTCCAGAAAAACAAACAGAACACACAGCCATGGTTTGCCTGCAGAAAGAAAGCTCTATCAGAAAAAAACAACTGGCTAAAACCTATGGCTTTAACCAGAACATTCCACCAAGGAACAAAAGGGAACAGGCACAAAAACCACAATAACCCTTAGGTTAGGACAAAATTAACTCTGGGCTCTTGGCACTGGTGTGTTTTGCTGGGAGATGTTAAGGCTGGTTTAGTTCTTTTTGCTCAAATGCACTGACAAAGCAGCAGCAGGAAAATCCTTTGGTTGTGTGCTCCAGATCAGGAACACAGCACTGCTGTCCTAAAGCCAAAGGCAGTGGGAGAAAAGCATCAGTACCAAATCCACACACAGAACTGCTCAAAATCACTGCTAAAGACATCTGAAAACATAATCATCCACTCCAAACAGCTGTCAGTCGTGCAGTAGCTGTTTTCAATAATTTTACAGGCTGTCAGTGCTGCCCTCATTTGGGTTAGGCTTGTAGTACACCTGAGGGACACAAAGGTCCAACTTCCCCTTCAGTGAGGGGGAAGCAGAGGGTGGGAACTTGTCAGGTGTCCAACACTGCCTCCCACAAACAGTCTGCAAAAGCCAGCAGGCACGAATCCTATACAGGAAATTCCTGGAAATTCTGAACAGAGCTGGTTAGCTTCTACAGGGAGCCACTCTCCCACCTCTCCCACCTCTTCCAGTTGCCACAAGTGGTGTGAACAGCGTGGCTTGGGTTGCCATGGTCACAAAGGACATCTGTGATAGAAGAGAAACCAAAACAGATCATTAAGTTTAGACTTTGGAAGCTGAACCATCTCTACATTTTTTATCACTCAACATGGCACATGTCCTCTAATTCTATGTCAAGAAGTGTCACTGAGCCCAGCAGATTTACCTCTTACCTCTCCTCCAGCTGCTGGTCCCATGATCCTATAAAAAGTTGTGACCCCTCAGTCTTCTTTTTCAGCCTATTGCATTTTCCAGAGTCCCAAAGTCCTTACACGTGAGGAAAACAGAGTTCTCTCTCCTTTACTGAGCAGCAGAAGAAATTTCTGAGTATGAGGAATTACAGACCATGATAAAGCAGAAATTTGGAGTGAAATGACAACACACAAACGTTGCCAACTCTTATGATCAAAGAACATCAAAAGGCCTAATAGTTAAAAATAAACAAACCAATCTAATTTAAAACCTGTTTTCTATTTTTTGTCATGCTGTATATCCACTCAGGGCTTGGGGATTTTACTTTTCTTTTTTTAAATCCACAGAAATGCCAGGAGTAACAAAAAATCAAGAGTCTCACAAACCTCTCTGTTCCCTATGCAGGGTCTTTCTAAGTAAAACACCAAATGTGAACTCAAAGAGTGAGAAGCAGCATCAAAACACATTCTGTCTATTCCTCTTCAGACAGGAATAAAGAAGCAAGAATCCACACAGTCACCAGATGTGAGAATATTTCTTTTTAATTTAAAACGGTTGCAACAACGTCATTCACAGCCTTTCTCATCTCAGACAAATACTCTCCAGTAAGTTAACAGTGCTTCAAGCAAACAACTCTGAATGGTGCAAAGTAAACCAGGACAGACACTTCCAGGATACAACAGTAAAACCACTGAAGACTGAGTAGAAATCAGACACCAATCTCAGCCATTAAGGGAGGAAGGGCGACAGGGAAAACAATAAAATGTCCAGTTACATATTTTGCATAGACTTCCAATGCATGAGAACAGCAAAGAGGAAAAAAATGGCTGCTGCCAGGATGGAGAACAAAAGGAATCAGTTGGAGAGGTTTCTAAGGAAATCTAATGAGCTCTGGATGCATCCACATTCTGAATGTGTTCTGTGACCTGGCTGTCTGAATCAAAGAATTGGGCTGAGGTTGGTTTCACTTACACCAAAGTCAGTCAGAGGTAATGGCACTGAACCCAGTGGAGTTACAAGTGATTGGGAGTTCAGAAACATCTACACTTATTTTAAAACTACAGGTCTGAATAAATTATTTTTTACCCTAATTATATTTTAGCTAGCAAAATTAAGTAGGAGTTTGAGTCTACATGTGTTTTGGAGACAGGAGATTGTGACTCAGAATGAGGAGTCTACTGGCTCCAGCATGCTGCTAGGAATGAGAGGAGAAGAGGAAGTCAAGGAAAAGTTACTGAGTTTTTCTTCCTTCCTTTCTCCTAGCCTAAATGTACCATACAAAAAAGTAAAAATAAGTCTGAGAAATAAGAGCATTATTTACTGCCAGGTCCTCTCTTGCTGTCATTCTCAGGTCAGATTGTCTCCAACAGCTCACAGTGATTTTTCTTCCTCCATTCCTTTTTGTCAAGAAGCTCCCAGCTCACAGAGCCCCCAGCACCCACAGGGAGTGTGCCCAGGCTGTGCCCTGGCACATTCAGCACGCTCAGACTGCAGCAGGCACAGCCTGGCAGATCAGCCATCTCCTCAGTAGAGTCTGTTTGAGTGGGGCTTCTGCAATGCTGGAGTTAAAAAAAACTCAAAACCCAAAACTCCTCTGCTCCCCATTAGGCTGAGGTGTCAGGAGTTTGCATCCTGCTCCTCCAGGTTCTTGATGTTCTTCACACAAAACCCATCACAAAAGGGAGACAACTTAACCAGCCACTTGAAAAAAGGAGGGAGGCCACTGCTTTGGGAGAGAATAAAGTAATTCCTCAAGCACCCAACTGAATAACTTCTAACATATTTTTAACTGCTAGATTTTAGAAAACCTGAAATCCTTTCCCCTAAACTGCTCCCTGCACTCCTGACTAACTTTGGTTTGGGCAGGTAAAACACAAAAGTGATGAACTGAAAAGAATTCCAGGACCTGAGCTGCTCCAATTCACTCACCACAGCCAGCCAAGGGCCCTCCCCTTCCAGCCACCATTTCCAGTTTATCACCCTCCAAATGTGCCTCCTGAGACAGCTCCACAGCCATCACAGCTCTGGGATGCACCAAGCAGTTTGCAAGATTCCAGCTCCATCCTTGATCCTACAAGACCAGCCATGCTTCCAGTTGGGTAATGAACATGGGGGTTACTCAGCTGGCCTTTATTTACCCAACATTTCTAAATAAAAGGCAGCAGTCACCAGATCTTGGTGGTTTCTAAATAGCCCTTTAGGTTCATGAGGCAAGAGGGAAGCTGTTGTGTTGAACTTCTTTGGAATATACATGGGAATTAAAAAAAAAAAAAGAATTAAAAATTAAAGGAAGGAGGATAAAAGGCCTTTTCTCCTTTTTCTACTGCCAGAGTGAAGAAACACACATATATACAGAAGTTTTGCTCTTTCACTTTAAATAGAAGATGTATCACTGCATAATTTGCTGATCCCATTTTCAAACCTGTCACTTTCTGGTGAAGTCCTCAAATATCCAAAATCTGGAAGAACCAAAGAAATTACTGGCAGCTTTTATTTCATCCAGAACTGGTGGCTCAATAAGCACAAGGCAGCTGAATGTCACAGGGGCCACTCATTAATGTGCCAGGACACTGCACTAATGCGTCCATAAGAGCTCTAAGTGCAGGGAGCTCTCCCAGCAATTGGGCACCTTTACACTCTGCAGAATTATTGCACTGGAATTTCTCTCACAATCTTTTATGATCAAAACCTGATTAAAATACTAACAGTGTTTTTTGGCTCCATGTGTAGTTTTATGACCAGAGGGAGAATTATTTTTCCCCAGACAATGCAAAAACTAAAATTCCCTTCTCATAAACAGATGTTTAATTTGGGTTCTTTTCTGTAGAGTGTAGCTGCCTGAATTTTGCTATTAAAACTTGCAGGCACTAACAGCAGAGAAAATGTAATGACAACTCTCTGGCTCTCTTGCAGACTGCAAAAATTTTTTTTTTTTTTTGACTGCTGCAATTTATTTTGAGGGCTTGGTAACATTGTACAAGGCAACTCCAGCAACAGCCTCTAGCAGTGTCCAACGCTGTGAACCTTTGGGTTTGTTCTTTTTTTGGAATCATGAAAGGTTTAGCACTCACCATTATAATTTTTCTAGAATGAGTGTTTTCAAATATAATTTTAAAACCCACACATGCATTCTCACCTGTGAAAAACACTTAAATAACACCATAAAAATTAAAAAAAAAAGACAGGAAAGGCCAGCCCCTGCCTACCCACCCCATCATCCCTGCCAGAGATGTCAGACCCCTTTTAGGAGATGTCTGTTGAAGAGATCAGATTATTGATGCATTTTCAAGTTTAAAGAAAGTAAGAATATCAATTCAAGGGGGGTTTTATTGTGTTGGGGTTTTTTCATTCCTGTTGGTTGTTGTTGTTTTGGTTTGGTTTTTTAACGGAGGAAGAGAGGGGTAAATCAATAAATCAGAAAACTCACTGAGCAATTTCCCGCACTCAGATATGAAAGTCAATATTTAAGCAATCTTTAGCAGAAAGCAGGATTGCACTGCAAGTACTTTGTCAGGGAGTTGATTTCAGATGGAATATGAATGGTCTAGATACAAATTTCCCTGACATAAATATAATGGGACATTAAACCCTTCTTTACCTCCTCCATAAGAAAACAAAATTTAAATAACAGCCTTGCCTTTCCTGAGGGTGTGCATTTAATTTCATAGTCAGAAAGTCTGCTGCTTTTAGCCATCTGTAATCCTGAATCTGTTGGTAGAACTTACAAAATAAACATTCAAGTGAAGATGAAGAAACCTATGTCTGCAAAAACAAAATTTCTCTTTGGCAAAAAATGTAGAGAGCACTGACAGGAGATTGCTCCTGTCTCCATTAGTCTCTTAGGCTTAAGCCTGGAAAAGACAAATCAAGATCCTGTACTGCTGAATTCCAACAGATACAACTTCAGCTGACTTTTCTCACTGCACTGAAAATAAGGTCTGAAAAAGGACATTCTGCTTTGAAGAACAGCCACAAATCCCCTCCCTTCAAATGATTTCTCTGCATGATCTGGACTCTGGATGCAAACACAGGCTCCCATTCACCAAAGACACAAAATCTGTTTGTGGTCTTCAGAGGATGCATGGGCAGGACAGGCAGGAGCTGGGCTGAACTGTTTTTGCTCAACACTGAAGCTTCCATATTCTCCACACACTAGCTGCAAACTCCACCAGAAATCCACATGGCCTGTAAGGTGAATAAATTTAAAACAACGTCCTATACAGCACCTAATAGAAATCTTCCATCTAACACTTAAGGCGGCATCAAATGATTGTTTTTAAATACACTATAAACATCCCATGGTTTCCTTTGCTTTTTGGCAGTCCAAGGGTTAAGGGGTCTTTTGTTGGTTTTAGATTTTTATTGTAGGTTTTTTTTGGGCAGGTTAAAAAGGCTTATGGCTTCTTAAGGCCAGGTGATAGCTTTGAGGCCTAACTTGGTATCCTGTGGTAAAAATAAATGTAGCCCAGGTCTTTGGGAGGTCGTTCTGAGGCACAGACTCTAAGGTCGTTGTAGATCACCCATCTGAAAGGAAAACAAGATTGATTACATTCCATGAGTATAAAAATCACCACAGATTTATCAGGGACTTCTCAGACCCAAACCTCAAAGTGTTTAAAATCTAAAATTAGGCATTGCAATGAGAACAAAGGATCAGAGAATCAGCTGAACCAGCTGCCAGAGTCAGGAATTGAAAAGGAGGAGGGATGTGCAGAGGAATGTGTAGTTACAGTTCAAATGAAGGAAAATCAGGGATTCCCAATGTCAAAAATGGGAGCATATCAGAATCACAGCCAAGATCAACACAACAGTACCAGCAGCACTGGTATCAGACCATGGTTCTGGCTTTCTATTGATGGGCAACAAAAGGAAGTTGGGAAGAGCTCAGACAAACTCAGCCAGATCCAGAATCAATGCCCCAAACTGAATACAGATTTGGAATGGCCAGCACAGGAGAGCCAATGGTACATTTCACCACACACTTCAGTGGGATCAGAACTGACTCATCACATCTGTGACGATTTTCATTTTTTTGGTGGGAAACCTATAGATGGTAACAGCCCATGTTGTTTGCCATGAGCACGCCCTTCTCTGTATAGATGCTTCAAATCAAACATTTGCTCATGCCATGTGTCTCTCCCAGCTGCACTCACCTTCCTTCCTTTCTGAGGTGACAAACGTAGTGGCCACTCATTGTGGATGTTCCCATGTGGCTGATGAACCCAAACAGCTCATACCCTGTTTTAAGAAATACAAATGGCACCCTAAGTGTTTCACTGCTACCGCTGCAATATCACTAGAGGGGAAATGTTCTTTCTAATACTGGAGAAACAGCTAAGCACTCCCAGCACAGACCCTGCATCCCCAAACTCAGTTTCTGTTAACACTACAGTATGTTCCCAACTTAACTAGTGGCTCAGATTCACTGTCAAACATCAAACCAATCCAAATCAAACCCACAGAGACCTGTGCACATACAGCAGAGCTGTGATCACAGCCCCTGCTAGGAAAGAAAACAGCAGATTCATTCCCAGTTCACAGAGAGCACCACAGAAAGTACCAAGCAGGGAGTTCATTCTGCACACAAATTAGCTGTGTCTATATGTGTGATCACAGATCTCCTATAAATCAAAAAACACAGAAGTCTCTATTTCAGCACAGAAGAGAGGACAGGAAAGAAAGCTTTTCCTTTAACACAAGGACAATTTTTATGCTTAAAGTGTCTGGAGAGTTCAGCACTGGTACTTGATCCCCACCCATTCATGCCATTCACCTGAATTACCACTAAAACTAAAAGGGTACCTTCTTTCAGGGTATTGCATAAGGACATGGGCCTGCATTTTGCTGGGGAAGGCTTTCTGGAGTTATTTCACATAATCATATTTGTATCAGGATTTCAGTCACTCAGTAAAGGGTCTCAGTCTATAAAGGCTAAAAACCACAAAAAATAATTATTCCAAGTTTGGGTTTGGTTTTTTTTTAACTTAGCAATAATCAATGTTTCGCATGTCTCCAAAAGACTTAAGGTTGATATTTCTAATGTTAATATAACAGTAGCAACCACAGACACAAAAATCAAATTGTCTAGTAATTTTTTTTCCCTAGACCTTTACATTCAAGATCAGAAGCAGAAGTTTAGAACATACTACAGTTATTAGAACTCATCACTCAAGACCCTTCAAAAAACTTTGGTGACATCCTTAGCACCACCACTGAGCTTTTGTACTCCAGTGCTGTGACACCTCCAGGAGGTTTTTCTCAACTTTGCCTGCTGTACATTAGCCCCATCTTGTGGTTTATTTAGCAGCAGTATGACAGAGAATCTCAACCAAAAGAAAACAAAACATGCTGGACACCAACCATACTTGTGGCATTGTGAATAAGGAACGTGGTTGAAGGGATTATCAAATTGCCCAGCAGACCACAGGAGGACAGAAACTCAGGTGGTCTGTAGCAGCAGTGTTGTCTTTAGGATGCTCAGCCTCTGAAGATTTAAACATTCTAGCTTTTCTTTGTCTTTTTATCTTATAGCAACAGAACAAAAAGTAAACCTAGCCAGGACAGACTTGTGTGCTCTGGCAGCAAAAAATTTTGGGCTCTTGCTATTCAGTGAGTCCAGCAGAGCTTTCTGAGCAAACACAGCCCACAGAACTCAGTGGCCCACAGAGCTGTATCAGCTCCAGAAACAAGACTTAAAGTAAATTGTCTGGATCATGCCCAAAGAACCCACAATAACTACTTTCAAAACAGAAAGGAGCTCTATGAACGGGGTGGGTGTGACACAACAGAATGACGGCCGGGTCTAAGCTGAAGCAGAACTTACTTCCAGGGCCATCTTTGATCCTGGGTCCCTCTGACCCTGTCTCTGCAAGGATATTGGCATTGGCATTGTTCTCCATATCCACGGTGTCCAAAGCAGGGTCACTTTCTTCCTCAGGGTCAGGGTGGCTGAAGATCCACTCCAGTGCACGCTCCAAGTTGTTGTTCTGCCAGTCAAACATTCAAAAGAGCAGCCTTTAATACTCTCTAACACCATCAGCCTTTGAACAGAGTAAGGAACATGTTTACAGCACTTAAAAATAGTAAGATACCTCCCTGGAACACAGTATTCAGCAAGCACTCTGCAAAGGCTTGACATATGGAAAAGAAATAATCCCACAACTAAGACCCACAGCCCCAGGTTTTTATCTTGCAGACACAGTCTCCAGGCATACAGGTTATTTTTCAACAGGTAGTAAAAGCAGGTAAGTTTTCCTCACTGCCTTCCTCACTTTACCATTCCAGTGAAGCACACAAAGCACCTTCCCCACTCCAGAGAAGTCAGGCATCCCACACTTTGCCAGGATAGTTCCAGGATAGTTCCCGGCTCACCATCCACTAACTGGGTTTTTGCACACATTTCAAAGGCATCTGAGCACCCACAAGCACAAACACAGAACATGAAACAAAGCCCCAGTGCTGTCAACAGCCCATGAACTCACCGTTGCCTTCAGTGCCTGAATTGCCACATTCCTTTGGAATCCCATGGAAATGATGATTGCAACCATCTCTTCAGGAGGCTGGTTATCTAACCCTACAGCTCCTAAAGCAGATGCCCCACTGGAAGCAACTTCTCCAAATGCAGGTATGACCAATGGCTCAGCAAAGTCTGGAACAAACAAACATTCATCAGTTCCTTCTTTTGTCTCACTTAACTGGAAAGTCAACAACAAACACGAACAAACAACACACAGGACTTCAAAAGCAGTCCTGAAATCAATGTAAGTTCATTTCACTGGCATCTAAATTCAGACTTAGACGTGTGGAAAGCCTTAAAAACAACAAAATGAATGTGCACTTTACAAAATATCTAGGTGCATGTGCTCATACAGAGCAGACTGGAATAACTCAGCACATTGCAGAAGTGAAACAACTGCAGGAAAGCAGCAAAGATTGGTATGGAAGCAATGATGGCATCAGGATAATAGACAACCCAGTGCACAGATGTAAAATGAACTGATTCCATATCTGGAAATGTCTGCTAAGCCCAAGTGAAACTCATTCCCCATTTACACAAGCAACACAAAAGCTCATGGTGAAGCGTGAACTCAACCAAATCTGGGGTTTCCTGGCAAGGCAGTACTCAGTGCTGAATCATGAGTCCAAACTTGCACAGATGAAACACAGGAAGTGGAGAACATCTAGCAGCCCTGTCCATCACTACACAGCCCAAGTATGGCATGAATGCTCCAGCCTGAGCTAGAGAAGGCTGATATGGAAGGAAAGCATCCAGACCACAGGATTCTTTGTACTTACACTTGGTCACAGGTCAGCTTCCCCCTTAGCAGCACGGACCTAGCCAAAGGGTGGAAACAGAGCTGGCCCACACCAGTGGTGAGGACAGGACTTCTGGTGTAGCTTAGTTTGTTGTCTTCTTCTAGGCAGAGGACACCACATAATGGTCAAGATCTGCACATCCCAGGAGCAGCTTAGGAAAATTCACTCACACCTCCAGGTTTCCCAGGTGGGGAAGGGGAGGTCGTTGTTTCTCTGTCACACATTATAAAATTTCTACTGACTGCCAAAATCCACAACCAGGAGCTGAGTTTAACTTACACCCTCACCCTCCAGTGACTGACCTGGTTCTTCCATGTGTGCAATGATCCAGTTGAAAGCAACTTCAGCACCCAGGTTGCCTGTATAGTACACAGCCTTCCGACACGCCTCCAAAGGAAAGCCCATCTCTGCCAGCTGCATAACTGAAGACTCATCAATATCTAGGGCTGCAAGAAAGGACCTTCTAAAATATAAAAGTCTCATTTCATCCATTGCAATATTTCTTATTGTTACTCATGGTGCCATATATTACAGTCAGTATTGCTTGGATTTGGTTTAGTACTTCAATAAACGCACCGCCACCAGAAAACAGCCTTGTACAAAGCATTATAGCTGTTGTTATGGATCTACTGATAATCTTTTGTCTCAGCAGGGACACAGATCCCCACATAGATCACTAAATCTTGACGAATTCCTACAGGATTCTATTTATTTTAAAACACCTCAGCACTGGATTTTAAGGGGTGAGGAAGTCAGGTGCTGAGCTCAGCTAGAGATGGCAGCCAAAACCAAGCCCCTCTCAAAGGCAGGATCTTGCAGGTTAGAGAAATAACAGCTGGATAACAGGGTCAGACAGCTTTATGTGAGATCAGAGTGCAGAGGGAGCCAGGATAAAGTGGCTGTGACCCCCAGGACTGCAAGATCATCCTGAGGAGCAGCTCATATTCTGCCTATACCAACCCTCAAAGAGAGTCCTGCACACATGAAAACAAACACTGAAAAAGCACAGAAATCAGCTTTTATTTGGAAGCATGCAGGACAAGGCTTCATGCATCTCTGTGAGGAGAGAGAAGTCATCAGCTGAGCAAAAGCAAAACAATTTTTTTAAGCAGTAGAAAACTGAGATACGTACACTCCACAAAATGGTTCGTCATGTGATCTGAAAATTAACAATGGAAAAAAACAGGGAAAAGGCTAAGTAGATCCATATGGGTAAAACAATTCCATATTTTTAAACTCATAGAAATATATGACCTCATGGAGACAGGGAAGTTTCATCCTTATCTCCCTGATGTTTTTGCCATGAATTAGAGCAGGGATAATTCTGCTCAGTAATTGTTTTCCCTAACTCAGTTCAGAGCAAAGTGTCACTGATACCATAAACCAGTAGGAAATAAAGCTAATGGCTGACCTAAGCAAGAATCTTTTTAAAAATGTACCATGACCCATGTATTTACACTAAAACTAGGTCAGTCCATTCAGCAAGAGGGTAAGAAGGTACAGGCCTTTGTGAGGAACTTACACAGATAAGGGATGGAATTAAAACCTTTAGGGAATTGAATTTTGTCATATCCTTGCTCTGCACACAATTTCAGGTACTAGTTTTCTTTCACATACAAACAGCATGGTATTCTGCCACCATTATTATAAATATCCCAGCAAATGGGGGCACTCATGTCATGAGAGCAGCTGCATTACTGGTTTCATATTAAATACTGAGGCACTCAAACTTCAGTCATATTGGGGAAAGTGCAGCCACCTGGGTCTAAGGTGACACCATAAAAACATGATTTTATTTGCTATAAATCATTTATTCTCCAGGGAAACCCAGGGAATAAAGAAGAAGGATATTTAATATTCTTGTTTCTGAACTTCAGCATAAAAGAAACATTATTCAAGAAAAAAAAAACCAGCACAGCATTTTAATCACTCCTCTTTCTTTCTTTCTTCCCCACAAATATTATAATCAGCTGTTTGTCATCTTCTCCTTGAGACAGAGCTTTTTTTAATGGCAGCCCATATACATCCAGAGAAGAGGACAGCTGCTAGGGCCTAACAATTCTTGTATTTTTAAAATAAGTAAAATTTAGAGTCTTAACCTATGCCTACAAAGCTGTTCTCTTAAACTGTAGTCCCTTGTGTATTAAGTGCTGCTGTACTGTGCTGGACCTGGGAAGTTCACAGTGACTTTACTCCCACGGAGTCATGGGCATGCACTGAAGGTTCTCTGGAGAGAGTCAAGGACAGCAACATCAATTATCAAACCTGCTAGGGAAAGGTGTCCCTATCCATGGCAAGGGGGTTGGAACTAGATGATCTTTAAGATCCCTTCCAATCCAAAAAACTCTGGGATTCTAGAATAAATCCCCAAAACAGGAAAGCTGGAAGAACGAGGGTTGTCCAGTAGGAAGAAAAAAGGCTGTGGGGTGTTGTAAGAGTCTTGAATCACAGAAGCACAGAGCTGGGTTTTTGTTCACAGCTCAAGAGAATCCCCATGTGCTAGAAGGAAAGGGGAATACAGGGGAGATCAAGTCAGTAAATACCTTTTGGGTCATCAGGAATGACAATGGGAGGAGCAATGTCTGGGAGTTCCTCTTCTCCTGGCTGGAGCCCCCTGGCCCGAAGGTGAGTGATATCCAGGAAATCTGGCATGTCTATAGAAACATCTGCAAGAGCAGAAAAATGGGCTAAGCTTCAGCAGCCAGCAAAATGACCTTATGGTGCAACCTACCCCTTCAGAGAGGGGACTCTGGTACTCAAGGTACAGGAACAGCCAGGACTCTCCTCCTGAAAAGAGCTCTTTGAGAAATTCGGAATGCCAAAGCACAATTTAAATAGCTCAGATTACGTGAAACTTGTTTTAACTCCACAGACCTGATGGATTGGTTAAATTTGTTGTAAAAGGGAAAAAGATTCAATAAGGATCTTCACAGTACAAACTTATTACTTTAGTCAGGTCCTCACTATAATGTGCACATCTTATTAATTATCTGGGATAGAAAGGTAAATAAACAAGCACATACCAAGCTTTTTGGGTATCCAGTCAAGGCCAAAGGTGAATTTCTTTATCTGCACCACTAAGTACTCAGGAAAGGAAGCAAAGCGGGAAGTCCTGGGAAGGACAAGAAACACAATTCATCGAAATCAGGCAAAAGAATCCCCAGCAGCACAGATCCCAGCACCTCATGCACACTGAGATGAGCAATTGCTGGTTGATACCAAGGATCCAACCCTACAAGCATTTAAAGTTCAAGCTCTCAACAACCAGACTGCATCACTTCTTGGAGTCTGACCCTTGAGAACAGTTAATTTCCATCATTACAGCTCTTGCAAGGCTGGATCTGCACATCCCACTGATGAACTCCAACACTAATGTGATGCCAGAGCTCACTCTGCATTTGTGTGTTTCTCTCTGCACCACACCCAGGTAGCAAGATAAGCACAGAGCACAGTTTTTAACAAGCAGCCAGACACACAAACTTACTTAACTCCTGCAGATTTTGCTTGAAGGGCACTGCTCCAGAAGTCCTCCACATTGCTGGGCTCAGAAAAGGCCTGCAGACAAGCACTAAATGGGATCTTGGCACGGACCAGCTCTGGCAGAGGTCTCCTTGCAGCTTCTGCTTCTCGCCTCTTCAGTTCATAGGCAATTAATTCATCTGAGAAATACACACAACACTAGAAGCTAATGAACATTGTCATGGTTATGTGTTCCTCATCAGGCTTATTTCTGCAAGTTTTAGAAATGAACAAACCTACTCAGCAATAAAAGTTTTACATACTTTTAACAAGATATCAAATCTTTTTGTCTGCAATGGGGTCAGGAGCTACACTTAGAGCCACAGGTTTCTGTTCATGGTGAAAACACAGAACTGGAAATACCAGGACACAGGAAATGAAAACTTTGCCATGACAGCCAAAATCCTGTGTGAACAGTAATGCCACTCACCCACTTTATAAAAGCTCAATCTGAGTTGGAAAGTTATTGCTATCTATCTGTGTCATCCGACTTTTTAGACAGGCCAGGATTATGTATGATCTAGAAAAAATCTTGACACTGGTAAGCTGAGCAGTGACATATGGTAAATTCACAAACTAATCTGTCTCCTGAGTCATTACCTGGAAATAACATGTTCTTTTATAAGTGACAGAGTCATCACTGAAACTGATGAAGAAAGAATGCAAAGTTCTCCTAAACTTCTTGTCCAATGCAAGGAGTTGCAGGCTAGGTAAAAAGTAGATAGAATTCTCTGCCTTGTGGTATTTCACAGGATCTCATCAAACAATCAAAATAGAACCTTCTGGTTTTGAAATACTTTAAATGTTCAGATTATGTAGGAAATCAGAGGCACATCTCCCATCATGTTCCTGTGATGCCCCCTTCACTTCTACCTCAAGCATACATTTATTATGTTATTCTGCAAGGCTCTTCACCACTGACTGCAGATGCAACCACATCTTGTCAGTGCCTTCCTCCTGCTCCTTGGCCATTTTCTCCTTTGAAAACAAGGGTGCTTTTCACAGGCATGAGAAAAAAAACCTGCTGCTTATTAAATCAACATCCAACACTTCATCCTCCTCCCCTCCTCCCCTAAAGCCCAGAACACCCAAATTGTGTACTTTAGATTTATAGATTACAAACTACCTTATACTCCTATTCTCTATTACCACGTTAGATCTTACAACCTGCTGCTAAAGAAAAGAAAGCAGATTTGGGTTTTTGGTTGTTCTTTGTGAGTGTGTGTTTTTAAAAGATATTATTCATTAGCCGGTATGTTCAGTTCATTTTTATAACGAAGATGCTTTCACAAACTGTTTCACTGTCCAGGACAAAGGAGATTCAGCGCTGCTGGGGATCTCTGGGCACAAAGTGGCACAACCCTGGGTCAAGCAGAGCAGTTTCCCATTTACCTTTGTTGGTGGCTGCCTCCATGGCCACGGGGAGCTGCATGATGTAGTCCACCCTGTGGGTGTAGCGCACCTTCCTGGACTGGCAGCACTGCGTGCGCTCCTCCACCAGGAACCGGAAAACGTCGCTGGGGTTCTCCGAGCCCACGGGGTTCCTCTGAAAGGAACAGCACACCAGGTCACTTCTGTGCCTCTTGGAACCCTGGCTGCTGAGGATTTCGGACTTTCTGTGCTGACACACACTGACCCCCAAGAGAATGCTGCATTTGACCTGAAGCCGGAGAGAAAGCTTCCAAAATTGAATGATAGCACTGAGATTATGAGTGCGTAGTTTGGATAGGAGTGTGTCACATAGTAGAAAACCCAGAGTTTAAGGTTTTAGAGTGTAGTAATATATATAAAGCAAAATGAAATTTTTAAAGCAGAAGCTAGTCCTTTTTCTTTACCTTCTTCTTCACCTTCTTCTCCATAGGTTTAAGTAGCATTGTGCAATTAGATTAAAAAGTCTGCATTTCAGAGCATGAGTAGTTAGTTATTAGCTTAAAAAAAAAATTATTTAGGTGTCATTTCTTCATTAGACAGTTTATTCTTAAAAAGCCTTGTAGATAAAAAGATACAATTCCATTTTTTCCTTGTTAGAGAGAAGTACTGTAAAGCTCACAACTTGTAAGACTACAATATAGGCAAGAACTAATAAACATCTGAGTCCAAACAAGAAATACCATCTCACAATTTAATCTCAATCTTAGCAGGGAAAGGAAGCAAAAGAATCAACATGTGGTGATCACTAAAATGACCAGAAAACTCAAAGGCTGCTGGTTGTTTTAAGGCAAGCACAAAGACACTGATCAGGCAGCTCAGCTCACACTGGATTGTGTGCAGAACTCTGGCCCCTACAGAGAAAACCACCAAAATCTACAAGTTCTGCACTCACAGCGGCATCTTTCTACACAAAGAACTTGCAGGGTTTGTTCCTGAGAACATACAAGAACCTGACTGAGTCAAGGGGAGCAGAAGGTAGGAAGGTGGCAAGTTACAGTAAAGACAGAAAGCTCAGATAAATAACATGGAGCATCCTCTTAGCATATAGAACTGCTCCTACCACTCTGAATATGCACTGAAACAGAACAAGCAACTTGTAGTTCATTATCCAGATGGGAATGTCATGGAAATAATATACCACCTCTTTGTTGTTCATGTTAATGCCTGTTATCAGGCAAGAAACAGAAAAGTCTCTTCTAACCACCCTATAATCACTACACGCATTTAGGGATGTGGAACATTATGCATACAAATGTGAGTAACTTCATCTAGAGACTGAACACATGAATAAATAGCCTTGGTTCTTGGGGAAAATGGGAAACGAGGGAGGAAGGGTAGACAAGAAATGCTTTACATCAAAACTGCATGTATTTGTAAATTCCTTTTCAGAAAGACAGCATTAAAATTCACAGTATGATTCCTTTACACACAGCACTGAGCTGGAGCTTGGTGGAACTAAAGCTTTATACAGAAATATTCCACTGACAAACAGCCACTTTGCTTTCAGCAGGGGAATCCTTCCTCCCATGATTCAATAACATACAGCTGGGACTTGTAAAACAGCTGGACAGGGTAATTAATTTGCTCCCAACAATTATATGAATTTGGAACAATAACAATAATAATCATAATACCCAATTCATTGATATTCCATGGCCCAGTTCAATATGATAAACAGGGACAGCAATTTAAAAGGTCACATATGTTTATGAATTTTATAGCCTGTACTGTGAAGCTTGACCTCTTTATATTTGTTAGCAGCACCACTGGCCCTGTTCATGGTCATGCAAGAGTCTGAAGCAAAGTAAAAGGAAGCATTAAGGAAGCAAATGTTTCTATAACAAAATACATTGTAATTAGTCCCACCTTCTACATATCTAAGGCTAAAAATAATACAACTAAAATATGAGCCACTCATGTAATAGTTTTGCCTTCATTGTCTAATATAACCACAAAAAGAAGCAGCAATTCAGGTTTTCTCACCTCTACTAGATTTATAAGATGTAGGAAAAATTCCTGTGCATCTTGTTGTCTATTAGAGGAAAATTCTGGGTGGCCTTTACTGATAAAAGCCTTGAACATTCGAGGAGATATTCCATTGTGTTGAGGCTAAATAAAAGAGAGAAAAAACATTTTAAAAGGGATTTTCATTCAATCATGAACCAAATATCTCAAAGTTACTCCACTAAATCTATCTATGGCCCATTTCTGGCACTGCAGGAATGATAGCTTCCATTTCACCTATTTTTCCATTTTAATAAAAATGGGAAGGGTCCTGAAACAAGATTTGCAGAGGTATTAGAATATGTTTTATGGCTTAGTTCCTGCAGAACTCACTCTACCTGCCCTTTGGCAATTGGCATTTTAAAAAGATTACTGGAGGTTTTTAAAGGTTTGTAGTTTTCAGAAAGGCTGAAAGCCTACATTGTTATATAACATTTGATATTACTTTCAGAACCCTGTGCCTGAGCATTGAGGCACTTTGGTGTATCAGCTGGCAGCTTTCCTCAGGACAAAACCTTTCCAGAGAGCTGTGCAGAACCAAGCAGAGAACATCTAATGTGTGCAGCATGCATTCCCAGGCGAGTTGTTAAGAGCAGACATGAATTTGCAATTTGCAGGTGTTGGTCATGTTGAAAAACCATAACTTAACTGCCTTTGGCCATTCAGTTACATCTGAGCAAACTGCCCTAAATTAGAAAATCTCTGGCTTCCAAGACAGTCCTGGTTTTGACTTTCTAATCCTTTTTACCACTTTAAGAACCTCTCCAACCATTCCAGATCCTCAAGACAACACTAGCTGTTATGCCTTTCAAATAACATTTTTGGAGGGGCCAAAATCTATTACTGAGATTTGCCCTCACCATCCATGAAACCAAATAATTTTCTGGACAATCCAAGCAAAAGTATAACCTTTAGGAGCTCTCAGAGGCTGTTAAAAACTCAGCCAGTTTCATTCCTTACTACACTTGCAGTGTCATATGAATATAAAAATAGAAAAAGCAGCATGAAATTGAGGCCACATAAAATACACATCAGAGGAATAAATTATTTTTCTTTGTTTTACCAGGGTGCAGTATTCCTAGTCCCACTGAAATCAGAAGCATATTCTCATTTTTAAATGCTTTTTTCAATTCTTGGCAGTAGACCACCAACCACATCAGGCTAAGATGATCCCTAAATGCTCCCATCAAGAGACAGAGTCTGTGTATTGGGTGGACAGAGAGATGCTCTGGGGATTTCTGCATCCTGGGTTATGTACTGCTTCAGTGTCCTCAACTGCCTTTCATCAAAACTGGGACTGGGGAGATAAGTGCACAAAGCAGCTCATATTGCAACATCCCAGGCTTCCTCCTGTGCCAGAAGCAGGAACGTGGCACACTGCTGTACAATGCTGTTTAATGCACTGAGTTTGGAATCAAGCCTTGTTTCCACCTATACCCTTTGTCCTCAGCCCCTTGAGCAGGAAGAAGAGGAGCATGCCATGTGTGACAGTCTGCAAAAAAAGGATTGAATCTTGCAATCTCACCTCAAGGACAATAAAAGGGGAAAAAAAAAAAAAAAAAAACCCAGAAGAAATGTTAAAGCTCAAAGCAGAAAATCAAACCCTGGCTGATGACCCTTTAGGCATTCAGCCTTTTTTTTTTTAATTCTAAAGTGGGTCCAAGCTAAATGCTGTCATTTCCAGGCTAAACTTTTGTGGTGAAAAATTTCAACTCCACAGCACCACGAATATTTACTGAATACCTGGCATGCTTTCCCCATCAACAGTTGCAAAGCAGTTTAGCTAAATATAGATTGTACTGGACCACTGCAGATCTCATATGAATGCTTTTACAGGCAACAACTCCCCAACTCTGGATGAATTCCAAAGGCTCAGAAAGATTGAGAACTTTTTTGCATGTAGAAGGGGAAAAAAATAAAGGAATAAAAGTTAAATGAATAATTGATATTATAGACACAAAGCAGAAGCACTTGAAAACATTTAAGGCCTAAAATGCTAAGCAAACAAAAGGAAAAAAAAAGCATCCTCAACCTGAAAAAAACAGATTTGGATTCCAAGAGTGAATGAATAGAGAAAATATCTATATCTTACTTTTTCTGTAAATAAATCATCAATACAACAAGCAAAAAAAGCTGTAAAAGCTGTTTCAAATCCTAATATATGCTCTGAATTGCTTGATAAGGATGCTTCATGCATGTAACTTCAGCTTCATTAAACTGAACTAATGAACACAAGTACTGTTAAATGTCAGTAGAAGCCTACTACAAACTGACAGAGTTTCATCCCATCTGTCATTAAAAAGTTCTCAATATCTCATGTAATAGTGTCTGTTGAGCTAAACAAGGAGATGCAGCTTTATTCCAAGGATTCAGATCCCTGAACTTCCAGCACAGTATTTTCCAGTCACATTCCTGTTTAGGAAAGCAGGTCAGTCCAATACACATAACTCAATATATGGAGTTTGTTGAAATCTGTCCCACTATTCCTTTGCCCCAATGTTGATTAGCCTTGAACTTTATTTAATGGGAACAAGCAGGATTCATTTGCTGTTCCAAAACATTGAATTGCCATTGTACAAAGCAATTACTTGGGAGACACATGACTTCCAGGTCATGCAAACTACTCTGTACCAGAGGCTCTCTCTGTCCAAAATCTTATTGGCATTCTGATTTCAGGAGAAATTCCTATGTCAAAATTGATAGATGAAGGTAGAGGAAAATATCTGTTTCTGTGGCAACCACCACCATCCCTCTGTGGCAGAAGCATGCATTACTCCTGTGGCTCTGCATGGCCCCTCCACCTCCAAAGCCCCCAGCACCACCTAATCTTGCACTACCTTCTCCTGAAATCAAGTGGAGTATTGTCAGACACTTCCTGGAAACAATTCTTTAGCTATTTATACCTTCAGCAATTTAAATAGGGTTTAGAAGTTTGCTTCCATGTCTCTCTGCATAATGTTGTTGTTGTTGTTGCTGTTCCTCAGAGAAGATAAGCACTTTATCAGCAGAACCAGTGCTTGCTTTGATGCACTGCACAAATAGTGCCTGACTAATTTATCCCTGACTTAGTAATCTTCACATTCCACCTTGCTAAGCATCCCATCCATGCTGGACCCACATGTGTTCCTCAAAGCCCAGCACCTGTTCCCTTTGCTCAGGATATCACTTTTACCTAGTTACCAGTGGCTGTACAAACTCAGGCAAATACCTTGTGTTCTTCTTTCATCACCTGCTCAATGAGCTCAGATTTCATGGGTGGCTTAGAGTATTGGCCTGAAAGGAGGCCGTGTCCCAGTTTAGCCCTGTAAGGAAGAAGATGGAAGGGTGGAAACAAACATGTAAGAAAAACAGAAAATACTTACTTCAAGCAAAAAATTGAAGCTTACTGCTTTTGACTCCTTGATGAACCATCATTACCATCATTACCATCATTGCAACTAAGTGGTCAAATCTCAATCTATCTGTGCCATATCTCACATATCTCTTCTAAGCCCATGAAAAGGTGTCCTTTTGCTCTGCCATTAAATCATTTAGATTCTATTCAACCTGACCAAGTAAATAACTGAGAAATGTCACTTACATCTGAGTATTGAAATCTTGTGTTGGATCAAGAGGGGAGTAGTCAAATATTCGTGGAAGGTTTCCCACATACCTGGGCAGCAAGAAAAAAGCAGAAACAGTCAAATATTGCAGCTTAATGATTCAATCTATCCTCAATGAGTGTTTCTGTCATGCAAAAACAATAGTAAAGAAATTTAAAAATGGACATTGAGGTTTTACTTGGAAGTTTTCATCTATAAAGAATATTGCTGTGTTGCTCATCTGGAATTTACATTCTATTCCTGAATCTTGCAAAAGCTGCAGGATGGTGTTGGTCAAAACCACAGAGCTGAGTTGAGAACCAGTGTACTTTTTACTTCCCAACCAACATAACCAAGTAAATTCAGGTTTGTATCAGGACAAAAATATGTAAAAGAACGTTTCTATTGAGTTTCACAAGAGAAGCAATTCTGATAACACTGAGGGAAACATTGCTCTAGCCAGCCTGTTGGAAAGTGAAGCATTCAGCAGCACTCTCTGAGCATGGCTGTCCTTGAGCACAGGAAAAAACAGGCTGGGTAGGTATGGCCAAGGTGCTGGTCCCTCTCTCATCAAAGACCTCCACTATTTTGATGACACTAAGTCCTCCAGGTAACTCCCATGACCATGCTGTGGAAAATTATCTTCTTTAATAAAGTCCATTTTGCTATTTTTTAATAGTGGAGGTAGAAGAGCTGGCACTTAATGAACCCACAGACTGTACTCCATATGGCTAACAAAGAAAATAAACACAAGTTTTCTCCCTCTTCTTCTCCAGAAGGAAATTTCTAACATGAAAACCTGGGAGGTTTTCCAAACTCTAAAAGCTTCTCTTCCAACACATACACTAGTGCTGCTTTGGAAGGAAAGGGCACTCTGAATTTTATTTCAAACCATGGATTGTCCTTTATAAAAAGGACAGGAGGACAAAGCCTCCTTGGAATGATGTGTTCAGCTTTGATCAGTCGGGAGTATTTCATATTTTTCTGCTGTGCTTTTGTCCTTTTACTCTCTTAATTATTCAATGGAAGAATAACATTTACACTATTCTCGTCACTATTTTTTTTTAATTTTAATTAAAATCTGCCTCTGATAGCTTCCCCCCTTAGCCAGACCTGCATGCTACAGGTGCAGTGTTTTTCACTAGCATGGACCAATATCAACATGTCTGTTCCAGTTTTTGGCACAAATCACACAGAATGACTCTTGGCATGGGCCAGTATAAACCCTGCAATGATGATACTGATGATGCCCAGGTAAGCAGAGATATGTGCATCTGTACATAAAAAACAGAGACTCAGACATCAAATATCCAAAGTGGCAAATGATTTCCCACCACTGAAGTTGAGACAGCTTGTTTTTATTTTGAAGGCAGCTTGGGTTTTGTGTTCCAGCCTTTTCTAGAACAGATCAAAACAACCATTCAATCCTTCAAGCAGCCACTGAACTGAGCCTGAAAGAAACCTGTTTGCAGGCAAGACAAAAATTAAACCACCATTTTTCTTAGAAAAACAACAAATTGATGAATGCAGCAGCTAGTGACCAGAGGTAATTTGGAGCTACTTACGCCCGCTGGAACTCTGGGATGCTGAAAATGGCTTGCATGACAGCATTGAGGTAGCAGCTATTCCCCAGGTTCTTCATGCCAGTGTATCCTGGGCCATACATGGGCTTGAGTTTCACACCAGCTTCCTGAATCACTTCCCATTCTGAGACTCTTGGCTTTATGTCATTATCTCTTAGCCCGTTGTCTGTCTGAAAGCAACAAGATTTTCATCTTAGTCTCTTTAGCTTCTGCCATAATTATGCTGCTGCCACCAACTTTGTGAGCTCTACTCCAAGAAATGAAGACTGAAATCAATGGGCAAGGGGAGGTAAACCCTGCATGTAGGGGAAGATGAGGGTCAGAAAGCCAGCAGTTTGTTCCTCCAATACACCCTCAGCTCTTTAGCACAGCCACTGGCACTGAGTGCCCCCAGTCGTGACCTCAGTCCCAGCTGGGAGCTTCACTTCTCTCAGGCCTGTGACCTCAGCCTCAGCATCAAACGCTGCATTTTTTCAGGTTTCCTATTCCATTTGTAATGGTCAGGAATAGCTGCTGCTGTAGAAGCTGCTCGTAACAAACAAACCACATGAAAAGCAGCAGATCCAAGAACTCTTCTCTTCTTTCAAATGGTAAAAGCCAATAATTTGTGACACTGAAGTTTCTCCCCTTTACACTCAGCCTTCAGCCTGTAGGTGCAGGTCACCATAGTGTCATTTACTGCTGGCACTGCTCTGTCACTTCTCAAAGAATTGTACAGACCAAAGACCAGAGGTGAAACCTTTGCAACAGCTAGGACTAGGTTTTCAAGGCTCCTGAGTAAAATAGTCTTTCCAGCATGATTTGGATAAAAGAAACTTTTTATCTGTGATCCTGGAAAGGACATTAGTACACAAAACTCATTATTAGTATCATGAAGACTTTTGAAAACACAGTTTAACTCTTCTCTATCATTTAAATTAATATAATTTTCTCAGCAGTTGGACAATGAAATACACTTAACCAGAAGCAGGTTTTTTCCTTTTTAACATTTTCAGGTTTTCCATGGAAGGACACCAGGTTATATGCTTGGCTTAAAAAAATAAAACCAAAAAACAACAAACCAAACCAAACAAGAAACCAACACAACCACAAAAACCACACCTGCCTTTATAAGCATATCCTATTCTGATTTCCTACACCATTTAAAGAGAACTGGAATCAACACCCACTAAAACACAAGTTATTAAAAGCACTGCTTTACTAATACAGACACACACAGAGAATCCTTTTTTCCCCAGTCCCTTTGTAGCATGTCACTTCTTTAACCATGCTGTTTTCTAGACTTGAGAGAATGTATTTTTCTCCTTTTCTAATGTATTTATTGACAAAACCTAAACTGAAATTTACATAAATAACTTTCAGCCACTTTTTAACTTATCCATTGCTTAGCTTCTTTTTGCTTATGAATTGTATCTGTTTACACATTCAATAGGCTTTCCTTCACT
This sequence comes from Emberiza elegans, assembly GCA_024865655.1. Taxonomy (NCBI): domain Eukaryota; kingdom Metazoa; phylum Chordata; class Aves; order Passeriformes; family Fringillidae; genus Emberiza; species Emberiza elegans. The sequence continues at coordinate 7,030,910 of JALJVW010000149.1, read as the reverse complement.
CACTGTAATTAAATGTTCCAGACATTCTTCTCTAATTGAATGAGATTTTTCATCTTAAAGCAAAGGGTATGTCACACAGGAAAAGTGAAAAATGTAAACTAAAGACCACAAGGCACCTCTTTCAGAAGGCAGTTTCTGGATTTGAGAGCAATGATTTACTCAGTAACCCCCAAATTAGCTGGCTGAACTTTACAAAACTGAATACTGTCACAAGAGTCTGAAGGAATCAGAAATAAGCTACAGGTGTCATTCTTCTCCTGTTTCTCTCCCACCCCTAAGTGAACAAAGAAGTGAACAACAAACTAAATAAAAAATGGATTTCCTACCACTTGCATCTGCAGCATATCAATTCCAAAGTGTGCCAAGTGTTTTGCTATATGTGGATCTAAAACCGGCTCCTCTTCATCAAAGGAATAGACATCTGCAAAAGCAGAGAGAAATCAGTGAACCCCAGTATCAAATGTGATCCCTTCTCCTTGTTTACCAACACTGCATTCTCAGCACAGGGCTGCCCATACAAAATGCCTTGTTCATATTCTCCAAGTTTGGTTCTGGCCAGCAGAGAAGTGCACAGACAAACACACAGCTCAGTAAATATCTTAACACAATCACCACAGGCACTTTTCCTCAAAAGAAATTATATGCCTCCACAGCATTAAAACCTAAAAACGTTTACAGGGATCATAGTATTTCCTCTCCCCAAAATATGCAATTTGTAGGGAAAGCAAGGAACAGGGCATGCAAAGCCAGCCCACATTTTAAAGATGACAACAAGAGATTATGAATTTCTGTAGAGCTACTAGATACAGACAGTGAGTATATCACACCAACTCATTGTTGGGAATAGTTTTTAATTTTTAGTACAGTTTAAGAAATCCACTTTTGCCCTTTTCACATAGAGATGGAGGAAGAACAGAGAAATTCTTTATTAGAATAAGGAGGATTGGACTTCCAAGATTAATCTAACTTGTGGTTAGGGAGAAAGGCTGATTTTCTGAGTGAGGTGTCTTGCTTTATTGTATGGGAGATTTAGACTTCTGTTCTCTATGACAGACCTTTATGGCCTTAAGGAAAAGCTCATAAACATTCTGGCAGGGCAAAGTTCAGATTTTGAAGGGAAGCAGTATGTCTAATAATGATATTTTCAATATGAAACCAAGTTTAATAAATCCAAAAGAAGGAAAAAAAATGGAGAGTAAAACCATTATTTTTTAGAGTTTACCCATCAAGTCCTATATGACACTGAGATCAGAGCAGGTTTCACCTACATGAACAAATAACAATAAAGCTGTAGGCATCACACAAGGCTAGAAATTGTAAGAGATGCACTGGTAAGACTTAAACAGGCTTTCCATCTTCTCTCTGATCAGGTCTCTACCTCTGCAATCAATGACTGCTTTGGTGTCTCCTCACACCAAAATCCAGAACCCCTGTGCAACCTCCCTGCATTTCCCTCAGGCATGTTCCCTCCATGCCCAGCAGCTTCTCACAGTGACCCTGCTCCATAAGACCAGACTTGGGCTGGCAGAGAAAGCTTAGGCAGGAGAAAGGAAGAGAAGAAAACTCAGGAGGAGATAGCAGGAGCACAGTGAAGGCTGTTCACAGCACAAATATCACTTCTGGGGGCTCCTCACCCCGGCCTCTCCTAGCAGCTGCGGACCCTGGCTCTGACTCAGCTCACCCCTTTAACAAAAGGCAATGGTCTTTTTAACCCAAAGACCTTTCCTTGAGGTCTGCTAGTACCAAATCCACACTGAAATGACAGACTGAAGGCTAGCCAAGAGCTCAAACACTAACTTTTAACATTGACCAGCCCTATGGAAAACCTCTCTGAGCAGGGAGCCGTGCTTTGAGCTGTGCTGCCAGCTGCTGACCAGCCAGCAGATGCCCCACTAACATTGGTGCCCGTGACCTTTGTGGCATGTGCGTGGCTGTGGCTGCCCATCTGCTGGAATTCCACTGTGTGGTAGCAAATGCACCCAGAAGACATGACTGTTCATCCACACACATGGCATCACAACGTTCCCATAGCATTCTGCTGAGGTCACAGCACAGCCAGAGGATCCCAGAAAGTTCAAACCCCTCCTGGAGTGAGATTACACAGCAACAGAGCTTGGGTGACAGCTTTCAATGTGGAAGCTTTTGATATTGTTTTCCCTCTGCTCTGGCAACTGCAGAGAGCAAATCACCTGGGACTACTGGCCCAGAGCAGCAGAAGTGGAGCACAAGACTAATATTGTGCTCAAACCCAGCTCATGCTTTAATTCAGTGCTTTCTGCTGTGTAGCTTAAATTCATGGGAAAAAGACAGAATTGACTTGTTTCAAAAAATCAAAGGCAGAAGATGAGAACTGCCAAACACAGGTGGACAATGCTGTCATGGATACTGCTAGGTGAGGAGTGTAGACAAGTCAGCAAATGTGACACGCAAGAACCTGGTGTCATTACAATGAGAAAGGGGAAAAAGAAAGGAGTGGAAGGGGTGAAAAGCCCACCAAGATAAATCTGAGACAGGCAACACAGAACATTATTAAACAGAGAAAAAAATCATAGAATATGCTGAGTTGGAAGGACCCATTAGTATCGTCCAGTCCAATTTCTGGCACTGTGCACAAAGAATCCCACCACGGGCCTGAGAGTGTTGCCCAAACACATCTTGAACTCCAGCTTGGTTCTGTAACCAGTTCCCTGGGGAGATTTTTCCAGTACCCAACCATCCCCTGGGTGGAAAACTTTTTCCTGATAATAGTATTTTCCTGATAATTGTCTTTATGATTCATATTATTTTAAGAAAATAAAAATGTCAATGCTACTTGACTTCATTCTCCTCCACAGCTCAAGATTTACACCTGTTCTGACTGTTCAGACATCTCTCCTTCCTACCTAGATGGTAACAGGCAATGATAACAGTGTCCCTAAAGAAAGAAGTGGCTCAGGATCCCCCCAAAACTATCTGACAACTGCTAAGATCAGCATCCACAAAGCAGCTCCTTCAAGGACCAGTCACAAGAGGTTTGCCACTGCCAGTGCCCAATTCCATGCACCAATCCATTCCAAATAATCAACCTCACAGTGAATGGAAATAAAATCCAGTGGCCCTGTCAGGGAGGCAGCAGGCAGCACAGCCTGCCCAGTGCTCAGCCTGTTGAGGAAAACAACCTTTATGACTCCCTGGTGTGTCCTGTCCAAGGTATGAGAGTGGAAGAGAAGCTTGGTTCAGTCTCTGCCCTGATCCCAGATGTGTCTGCTGACAGAGTGCTACAAAATGGGGCTAACCCCTCAGGAACCTTTCAGGGCACACAGCACAGATTTCTCAGGGCAAGACAAAGAGCTCTCCTCTGTGTACACATGGGGTGAGTGTCAGTGGAAAGGGGCACCACCTCCTTCTCCTTCCTACTGCTGTGAAAAAGGAATAAATTATGTCAGGGCATGGAGCAGTGCTTATAACTCCTGTACCATCACCTCTTCACCTTTAACCCAGGGAAGCAGAAAACAGACAGATTTTGTGTCACCATCAGCCACAGAGCCTCTTTCCTGAAGCTCATCCATCACCCAGCCCCATCGAGGGGTTATGAGTACTACAGAAATATAGATCAGAGACAGAATAATTACTGAGAAGGAACAAGGAAGGCTGGGGGAGGGAAGAGTTTTCTATAGGGAAACCAAGTAAACATCATCCAGAAGAACAAAGGTCTGTGGAGAACAGCTGGTGCCTCTCATTCAGAGGGAAGGATGACAGCCTGTCCTTTGTTATCCCAAAGGCCACATAAGAGAGGAAGCAGCTGATCAGTGGGAGGCACAGGGACAGAAGCCATAAGGAAACAAGTATTGCTGCTAAAGATGGGAAAGAAAAGAAAAAATCTGAAAAAAAAAAAACTGCATTACAGAATATGCTGTTTGTTTTATAGATGCAGTTGAAAGCTACAGCTGGGCAAATCCTAAACACCTTCAATAACTGAGGGATTTGGAGAGAAATCATCCAAGGTCAGGCTCATGCAAGGAAATAAGATTCCATCTGGGAAAGAAAAAAATGGTTTTTGCTTAGTGTTTTTGTGGCACAGCTGGTTGAATCTAACTACAGTTGCCTCTCCTCAACACTGAATAGGACTTAGAAAAGCTCTCAACTGATGCTTGTTAAAAAAAGGGGCTGCTCTGAACAGCAATTTTTCATTTCTGTAGTCACAAGCACTAAAGCCAAAATATAATCATGCTATGTGTTCTTCCATTTTTACTTCTCCATGCAGCTGCAACAAAAGATCTCTTTGCTTATGACTTTTTCAGTTTCTCTTGTTTTTATTCCATCTAATCCTCACACACCATAATCCTCTCTGCAGCAACACTGCAGAACATCACACTTGGAGAATATGCAAACAAGGATACAGCTACAGCTTTTTTCCCCTCTCAAGATCATCACACATTTTACAAACGAGCATCACAGCAGCCCCATGAAGATGAGTGTTCATTAGACTGTTTCAGCAACATTTTGTTCAACATTAAAAAGAAGAGTTTCCACTATGATTAAAAAACCCATACATGCTGTTACAAACAGAATTTTAAATTTTAAAAGCTCATTACCCTGCTGTTGTTTCTTTGTTACAAAAAAATGAACCATTTGCCCTAGGAAATGTAGCAGAACCAAAAAATATTGTTTCTCCAGAGTCTGTTGTTTCAGATGAACACCATTCTTATGTTATAAGCCTACTATTATGCAAATACTCCAAAAATATTTACAGAAAATATAAAATGAGCAGATAAAACAGGTATGGGCTTTCTCCCCTCAACCCTGATCAACATTCACAGACTCACAGAGTTTCCTTCCATATTGCAAATCAACGGCAACTCCGACGTTCGTGAGGGAGAGAGAATGATGCATCTGACTCCATGGATATCAGAAGGCTAATTAATTACTTGATTATACTACATTATTCTATACATCTAAAACTGAATCTGCCAAGGACTCAACCCTGCACACAACTACACACACTGCACAGAATCTCATGACTGTCAGCCAACACACACACCCTTGGCCCTGACAGGCCAAGGAAACAAAACACCATCACTTTCGGTAAACAATCTCCATATTGCATTCTGCTTTTGCACAAACACAGGCACAGCAAATGATAAGAATTGCATTTTCTTTCTCTGAGGTTCAGAGAATGTGAATCCCAGAAACATTCTTGGGAAGATGGGCCACACTTCCACACTCAAACACTTGCACTAGAAGCACAAACCCAGTTGGTAATAGACACACACAGTCAGCCTCATGCACAGGAGGCACCTCAAGTCAGATCAAGCCCCGTGGCTGACCTGCTCCATCAGGAGTGATGGTTCCCAGCTTCACTGCCAGGGGATAGCCCGTGTCCCTGTAGTGCTCCACGGCGTGCCCGTTGCCCCCGCTGCCATCGAAGAACCACTTCCCGCAGAGCACGGAGCCGTCGCTCAGGTTCAGCCACAGGTTCTCCCGCAGGTCACACCTGGAGCACTTCCAACCACTGCCACACACAACAGGGAGAAACAGCAGCAGTCTGTAAGGCAGGAGCCAGCTCTGTATCTCCCATGATGGCAGGTCAAACCAACCCACACACCCAGCCCAGAGCAACACAAGGGAACCGTGGGCTGAGTTCCTGCCTTTAGTTCAGCTACCCTGGACTGAACTAGAGAGCCTACAGTGAACAAACCTCGTTGTCCTCACCTGGGGGGAATTCTAACACCATTGTCCAACTGTACAAGTGTTTTAGCATGTTTAGATGCCTGCAGCTCTTCTTCCCAGGAGTCAGGTTCCTGCTTCCTGTAGGGTGATTTTGCACTGAGCAGTGCATCACAAGCTATCGTCACCTGGAAGACAAATGGATGTCAGTCAAAGCCTGACACGACTCAGTGACTGGACAGAACCTGGCATTCAGCCTATTGCTAACCACATACAGAACTGCTTATCAGTAGGACTATTTATATACTCAAATATGCATCTAATCTTTTAGACTGTCGTCATTATTTTAGCAGGAGAGTAAACACGTGTGCTATGTGAGCTTTCCTAGGACAAGCTGGCACCATAATAAGGGAAGAAATATAGGAGATAGAAGAAACAAATGTAAAGATCACTTTTTAAAATTGCTGAGACTCTATTATAGCTGGTAAACAATAATCTTTATGTTTAAACAAGCATTGCATGTAAGAAAACAAGGTACCATCTTGACAAAAACAGAAACAGGAGACAATTCCTACAACCACTTCCACACACTCACTGACCAGTGCTGGTAGCTCTTCTATGTTGGGTAACGAGATTTCATAGTGATCAGGAAAGATAACAAGCTTTGCTTCATCCTCATATTCAAAGTCATCACTGTTGAGATCACTGCTTATGTCCAGATCTGGAAAACAAGATGGGCAATTTTAGGAGATTGTCCCATGATCCAGGTTCCAAAACTGTGACAGGGCACCACTATAAACATTGCTTGTCTGCCATCAGCCAGTGGTTTCTCTAGCTAAAAATATTTGTGAAACCCTGATCTAAACTGAAATCTCACCATCCTTCAAGAGAATGTTCTGAGGACCAAAGTCTCCACTCAATGCCATCCCCAATCACAGATACAGTTGGTTTGGCCTCTCTGCAAGCAGTGCACTGTTGCAGACATTGCATTCTGCAAAGCAGCAAAAAAAATTCTGCTCCTTTTGGACAAAATCAGGATGCCATACTGCTGTGCCTTTTACCCAGAATCTTGAAATGCTACAAAGCATGGAGACGAGGTCGCACTGCACATGCCCAAATTGCAGAGGACAAATAAAAAGAGCACCCCATATTTTCCAGATCACAGACCTGTCTGAAACGTGCTGTGGCTCCCATCCATCTTGGACCTGTGGCCTTTCCTCCCATAATGATGTCCATGGCTGGAAGTATTCTGTGTCTCATCCATAGTCTCAAATAGCTACAGCATGTACAGTAACACCAACAACAACCCTCTCTTGCTAACTCCACTCCTCAATCAGGTTCACTATCTGTTTAAAATGCACTCATTAGCTACTAAAGCTTTCCTTTGAAGATCAAGCCTTCCACTGTGTTTGTGTACATTTTCCTTCCAGTGTAAGAAGGACTTTTTTTCTTAAATATGAGCCTTGATCAAGCAACATCAGCTAAAATGTTTGCCCAGAAATATGTGGAACCCAGAGAGAAGCAGGAGGGTATATGAAATTAAATGGCTAGTGTTTGTGTCTCTACCTGCATGAAAAAATATTAATTATCACATAGTGACAAGAATGAGTAAAAACTTGTTCTGTTCTTCCTATGACAAATGAAAAAGTGAAAACCAAACATGCATGTGTCAGAAATTTTGCAAGATTCAACTGTAAGAATTGCCTGGGCAACAATGGGATCTTCTGGATCCTTCTCCCATTGGACATGTGGGATCCACTGTATTCTGATGTACCAGTCACTGACAGAATAAGGTTCAACCAAAAAAAGAGATGTGTGAGCAGTAGCCAAAGCTGGCTCTTAATTCCCTCCCTAGTACAAGCAGATGCTTAATGAGTCACTTGATCCTAAAGGAGCATTGGCAGCAACCACTGCACCCTGGGAATGCCTGAAATCTCAAATGTATGTTTGGGATAGAGGTGAGGATGACAGATGCCAGATTCAGAAAACTGAGCTCCCAGACAGCAGTAACAGACTAAGCAACACAAATGATAAAACAAGTATCAAAATATATTTTCACTTGACCTGGAATCAACAGCTCTTGAGAAGAACATCAACTCTTGGCTCACCTGCTTCACCAGCCAGTCCTGAGGTGCCAGCACCCACTGTCAGTGACTTCCAGCAACATGAATTCTCTCTCACCAGCAACCAAAAAAAGCCATTTCTCATCAGCTCAACATAGACACAAAAGCAAGAACATTTTTTCACACTGAAAGCATAACATTTTTAGAAAACGTATTCATTCATTACTAATTCCCCAAATCACACCATTTTCATAATGATCCCTCACTTTACTCCAGGCTTCTTTCTCAGTTTGTATTACAGTCCTGTGCTTGATACAGGAGTGAATCTCCACAACTGCAGTTTTTAAGAGCTCAGTGTAACAAGGAAACTGAGGATCTCCAAGCTGAGGGTGCACACGGCAATGCATCTCAGGGGATTTTCACTTAATGCCAGAAATTTGATGGTGGCCAGCACAACAAAGCCAAAAGTACTGACCACCTCCTAAACAGGGAGAGAGGTTCCTCAGAGAGGATAAAAGCTCAGGTTTGGAGGCCGTGAACTGTGGTCACACAGTGCTCAGCCACCAGAGGGAACCTGGCACCAGCTCACAGCGGCCACTGGGCTCTGGGGACGTGTGTGGCACCCGCTGATCTTCACTGCCTTGTGCTCTGGACATCAACTTAGAGCACCTGCAAGCCCCTTATAGAAACAGTAATAATATAGTTGCCTGTGTTCAAAATTCAGACACACACTGCAGCTCATCTGCCCAGCCAGCCAGCAGCCAAACAGCAGAGACTCAGTGCTGCTGGCCTGACCTGCATCTGAACCAGTGATCCAGGGATGAAAGACAGAGGATCCTATTAGCAATCATCTGCTGTCATCTAAGGACTTCACATGCTTAGCAGCACCAGCCTCCTGTGGCAACGGGCAGGGAAGGGAATTTCCTTTTTACTGCTCAGGCTTCATGCCATTTGTATCAGCAGAAAGCAGAAAACAGTGTCCCATCAGCATGGGATTCTTTCTGCCTGACACACCGATATGGCAGCACCCACTTGTTATTTTAATGGATGCCAAAAGCTTCATAACAGTCCTGGGAAAGACCATGAGGATTTAAAATTCCCCTTTTGAAAGTGACCAGATAAAACCGGTACACTTACACCCAAGACCTACTCCCTCTGACTAGGAATTAGAAGGCAGTGCCTTATCACTCTGAAGACAGTTTCTCAGGGTCCAGACCCAGTACATAAGAGTGGAATGGACTTCTAAGGTCACAGGCTGAAATCCTTCCATACAAAGCAGGTGACCATATAATCTAACCCCTTTTAGGGACACTCAGAAGGACCCCTTAGTGATGTCAGCTGAAAACACCTAGATCACCACTCAAATTTTGAAATCTCGGCTTGAGAGACATAGCTGTTAAGTTTAGTAAGAAATTGTACCTGCATGATATTTTCTGTGTCTGTTCAAGGGCCAGCAAGGCTAAGAAAGCATGAGGGCAGAAACAAACAAAAGCAGATGACTGTGACTTTAGAAGGCAATGGAGCCCACACTAAATGTGGACAGAATTTGACCCTGAAGCCACTGGGCATCATGTGCAGTCTGCAGGTAGTTTCTAGTGCAGAATTTTAGGGAGGACTAAGAGTAACTAGAGGAAAAAAGGAGTAGGGTGAAATCGACATGCAAAAGGAGCATATTTGATTAAAAATTACCACTAAAGACACTGAAAAGCATGAACTTTCAAACACTTTACTTCATTCAAAGTTGTTTCTTGATCAAGGATGATCTTCCAAGATGCACTGGGAGTAGAAGGCAAAAGAAGAGACTTTACTCAGTTCTGAGACTGAGCCACAAGACAACCAACCAGTCTGTAATCCTTCCAAGGAGTGACAGCTTGGTGGTCAAGGCCCACAGGACATTGTTTCCCTTCCAGGGGAGTAACACCTTTCTGGTGCCTCCTGAGAGCCTCAGCTCAGCTCTTTGGCCACCAAAACCAAATATTCACAGGTTGTCAGTGTTGTATTGGGAGGGCAGGCAAAGCAAAGCAGCAGCAGACACCTCAAAGCAGAGACTCAACTGGCGCTGATATTTTGGGTGAGTGGTCAGTAGTGCAAATTTACTGCACCTCACAAGGCATCACTGAGTGACGGTGAGAATGTGCTGCTGCTGAACTGACTGAAAACAGCAGCTGGGAGAGACACTACTGTAATGTAAACCAACCCAGCAGAGGGGAAGAGGAGGAGTGGATGTGTCCAGATCAGATTTAGACAAGTTACCAACTGACTGCTCTAATAATAGGGGCATAAAAGACTCCAGACAGCACCCCCAAAGAGGATTTCCTGCGCATGTGGATGTGTCTGTGTGCGTGTGAAAGGGAATGCAAACGTGAAAATTGAATGAGGGTGTTGACTAGCAAGTCTACAACTAATTTTGAAACCCTAGAAAGACATCTTAGGAGTCTGGGCTAGATCCTGCTCTCGCTGAAAGCAACGGACAAATTTGTATTGACTTGGGAAACCTGGGTCTGTAAATCAAATTATTTCTTCCTGCCTCTAAATAATAGTGAATTGCATCAGCAGCACATTGCAAACAATAAGCTACTCAGTTAATTTGTTTTCAGGCATTTCTTTTGTATTACTCAGTTAATTTGTTTTGAATATTAGCTTCATCAGATAAATTATAAAACAGAAAAATTTATTTTTAATTTTTTTTTTCTGTCATAACATTTTCCTTTGCAGAAAAATGGAAAGTAAAACTTTCTACAAGGACCATTTGGCTGATTCACTACTTGTAAAAGAACATTCAAATTGCTTGCTACATCTCCAAAGCTTTTTTATGTTGTTCCTATTACTAGGTAAGACCTCATCCTTTGCATTTCTAGGATAGTCACATGTTAAACAAGCAAAACTAAACCATAAAAATTCAAATTCAGAACTGTTTTCGACATCAGCATTAGCCTGTGTTAATCTAGTCTAATTTTCACAGTTCTACCCAAACCAGCAAACTATTAAGAATCTGTTAGTGCTAGTATCTGCTCACCATCCTGTACTCAATTCAAGCAATGGCAAAGCTAAAAAGCAACAGCTAATCAGTTCTACTGCTGCTGGGGAATATGCACTATTTTACTGGGCTAAATTGCAAAAATATTGTCAGGAAATGCTTAAGTTCCCCTACATCACAGCTTTTCATTCACAGATACAGATACTCTATTTCTGCTTACTCACAGAAATATAAACTTTAACCACTCATGGTAAAAGCCCTCTTCAGAAGCTCTCCAAACAAAAACATCCTTACTGCAAACATGGTTCTGCTCCTGGGAGAACAAAGTGAAGCTGTGGTCAAATCCAGAACAGCCACTCTTAAGAGTGGTCTTTACACTTGGAAACTGCAGCCATGAGTCCATCCTCTGCCATCAGCAGGGAGGTGCCATCCAGGAAAAGCTCAGCAAGTTTACAAGTTCTCCCAGACTCTCCAAGTGGAAGTTTTCCTTTCCAAGGTGTCTTGAGACCCGCTGAGTGTCACAGATACTCTCCCCAGCAGCAATCACAGATCTGCTGACAGAGCTGTTCATCTGAGGACTTCAAAACACTTTTAATTGATGGTCTGAGTTAGCCCTGACTTTGCTCAAAGCTGAGCTGCCACAGCTTGCTGCAGTGGCAGATGATGCTCTGGTAACCAATCTGAGACAGGACATCTGTCTAGGGACAAGTTTATGACAGTCATTCTGCCAGGTCTGTATAGTCAGGAGTCCAGGCTCTGGCATGGACCAACAGATGCTCAGGAGGAGGGCACCAGAACCAGACAAAAATGGGATGATTCCTCTCTCAATGCAGAGTTCAAATATCTACATGAAGTGTTTTGTTTGCTGGGGGTGAGGGGGAGTGGTGTTTGCTAGTTGGTTTTGGAGAAGGAAATAGGGGGAGATACTGTGTGTAGATGCAGTTTTGCTATTCAAAAGAGAGGTTTGCTTTATAAATATAATATGATTTGATATAAATGATAGAGAACAAAATATAAAGTGTTGCTTTACTGGTGTTCCACTTAAATCTCCCACTTCTGCTGACAGCTGAGCTGACATTTCAGAGAATCATCTGCCCCATCTCTCAGAACCACCTCTCTGAGCAGTAACAGCAACTGGGACCACATCCCTGTGCACACGCAGTCCAAGCACCTCTCTTGTACTCTTTGCACCTTTCAACAACTTCATCTATTGTTTAGTTACTCAGTAACACCTTAATATCACTTTTAGATTTAATTCCAGGTAATTTTAAATCAACCAGAAAACTCTGTTTCTTCAGTTTTCAATCCCTTTCCAGACTATTTACATTGCATTAATTGTTCGTAATTAGAACATTATGAAAGACTCTGCTGATAACTCCTGGGATAATACGTTCAGGGGGCCTCTACTGGTAATTATGGTAAAAACTGGACCTCCAATCGCTTCAGCACAAGAATCTTCCCCCTAATTCTGCTACCCCTTTTGACCAGAAGCTCATAAGGATGATCACAGTATACCCCATTAACCAAGTTTTTCTTATTCACACAAAAGGCACTAAGACAGACAGTCTGCTCTAAATATCACCCCAAATTCCCTGAAACACTGCACAGCCTGAGCTGAAGCTGTCATGTCCACACTGTGTAGCAACACCTAAACCAGCCAGATTAAAGGCAGTTCATACATTTCAATAAAGAATGCTGTTATGCTTCCTGATTACACAGAACACTCACAGCCAACACCCTCCAGCCTTCTCCAAAGAAAACCAAACCAAAATGTGCCCAGAACCTGATGCACATGTGCACAGGCACACACACTTTGCTGTGAATCTTTCCATGTTTAGGGAAAGATAAATATTGCAGCTGACTGGCTTGTTGCAGCCTGTGTTTCTATTGCATTTACTAGATAGCAGCAGTGCTAGAAAGTAATCAGTGAGCATCCAAAAGATGTTTTCCTAATACTAAGGAGATTGAAAAGGGTTTAGTATCTTTAATAGTTTTACATCAAAGAGGATTATAACAAGCAATGTAACAAATGCCCAAACTGGATTGACTTTGTACACAAAGCTTAAAGCTCTGAGCCTTCAGAGAACTATTGATAGACATGTAGGAACAGCGAGATGCTGGAGCTAGCCACTGACCCTTGTCTGGTTTTGTCTGCCAGGGCAAGCCCTACCTGCCAGGTCACATATCTGGGTTGTACCAGGCAGGACAGATTCACCATGAGCCAGCAATGTGCCCTTGTGTCCTCTAAGAAGGCCAGAGGTGTCCTGGGGGCATTAAGAACAGCGGCCAGCAGATCAGAAGGAGATCATCCTCCTCCTCTACTCTGCCCTGGTGGGGCTGCACCTGGAGAATTCCATCAGCTCTGGGCTCCAGCCCAAGAAAGACAAGGAACTGATGCAGAGGGGCCCACTGGAGGTCTACAAAGATAATTAGGGGACTCAAGCATCTCTCTCATGGGGACAAGCTGGGCCTGTTCAGCCTGGAAAAGAGACTGAGAGGGGATCTTATCAGGGCACAGAAATATATTCAGGGCAGCTGTCAAGAAGATGGGGCCAGATTCTCTCCAGCAGTGCCCAATGGCAGGACAAGGCACTGAAATATGGGAAGTCACATCTAAATATGAAGAAAATCTTCCTTACTTTGAGGGTGACAGAGCACTAGAGCAGGCTGCCAGGAGAGCTCATGGAGTGTCCTTCTCTAGCGATATTAAAATATACCTGGATAGGATCATGTGCAGCCTGTTCTACATTAACCTGCTCCAGCAGGGGATTGGACTTGATGATTTCCAGAAGTCCCTTCCAACCCCAACCATTCTGTGATAGTGCCCAAAGTCACAAGGAGAAAGACAGAATTAAAACAACCTGTTTAGACAAGATCAGCAGTTCTGAACCAATGAAAAATATGTTGGATCAAGAGATAAGACACCAAATTTTGCTATCCGGCTCTGCTGCTGTCACATGCAAAATTATCAAATCAGCTACTTCTCTGTGCTTTTGCTTCCTCAGATGTGAACAAGGACAGGAACAATTCTTTGCTCTTTGCTTTAAGCATGGCCAAAACCAGTAACATCTGCTGATCCAAAGAAGTGGAAACAATGCATTTGGAAGCATGGAAGTACTGCCTCCAGGAACAGAGCAGACCTGACACCAGTTCACTCCCAGCCAGCAGGGGCTGCAGTGAAGACTGCAGTGGAACAATAGACCAGATGAGATACATTTTCAACAGTGCATTAGATTCCAGAAGTGCTGGATGAAATGGTGATAGATCCACGTCCTAAACCCACCCCAGTGAAACTGCACTGCCCTCAGGAGCTCCCTTGGAACTGCTGCTCAAGACCTACTCAGAGGGAACAAAATGCTCATGCACAAGGGTGGAATTTGAGGATTTCAACGTGGCACATCTGAGACCCTCTGCCAGTACCTTTTGTGCTGGCACACCCCAGTGACAGGAGCCTACAGGTGTATGCAGAAGATCAGCAAGAACAAAATTTGAATGTGCTTTTGTACTTTGTATTTACACTCACATTGCTAACACTGTGCAACCACTGCTGCACTGCAGCCAGCTTTGTTTCTGAACCAAATATTCTGTAAGCATCTAGTGACAATCATGATTTTCAATGTAAACAGTAAATGGCATTTAGAGCAGCATCTGTGATGTAACAGTCTCTTCCTACAAGTTTAACTTTTTTATTATTCATTTTCAGTCATTTTTCTTTCTCAGCCCTCCTTGCAAGACTTATTTACATTAACAACAACAATTTAATCAAATCAATCACAATCTGCAAAGACCTCTTAGGGACACATTCCACAGATCAAAGCAATTCCAGCAGAAGGTCATTCTATTGTTTCTCTTTAGCCATAAGAGCTGGCAATTGTAAAGAAAACATTTCACCTTTTCGTTACCTGAAGAAAAATTCACTATTCACTATTAATACAGAGACAATAAATAATAGATGAATTGGAGAAACACCACAAGCTGTGGGAGAAGAGAGAATCCAGGCTTTTCATCACATTCTCCTCATCCATATTTATGAGTCCCTCAGGTTTTCTGGGTAATCTGAATAAATGGATTTTGGATTATATGGGCATGGTAAGAAAACTGCTTTCCATGAAGCAAGGGAATAGAACTGTGGACATAACAGAATTAGAGATGCTCATGGTGTATGTGCAGTTGTATTCATTACAGGAGAGACCACAACATCACTGAAGAACATTTACCTGTGTAACAACTTTAAAATGGTAACAACCCTTCCTATGACAGCTGCTGAGCAGGACAGAGACACACTGAGGCCCTAATATATCTAAACATTAAGTATTGGTCAACATTCTAATAAAAAGAGTGCTTTGTGGAAATTACAGAGACAGAATGGACAGAATTAGTAAAATAGTGCCTTTCGAAGCCTAGGCTGTTTCAGAGTAGTTGAGGATCTATTTTACATTAAAATGTTTCATGTATATATACACACACCTTTCAGTATGCACCAAAATGGTTAAGAATTACTTATTTGCCTGGAAAAAAATTTAAAATCTAGAACCAGAAGTTAAAAAAAAAACCAAAACAAACAGCAGGAAATGAAAACCCAAAAGGAGCCCCAGAGCCAGACACAATGGTGGGCAGAACCCAAGTCCACACGCAGACAGGGTCAGAAAAGGACTGTGTGAAAGCAGCTGCTCACAATACCTAAAAATAGCTTAGCATTCCTCCTTTTTGGTAAAGCTCCACCAGATGCTCCTGGTACCTTCTGGAAAGAGAGAAAGAAACAATTAAAAATCCATCAAGTGAGACAACAGTAAATCTGCATCAACCCCTCCCATCAAACCCCAGTCGTTGGTGAGCAAGGCTGCAAATGTTCTTGCTCTCCTCTGACTCTGGGACTCATCAGCACCCAGCACCCCACAGAGAGAGGAGCCTCCACCTGAGTCCTTCACTCTTGGATTGCTGGCATTGGTCAGAGGGCGTCCCACAGCCACCACGGGTGGCAGCTGCTCTGTCACCAAGGCAGAGACACCCAGCACCTCTCAAACCTCTCTCCACTAGACCCCCAACAGTATTTCTTAATGACTAAAGCTGAGTTAGAGAGAAGAAAAGGCAATTATCTGCATGAAGGATTCAACCCTTCACAACTGATTCCAGTAGGACCACTTTGCTTTGATTTGTTATCTCGGTTCATTTTCTTCCCAGAAAAAAATGCCTTTTCCATCAGGATCTACACCTGTTTCCATTAATCCAAATTACCACCATGTTTTCCAAATATTAGAAAGTATGGATGAAACTTGACAACACTCAAGCAATTATTTAGTGGGGGATTTGATTGTATTTTTTAATTTAAGCACCATAGCAGAAAACAGTAACTTCCAAATGAGATTGTTTCATGACTTTTACAGTTCAGAATACCTCAGACTACAAGGGAAAACACAACTAAGTGAGGAAATGTCAAAGCCAGTGCACTCACTCCTTAAGCTGTTTATTAAACAGCACCATTAAGTCAAATTAAATCAAAAAAGCCTCTGTGGCTACTTGGTGCCAACATGATGCATGATGTAGTGTGTAATGTTAGTGTAACTGGCAAGGTTGTTAGGCAACTTTTTTTTTTTTTAATAATAATATTGGGATACAACAGGTGGAGAGAAAGCAGCCAAGAACCTGTCAGCCCACAGGGAAAGTTCATGCTCGCCTCTGCCCCTTCACAGGCAAAAGGGTCACATATTTTGGGTGGTTCCCTTCACCATGTAAATTAAAGCTTTGGCCTCAGCAAACTGCTTTAATCATCAGTGGGGTCTTATACATCATAGGAAAATTTTCCATTCTTAGAAAGAGCAGATGCTGACAAACATCCCTTGGCTGCATTTAAGAACAGAATCCATTATCCACATAGAAAAGCCCTAGGGAAAAGTCAGGGTTGCAACTCCAGCAGTTCAAATAAAAATAAAAATTCCTCAATGAACTGAAAAAAACATGCAGAATATTTCTTTCTTTAATGCTACTGGTACTTAACAAGTGGGAAGGAAGTAACCAGGAATCTATTTTAAATGTATTTTAAATCTTTTTTAAAAAGGAGCAGCAAGAAACAACATAACCCAATTGCAAATACATTATGAATAAATTACACATTCTCCAAGGACTATATTTCCAGAACTAAAATAAAATGTTTTTTCCAATACTAGGAAACTCCAGTTGAATTCTCATGTCACCAAGTGTGATATCGTGAAAGTTACAAAGACCAGAGATTGCAAAGAGAAAGAATTCACATGGAGTGCTTATATTTAACTCAGGCTGACAATAATTTTAGCTTAGTTTTTCCAAATAAAAATACATCAGAATCAAAGTTGCTCAATACTCCTGAAACACCCACAACCTGACAGTCTTTTTTTTACCTTGTCAGAAACCACTGAAAACATTCTCCATTCACAAACCCATTTTTGTTTCTAAGAGATGTGACACACCCAACAAATGGGAGTGACATGAGGCATCAGCAGTGACACTAAATTCCATTTGTGATGCTGCTTGGACAAGGTGACAGTGCAGCCTGTTCTGCTGTCTCTCACTTTTTATAACACCATCATCCCTGGATAGCATCCAGAAACCTATCCCTGCAGGAAGTCTTTGTGCTTCTCTGCCCAGGGTTTTCAACAGGGCTGAGGTATCACTACAGCACCAAGCTGAAGCTCTGCCTGGAAAGGAACAGCACCCAGGCAGTTGTATAAAGTCATGCACTACAGAGAAGAGGCTGATTTAAAAAGCCTGATGAATGTAACACTGTGGAAAAGGAAAAATAAAAATCAATTTCCTTTATTTAGCTAAGAATTTTACCAGGGTTGTTCCACAGCTTGTGCCCATCTCTGATGATTCAGCAGAGGCCTCTGTTGCTGAGCAGCCACAGGCAGATGCTCCAGCTCTACGTGAGCCAGCAGGCTGAAGATGTGACCCTTATTTTCTAATTGAATTGTGACAAGATACACAAATGACATTTATTCCAAACATCTTGGGAAGCAACCCGGGATTTCTGCAGCAATGCAGTGCATTCTGCAAGGATGATGCCAAGGGAACCACAGGCAGGAATAGCAGCCTCACTATAAGAATCTTAAGATAGCACATCCAATGCCTTTGGCTTTACTGTATCCTACACCATGAAAAGCTTGGCTTCCAAAACCAAAACCACAATGCAGCATGTGCCAGACACTTCATAAAACACTTGATGTTTCACATTGCTCAAAGGAAAACATGGATGGCACTTAAGAAGCAAATAGTCATGGTAAAAAAAAGAAATCCACAGCTAATATATGAGGAATCCTGGCTATGAGCCCTATTAGATGATGCAATATTCACCTGCACTGTGTAGCCAAACCCTGTTTCCTGCCACATGACTCAGAGAACCAGTGTGTTGCCACCTTCCAGCACAGAGCCAGCCCCTCTGCTGCATCATGATACACCCAGAGAAAAACAGGAACTGCTGAACTTCTTCAATCAAAGGGATTTGCAACACCAAACAACAGTTGGGGTATTTCTTTTTCCATTTTGGAGTTCTTCAGCCTAATCTTTATCAGGAAAGGAATTTTTGAGTTCTCATTTTAATCCCAGTTTACCTGAACTGATGGAAGAAAGTTATATACAAGGAAAGCTGACAGGATTTTTGCCCACCTGTCTCTAGATAGCATCTTTCAGGAGTGTTAAATTCAGTCAGAAGAACCACTGCTAAAACCAGAGTAGGCTCTGCAAAAACTCAGTTAACAGAGTGAAGAAAAATGTTGGTATTGCCCTTAGAAGGAAAGGCAATTCTAAAGTATAACAAACATCATTTATCATCTCATCCTGGAAGGCATGCAACCCACCTGACTGTAACTCTGATAAAATATGAACACTCCTCTATTGGCAATAAGGTAAGTGGTCAGGGCACTTTATTTAACTCAAGACCTCCATCACCCAGGGGAAGCATTGCTGGAAAGTGAGAAACAAGGATTCTAACCCACTCCACGCAGCTCTTTTAAGCCCTCTAACTTGCCAGTAGAGACAGAGTTCATGGGAGAGTGAGCTATAAGCAAACCCAGTGCCTTCCTTATAGCTCAGGTCAGAAGTAATTAAGAATCTTTTAAAGATGCCAGATAAACCACAGACAAGCAGAGGTTATAAAGCACAGGCTATAAATGACTGCTGATAGGCAGTGATGGTATGGAAAAGCAGTGAACATGAGGCTGTACATGCACACCCATGTGTGAAGAAAGGCTAAATGAGGGCCAAGTGTGTGTCTCTAGAATCCAGCATTAATTTAAGCTAAGCTTAAGATCCCAGACCTGGTCAGAGTTTAAGTGCACAGGAATCTTAGGATGAGAAGGAGTCCTTTCAGCCTGAGATGAAACCTCATATGGAAAATAGAAATCAGCAGCTTCCAGCCAAATCTGAGCCAAACCCAGTAATTGTACACTTGGAAGGCAGGTTTCAGAAAATATTTATCTAAGTAAAATGCGCACATAACATGCACACAATACATTTGTGATACAAAGAAATGAGAAGTGAAAAACAGACTGAAAGTCAGGAAGGAGCTGCCTTTAAGGTCTGACTCTTTAGGGCTTTTGATTCATCTCAGAAGTTGAAGCTGTAGGATTGGTTGGGATCCAAGCACCTGGATTGGATATCCAGCCCCAAACATGAACATGTGCATTTCAGCCACCCAGGACTTGGTGTGTGTCTGAAATGCATTATCCAGATGAGCATGAGAGAGAGGAGCAGTGCTGGGGTGGCTCCCTGGGAAGGCACAGGTCTCACCTGTCTCAGGTGCCGTTTCAGGTGCAGGTAGACACACTGTCCCGTTTTCCGGTAATGCCGCTCGATGTGCTCCCTTCCAAATCCCAGAAACGTGTTCATGCACACGTAGAGACCTCCTTCTGAATCCTGCAAGGAATTGCACAAACACTTACAGCAGGCAAGGACAGGAAGGACCCAGAACACGTGAAAAAACCCCAAGAATTGCAAAGCTTTTCTGTTATCAGGGACACACTTAAAACATGGCTTTCATAGCATATTATGGTGTTTACACTATCAGTTCTCTAACAAACTTCCCCATCATATCACGTATCCTAACACATATCCCAAAACCTATAGAAACTCTTTGAAATCAGTTACTTTGCAACTACAGATTAGTGAGTGTCCAAACTGGTAGTCCAGAAGTTAGTCTTGAAAATTCCACTTGAGTGCCCAACCCACAGAGGTTCATAGGCACAGAAATTTGTAAAGCATAGAAATAAGCATGACCATTTATTTGAAATAGCAGATTTTCTTGTGGGCATTTGATTACAAGAACATCATTCCAAACCAGAAGCACAGCAGAGTTGATGGTCCAGGGACTCTGCCACAACTTCTGCAATTGATCACAATTTTGTCTGAGCAAAAAAGATCTCAAGCAACCTCACAGCCCTTAAAACTGGCTAACAAAAACTTGACAAATGTTTTGTGTGCATTCTTCAGGATCGATCAGGGATCCTCTCCATTCATGCAATACAGAGCTTGGAGACAAGGGCATTACAAAGGGAATATAAAGATTTATACTCCTGGTGCTGATCACAGATGCTGACATTTCAGTAACGTAAGCTGGCATCACTTTTTGCTCTCTCTAAAACTGATGCTGGCTGTTACCAGAGTCTTGCTCAATTTTAGCACCACTCTAAAATCTCTCCTACATCAGACTGCCAGGAGGACTTTCAGTCGTCTGCTCATTGATGTTGGATCAATTTTTCCAAGCCCTCTAACATGTATTGTTTTGAGTAGGTGGTGCAGAACAAAGATTGAGCCTTTCAGAAGCTCTGTGACCTTCCTTCTATTGTGAGCGTGTTTGTGCTGTTGCATAGCACAGAACATCTTGTGTTAAATTCCCCAAAGAACAACATGAACTACACTCCTTCATAGGCACCTCAGAAGTAAATGATAAATATATATATGAAAGTAAGGATCATTATCTCCAGAAGCAAATCATATTAGACACATACATGCTGCCTGCTCCTCTATCCTGCATTCCAAATCCTTCTGCATTACCTCCTTCTGTGAGAAAGTCAGGGATGTGTCCTCTACAAGAGGATCCTAGAGGTACCCAGTCTAAATAAAAATATACAGTGTTGTCACTCTAGGGTCTCAGGAACTTTGTTTAAAGTTTTGTTTTCTTGGAGATCATTCTCTCTTTTTCTGGAGGGAATCCAAGAGACCACTGAACCGTTTCTGAGGCAGCCTATGACAACAATCTGACACTTTCAGTATAGGAGCTAAATGTAGAGTCTGAGTAAGTTGGTTGTGGTTACTAACAAAACAGATGTTTCTCCAAGAGAGCACAGGCAGAGTGTTCTCTCCCACAGCTTGGAAAGAAGTGGACAGACTGTTCAAAAGCCCAAAAGGTCAAAGTAAAACAGAAGCCTGTGGAAAAAGACACCTTTGTGGATGGCTGAGTAAAGGATTAGGCCCCTGTTTGGTGCTCAAAAAACACTCAACTGTGATCTAAGACAAACGTGCTGGTTAATTTAACCCCACTGAGCAGACAAACAGTTCTGGAAGAAATTATATTTTATATCATCTGTGGCACGTAAATCTTTGTATTTGACAGTCATCTTAGATGTGTGCGAAAGTTTATGCTGGAGGAAGGCAGCTTATCTGAAGTACTGGAGACACTATTCTACAGCAGAAAGCATAAGTTCTCCTGACAGACAAAACCTTAGGAACTTTAGTTGGGTATTTTTCCCCTCCATTCTTGCTTGAGGATGCAGCAGACATGTAGTGTGAAGTTCAGGATAAAGCAATGTATAAACATTCTCTTCCCTTATCACTCCAGTCTAAAGGAACTGTTGGGGCAGAAGCTTGTGCTTGGTCAGGCTCCATCACTGCCCAGAAGACCATTCAAGAGCAGATCAGCCTTCTCACCTTCTAAGCAGAAGGAAAAGGGATTGCTCCTCACTGTATTTCTGCGTGTTCTTTGCTGCCAAGGTGCTCATGGTATGCCAGGTGCTTAATTCAGAGAGGGAAACATACAGCCCACACCAGGGAGAAAAGTATTTAAAAAAAAAAGAAAAAAGAGCTGCTCTTACTTATTTAGACACCAATTCATGGTTTGGAGGAAGGAAAGAGGCAGAGAATCCCCACGGAAAGAGAGGTAAAATGCACCCGTTGCTCCCTTTCAGACTCAAAAGCAGAACAAGGAAGCTGGTGGGTGAGAGGCAAACACAAGTGCCAGACATGAGGACACAGAGAGAGAGATGAACCCCTCATTCCTGCTCACCCCTCATTTACAATGAAGAATAAAAAGAAAGCCTGTCTCTCTGTCATGTACCAGTACTACCTAGATTGAAACAAGGAGGAAAAAAAACCACAGCAAACCACAGACAACCAACTGAACACAACAGGACAAAGAGATGGCTCCAGCAAACAAAAAGTTCATTTTTAAGTTTCCACTGCAGTAAATGCAGTTACTTCTGGGGTGGGGTGGGGTGGGGGAACCAACACAAAAAATGTGTGCTAAGGCCAAGAATATATCCAGTCACATTCAAAAGAAATGTGGGATATGAACGGTGGTGTGAAAACTGCCCTCTGTCACCCAAAGGTGACAGGAAAGTAATGGTGACTGAAGGAAAGCAGAAAAGGAATAGTAAGAGGGCAAAATTTGGCATCAGGTAAAAAAAGGATCAGAGGGAGATGCAGAATAAGGAATGGAAGGACACTGACATATGCAAACATTGAAGTCAAAATACACACAAGCAGTGAAGAGGAGCCAGGTACTACTGGAACTGGTGAGAGATGAGAGATGGGAAAAGAAGAGCTGGGCTGGGCAGAGAAAGAAAGGACACAGGATGGGCAAGTAGGAAATAAATTACAGGGCCCAGTAACTGGACTGTTAACTTGAAGGGCAAAGGAAATCCTTCCCCTGCTCTTCCTTTTCAAAAGCACGGGATAGCACTGGATATTCCCTAGAAGCAAATTAATTCACAAGTGCTTAACAAAGCTTCCGGGTACCTCTGTTGTAGCTCCTGAAAGGGCACATGGACAAGGCCAATCTAGTACAGCACTTAGAACATTTCCTGGGAAGAAAACAAGCTGTATGGGCCAGTCTAACACTAAACTAAACCCAAACCTCTACTCCAAGAGGTGCATGGACTGCTCACACCCACCTATAAATCACAGGTGGACTCCAGAGCAGTGCTATGAATTCCAAAGCAGTGTCTTGGACAAGTGACATGCACAGGAAGGATCAAAGCTTCACAGTTAGTGAGCAAATACAATGGGAAAACTAATGCTGGGTCAGGAGTACTTCTAACATGCAAGCAGGAATAGAGAACTTCCACCCATCCCTCACCACTGTTTGGGGCAGCTTAACCAGGTGAGGCTGTGTGAGCCCCTGGCAGAGGTGTCTGAGATCCACCAGGGCTGATCCAGGCCAGTTCTGCAGCCCCAGCAGTGCCACATGAGATGTGGGGATTTTCTTTATGCAGAACCCTGGCTTGTTCAGCTCTGTTGGTCACAAAACCAGTGCTGTGCTTCCAGAGCAGAAAAGCTGGGGAGAAGAGCTGAGAGGAAAACTGATGGCTCCACAGCAGAGCTCCAGCATTCATCTGCATCTCTGTATTTATCCTCTGACACTCTGGGTACCTCAGAATTCAGGTCTCTCTGTCACCCAAAATATTCCAGTCCATCACCACTCTGGGTAACAGGATGGTCAGTGACACATAAAGAGGAAAAGGCTAGTAAGATCCAAATTTAAATCAACCCCAAGGAAATGCACAATGCACATACACACTGGTTGTTCTCCCAAGCACCATAGTTATTTCTCATGTGTGAGCCACTGCAGGCACAACTTCTGCTGATGGTACTACTCATCAACTTCAGAACAGCAGTGAGTTAACTGATGTGAACCAGCTGAGTGTCCTGGTGCACTTCCAGCCAGCAAAACACCTGCCCATGTGACACCTTTGGCATGTCCCTGTCAAGGCACACTGCTTGACACACTACTCTGACATTTCAGGTGATCACCCACCACCAAGCAATTTACTGCCTCAGTAACTGGAGATCATCTTGCAGCTAGGCCAAAATCCTCATCTGGAATACTCCCTTTGTCTTGGTGTGCTCAGTCCTCTTGTTTCTTCTCTGCTGCTCTCATTCCATCAGTAGAAACAAGATCCAAGCCTACCCCCCTCACAGACATGGGCCTCAGTGACTTCCTGATTTTCCTCAAGGAATATTGACCAAAGGAGCTGCCAGACAGGAGGTGCTTATTTCTAGAAAGTTTTATGCAACACAATCACCAATACCCTTTACACACTCCAGTCTCTCAAAGATTTCAGTCTCAACTGCACAACCAACAGCAGAGCATCAGCTCAGCTCAGACTTTGGGAATTGTCCCAACATAACCATTACAGAGTTCCCGAGCCACAAAAATGAAGTCAGCAAGATTCACAAAGGAAGCTGTTGTCAGCAGCAAGGTTTTCCAGCAGAGCAAAGCCAAACTTTCAGCTGCTCAAACAAACGCAGTCCTGCACTCTACAGAGCCAGCCTGCCAGGTCCTGTCACCATGTCAGGCTCATGGACTGTGCTGGGGTTGTCCCCAATGCTCTTTGTGGGGAAGGTTTCAGGGTACATCCATGTGCAGCATCCATAGCTCACATTAAGCCATTTTTATGCTTCAGTTTGAATCCATTTTCCAGCTGTTGTCTCTCCCCCAGATGTGCCACTCTCACAGCCAGTGACAGGAATGGAGAGAATGGCATGGAGCTGTCTCAGGGGAGGTTTGGCTTGGATATTAGGGAAAGGTTTTTCACCCAGAGGGTGGTTGGGCACTGGAACAGCTCCCCAGGGAAGTGGTCACAGCACCAAGCCTGACAGAGCTGAAGAAGTGCTTCATATCTTCTGCATTCTACTGAGCATAAAGTCAGGCTCATCCACCAAAAGAGGAAGAGAAGTCACAGTGGACAAAACAGAAGAGAAGAAACCTACAGCACAATGTTGGAGAGGTGGAAAAAGTCACCAGGAGGCATGACTGCACCTCAGATCTGAATAATGAGAGGTGAAGGATTTTGTCAGCCAAGTTGCAGGGGGGTGGTTGGCTCCCATGGCTGCTGGGTCAGTCCCTGGAGGGAGCAATACTCAACATTAGGCCAGGCTTGTGTTTTGTAGGCAGCCTGCCTTCCCTCCTCCATTCCTGTACAAATGAATGGCTACCTGGAGTAGGAGCCCTCATCAGAGAAACACAGTTTTTCTAGAAGACATCAAAAAATCTCAAAAAAGTAATTAAAATGTAAATCATAAATGGCGTATTTTCTCATCTAATAAGCCAAGCAAACTAAAAAGTGTCACTAGGTCTCTTAAGTGCAAAGAAATTTGCCTCCTGTTCCTGCCAACTTTCCAGGGACCAGCCCCAGTATGTTCCACTGGAAGAAGGCCAAATCTAAAGACATTAATTTCTCATCTGTTTATATTTCTAACAATACCACTCTCTGACAAGATCACCACGATACAGTTAATCCACGTGGAACAAACACACTAAATTGCCACTTGTACTTCCAGCTCTCACTTCTGAAGTCTCTCAGCTAATGGCTCTCACTGTAGCACAAAGGTGACATTGTTCTCAGATCTTCATCCAAGGAAGATTTAAACCTCATGGAAAAGGAACCTCAACCAGTTTTGAGAACAATCAGAGAAGCTGCCTCTATCCACTGGAAGATGCACTACTCAAACCCAGAGAAGATGACACAACTGACAGAGTGACAAACAGGGCTGCAAAAGCCACATCACTGCCACGTTAAGCTTTGCAAGTAGAAGAGGAAGCTACTCACTCCCAGCACCTCATTTTCCTTGGCACCCCCTGGCAGGAAAAGTTCTGATTTTCACCAGTCCTCTCTGCTTGGTCCTTGCAAATTTGCTGCAGCACTTTCTCTATAATAATAACAACAGTACTGTGTACCCTAACACTCCCAGGTAGAGTTCTCAGTGTATTTTAAAGATCACAACAATCCCTGCAGGAAAAGGAATAATATACAGTTCATACAGCTAAAGACACTTGACTGTAGAGCTGCTGCATGGCCAGGTATGACATGACATGCTGAAGTTAAACTGTAGCAAGGAGCTTGTTTTAAAATGGCAAATTGAGAAGATGTGAGGAAATGCTGAGAAATATTCCTACAAGAGAAAAAACCTTCTCCAGCAAAAAACAATTTGGAATTTTAGCATGGCTAACAAAACCAAGAGTGTTTTTTTTTAAATTCTTGAACATTGTAACAGGACCAACAGTGTTACACCTTAAGAGGCAGGTATCTCAAGAGGAAAAGGCTCACTTAGGCAATACATTGATAACCTAACAAAGTAAGTCACAAAATCAACCTGCTACAAAACATAAACATCTCTCTTCAGCCAAGAAACAACCTGCAAGTATCCTTTCACTTTCCTTCTGAATGAAATACTGCAAGAACACAGCTTTGCCATTTTCAATTTGTAAATTACAGTGTTTTACCCTAGAAAGCACACATTACATATGCCTCTTAGAATATCCACCCTACAAACAATATCCAAGTATCTATTAGATTATATGGGAATTTAAAATAAAATCTGAGGCAAATCTTTCACTCAGCTAAGCAGAAGAGTGGTATGGTCTGAAAAGCTGAGGGAAACAACAGAAACTGAGACTGCTTTTATTCTCACTGATACTGCATAATTCAGCCAAGCCTTTTGCCCAGTGCATGCCCATAAACACAATTTAGACAGTAAGTTTTTACACTGGAGGGCAACATTTTCCTAAATCTGAAATCTCCTCCAGATAATGTCAAAAGTATGAAAATTGTTTTAGTTTAAAAAAATCATACATGCTGCTTTCCACGTCTTTTGCTACTGTTATCCATAGTTTCTGTTAAGTTTGTCTCAAATGTTTTATGTTTTGTTCAAACATATTGTTTAGCCAAACATAGCTTTTGCTGTGTTCAATTGAGGCTTGTTGCAGGGGGTGGTGATTGATTGTTTTTTACTCTGTAACAGTATTTTACATCCCTTCCTACTTGTTAACAGAAACTTTTTATAAACCATAATATTGAAGAACCCTGAGAGTGTTACTAAAAGCATCAGCCATGTGTTCACCCAAGCAGAAATCTGAAGGAAAGAATGTGGTGTATTGATTTTCCCCCGCCAAAACCTCCTTAAGTATATAATGCAATTATCGCCTCTGCGGTGGAGTCCGATTTGGCAGTTCTAATCAGCCCAGCTCCCAGTACAGTCAGGGCTGCTGGGTGACACTTGAGATCTGGAGAGTGTGGGTAAAAATAACCTCTGTTCAACAAGACATGACGAACACCAGACAGCTGAGTCACCTTTAAAATCAAGCCTGATTTTCTGTATTAATAGGAATTATCAAAGAGAGGGGGAATTATCAAATAGAAGGGGATAAAGGATTCCAAAAATGTGTCTGAAAGGTATCTTTTAATGAATATTCTGTAATGCAGTGAGCTTCCTTCTCATTGCTGCCACTGACATTAACATCAACATAGAGTGCTCAATCACCTTTGGGAAACCTCAGTTTCCTGTGGAGAAGCAACTTTTAATAAAATCTTCAACCTCTTTTGATAAAGTCTAATTTCTAAGCACCTGTTTCTTACAAAGCACTGCCCATTTATGAAGGCTTCCAGTATTAGCAGTGAAGTTAAAAACTGAGTCAGGCCCCAAGTCTGCCATGGAGCACATGCAATATGTGGATGCTGGTGGAAATAACACCAGAGAAAGTTTACAGCACATGAAACATTCATCTAACAGCAAACGAACCAAGCTGGTGGGCAAATACTACAAGTCCACTGAAGTTCAGTGATGTAACTGAAACCCTTGGGGAGAAAGTGTTTCAGGGGAACTTTCACGCTGATTTTCAGGATGAGCCTTCACCTTGGAAGCTTTCTATGAAGATTTTGAATAGAATAAGCACTGAGGCAGTAGGAAAGCAAAATAATTGACATCTGCTCGCCAAAATAAACCAAGGAGAAGGCCATTATTCTCCCTTTTCAACTAGCTCGGTGTGAAAGCAAAAGCAGGGCTCCGGGTGGCGCAGACAGACCCCGACAAGCAGAGCAACCAGCGAAGCTTCCCCAAAACCACAAAATCCCCGTGTCCAAGCAACCACTTCAGAGCGCCTCGAAGGAGGGAAACAAACAAACAAACGCAGGAAGGACGAGCGGGCGGCGATGTGCGGGAGCGCCGCGACCCCGGGCCGGCAGCAGCGGCGGGCGGGGGCCCGCGGCAGGTGGAGGGAGGGCTGAGGGCGGCTCGGCAGCCTGAGGGGAGGCAGCGGCCCGGGGAGCGTGCGGGGGGCTGCGGCGGGGGGGAAGGGGCCGCGGCGGGCAGGGGCGCGGAGGCAGCCGGGGGTGGATCGCTGCACTCACGGGCGAGTCGTAGGAGAAGGCACATTCCGTCTTGAAGACCCGGTCCCCTGACTTGGGCACCCGGATCGTGGGCATGTAGGGGACGAGCAGCTCGCCCAGGTCCCCGGCGGCCATCTGCGCATCGCCGCCGCGGAAGAGCGCGGCCCGCTGCATCCTCCTTCCCTCCCTTCCCTCCCTTCCCTTCCCTTCCCTCCCGGCTGCCCTCCCGCCCTCGCTCCCGGCCGCCCGCCCTCCCTGCCGAGCCGCTCTGCGCGGGCGATGGAGGCGGCGGGCAGCCGGGCCCGGGGCAGGGCGGCGGCGGGAGCCGGGCCCGAGGGAGGGCAGGGGGAGGGAAGATGCTATTTTTAATCCAATGGCAGCGGCAGCGGCACCAGCTGCGGCGGCGGCACTCGGGGGTCCCGGCGGGGGCGGGCGAGGGGCAGGGCAGCGGGGCGGGATCGCCGCCGGGGCCCCGCGTCTCGCCCGGACACCTTCGTGCCCAGCGGGGCGGCACGGAGACTTGGCGCCCGGTCTGACCGGGTGGCCCGGGGCAGGTTTCCCTCTGACCGGTGACACTCTTTTATACGCTCTGTTATTTATTTTTAAGCTTTTAAAGACTACATAAATATATCTATATACTATATATATATATATATATCTGTGTATGCATGTATATATGTATATATATACATATATGTGTGTATATATATGTATATGTAAGTATATATATATGTAAGTGTATATGTGTGTATACATATCTGTATATGTATGTATATGTGTATATATATATATACATATGTATGTCTGTATATATATGTGTATATGTGTGTATATATATATGTGTGTGTATATATATATCTGTATATGTCTGTATATGTATATATATGTATAAAATACACACAGTAAAGGATCTCTTCTCTGTATTTTCATTCTCAGCCCCCTCACTGTGGCACAGGTGTCTCACAAGGCTCTGGCAGGTCCCACCAGCCGTGCTGACAGCTGGGATGTCTCCACCTTCCAGAAGAGCAGGTTGGCGTGGGAATGCCCAGCCTGGGATGCCCAAGAAGCCTGTGGAGAGCCAGGAGCCAACTCCCAATTTCATGGCTTCAGGGGCAGTACTTCTGCCTTAAAATGCCCTTTTTTGGCCTTTGCTGTGTTTCTCTCTGCTCTTCATTTTGAAAGAATAATGTCAGAGAAGGGAGAAATAAGAGTGACCTTTGTAGGGAAAAAAATATTGCTGCTGTTTTCAAGCAGTAGCTAATAACTACTACATATGCCTGGCAGCAACAGCATTAAAGAAATGACCAGTCCATGTAAAATGAAGATGCATAGAGCAGATGAGTTGCCTTCCACCCATCATCCACAATATATCCAAGGACTCATTGATCACTTCCAAGGAGGTGATGTGACATTTGCTAGAACCACCTTTTATCTCAAAATTAAAATTTTCAAAAGGTGGTTCTAGGAAAATCTCAAAAACAAAATTTAAAAATGTTTGTACCCAATTATGAGCAGGCTGTGAGGATGAGCAGGGTAGCACAGTGTTCTCAGCAATTTTTACTACTGAAAAATCAAGTGTTGGGAACAGTGTGAAACATTGAGGGCAGAATGTGATGTCCATGGAGACTTACTGAAAAACAGACATTACATCAGACTTGCAAGCATCATTGGATGCTGGATAAAAACACTAATGCAGGGTCAGACAGGTTTATTTTACCTGAGGAGACTTTGTGCTTTTTTAATGGCTTCTCTTATTAATAACTCAGCATTTATAAACAATGAGAGCCATAAGACATATGAGCCATCTAACCTGAAAGACTGATTCTATCAAAAAGGGCAAGCAAAGCACTGATAGAAAATCAATGTCTTTCTAATGTTTGGCAGTGCCAGGAAACAGCAAACGAGGCAGGTTTTGCTTAAAATAGTCCATGCAGTCTTGCCTAATATAAAAGAATAGTTTTAAGTTTCAAATCATTAGATGATATGGGTTTAAATTGGACTTATTTCCTTTAAAAAGTAAGAATTTTGAATATGGACAGATAATTTAGAGTCACAAACTGTAAGAGGCACTTTCCATCACTTGAGAAATTTAAAACAGAGTACCATGGCCTGTAGACCCTGAGGAAACACATCCCTCTAGTGGCAAAAACCTGCCAGGTGATGAGAGAACTCTTCATATTCCCTCAAGAGGTGCCAGAAGTGGTGTGGAAGAACAGCTGCACAGGTCTGAAAATGCATGGCAGGGATGTGTGAAGGTACTTTTCCTACTTAGTTCATCTCCCACCAATTACCTGACACAAAGCACTGAGAAACAAGAAGCTAAGGGTTTTTTCTATCTTTCACTTAAAACTATAAACACTAGAAATCACAAAATGAAAACTAGTATTACCAGCTGGTTTCATGTACATGTGTTCTGAAGGAAAGGAGTGATTGTTGGCAATTGACACACAAAGCATTTTCACTGATTAACAGTTTTAATAGCTGTATTAGCTTAACTGCCACACAGTTTCTTTCAAGGTACTGGAATCAACACAAACACTGTTTATTCATTTCCATCAGCAAACAGCAGGGTGTCTGTTCCACAGCACAGTCACAATTTGTCAGTATGCACTGAAGACCTTGCACACTGCCCAAAAATTGTTTAATTATCAGGTGTGGCTTTCACAGAATTGTCAACAAGATTTTTGTCAGGTGTTTCATAATGGTACCAAGGCCCATCTCCCCGGTGTCTCATCAGTCTGCGTGCCTCCAGCTCCAGCAGCCTAAAAAAAAGTCAATAGACATCCTCAGCATGAAGTTTCTTGATGTTGAGCATTACTGACAAAGCAATGATTTTAGCATCAATGGTTTATAAATACTGCTGAAGCATAGGTAGGACCAAAATATGAAGGGTTCAGCTAAGACATGAGCTATTAAATCTTTTAATTTTGGTTGGGTTTTTTTTTCAGCAAGTCATTCCACAAAGGAGTAATAAAAATACTGGCAGTTTTATCACAGGTTCTTCTCTAAGCTGTGAGCATTAGCAGGGGCAAAAAGAGCTCCATTTGCTGATTCAGGAAGACAAAGACAGAGCTACACCTTTATAAATACCAAGTGTTTTGAAGACCCCCCTGCCCTTGGATTGTTCTGGTAACCTGAATCCTGAGAGGGCAGCGATAACAGATCCTGTGACTCCCACTCTGGCAGCAGCCAGGGCAGGCAGCACTCAGGGGACACATGAAAGCACTTTATGTCAGCATCCAGCTCCTCAGTGTGTCATGCAAAATCAAAGAGTCAGCTCCAGTATGGATCAGGATTTTAACCCCCCCAACTACAGAGCATACCTCAGCTCAGATTTCCTCACTTCCATGTCGAGCTGGGCCATGTCCTTCTCATAGTTCTTCTCAGGGGGGTCAAGTACATAACGAGCTATCCAGCGGGTTATGGGGTGCTGGAAAACATTAACAGCAGAGATTGTCTGTGCAATTCCCAAACAGAAATGTCACTTTGTATATTATCCACAGTCCTGAAAAGATGGCACGGACACCATGAGTGCTGCCATTCAAATCATAACAGTAAAGTTACAAACATGCACAACTATCTGTGAGATCAGAACCCTAAAAAGTCATATTTCTTTTGCAATTCTTAATGCCAAGATAACCTGCAGATGACTGTTCTACAGCAAAAATAAAATTAACAGAAGATGTAATTTATTTTCTTTCTGTTCCAAGTTCCTTAAACTGCCACAGTAATCACAGAAGTGGACTCCAAATCTTACTGTAATCAGCAACATTTCAAAATTCTGCTTCCACACAGAGGGCATTTCACTAGGAACAAAAGTCTAAATGAGTTGAAACAGTCACAATAATATTGCTGAATTCAATTACTTCCTATCAGAAATAAAACAGTGCTTGAAGCAAGAAGCCAGGGACTAATTTTAAGAAAATACAATTAAATTGAAACCACACGACCTTGAGTTTGGGATTAAAAAAATCTTCAATTCTAGATCCAAAAGTGTGTGTGATATGGGACTTTAAAACAATAGAAAGAAATGTCACTTTAAACTCCAGTTTCTTAAGACATTGTAGAAAAAAAATAAAGACAAAACCTGCATGGTATGAATGCAGAGGACTTTTCTTACTATTTAGGAATATTATAGAAAAATTCTTGGCATAGTGTCAGCAGTTTACTGCATACAGAGCATTTACATGTGCTTGTATCAATAAAAAGATTTCCTACAGCCTTTTACATGTTCCATAAAGCCACAAAAAAAGTTAACCAAAATCAGAACTGCAGTATTTGAATTTTACTACACTGACAGACATCATTGTACTCCATTCATTTTACTCCCAAAAGTATCAATCAAGAGAAAGGCTGTCCATAACATGTCCACCCTTTTACATGTTACACTCACTTTGTAGTATTCCCAGTGCTCTGGAACATAACCTTCAGGAATCTCTGCAAGTTCAGCTTCACCTGACAAAGAAAGGAGGAGAGGAATATTTAACTCTGTGATTATTTTCCAAAGCTACCCTATATTCTGCCTTTCAAATAAGGAAAAGATCATAATTCAATACAGAGAGTACTAAATCCCTCAGTGTGAGCTCTATTCAGAAAAATTGAACTTGCTATTTGTGCAGACACATCACACTGCAAGTATCTACTCACAGATTTTAAGTGACACACCAAAAGGGTAAAATTAGCTGCTGGACAGAATAAACAACTTGGATCAAGTCCACAGAAATACCCTTTAAAGTACAGGAGCTGAAAGCATGGACTTTTCTTGATTTCTCTATTAAATTAATTACATATCATTACAGCAGGAGATTTAACACATGTATTGCCAAGCAGAATTTCGGCATCTTTGCTAGATAAAAAGCCAGAGTTACAGTCTTGTTAAAGCAAGTTACTGAACTTCACTGATGTTTGAAAGACTGCTAGAAGAGAGAATGTTTTTTTTGGTTTTTTTTTTAATGTGAGAATTTTTTTTAAAAAGCAACAACTAAATCAAATATACTGGGAAAATTTTCTGTGTACTTATGCAATATCACTGTATTTGTTAGGCCTATTCCATGGTCTTCCAAAGAAAGAGCCCTAAAAGAGTGCTTTTTCTCTATCCAGCATGCTTAATTCCCATTTAATAACTTTGATGTACTTTGCTTAGCCCTGACAGAGCACTCACCAATGAAGATGTTGATGTATGTTAAGAGCACAGCCACTGGTATTCCCGTCAGGAATAAATAGTATCTCTGTAGAGGGATAAAAATGGTCAGTGTGGGAAACTCAGAACCCTAACAAAATTTACATGAGATCTGAAAATATGTGAAAACAGTGGAACAGCCAGTAACTCTGAGATTTGCATTTCTATGCTGGAAAAGGATGTTGTGTGTAAACACTTCTGATCGCAATGAGTTCATTAATGAACAGAGAACACAAAAGTGATGCTGTGTCAGCCCCTGAGCCCATTCAGGTCAGTTCCCATCTCCCAGTGAGGTCAGTCTGTGCAGCAGCAAACAGCAACACCTCCCCAAAATCCCTCAGCATCTTGGCATGGCTGGCTCCAGCTACAATCAGCACTGACAGCAAGGCAAGAATCCAACACCAGTGCAGCCTCTGTGGGCTCTGTAGCTGAGGAAGGCAGAGAAATGAGTCCTGATCACAAGAAGGGAGTTGTACCAAATCAGCTCTTGCTGCTTATAAAAGTATTTATCCAAAACCTGACTTTGGAGGGGTCAAACTCAGGTCAGACTTCCTAAATCTCACCTCTGTTGTGATTGGTGTAGGTAAGTGAAGGCAAACCCTGCAGCTGAGTAACTGATATGTTTCAAAAAGCAGGATGGAGCAGAAAGCATTTGTGGCTCATGCATATATGAACACAGACATGTAATTTAAGAATGCTACTACAGCATAATTTAAGTACCTATCACAACCTTTGCTATACAGCCAGTCTTTGAATTTCATCTGGCCCTGATTTTACAGCATATGAACAAAAAATTCTTAAAGAGGACCTGAAATTCTTGTTTATGTAAATACTGCCAGCCACATTTTAGATGCTATCACATAAACAACACAGGAAATTGTATTTTAGACACTCTTACACCATTTGCAAGTGATGTGCTACACTGAATGCAATAATACATTTGATTTTTAACTCACCAACAAGCTCAGAAATCGAGAATCATAAAAACTTGTTGCCTTGATGATAAACATTCTCTTCCCATGGTCACCACTGTGCCGTACAGGAACTGAAAATTGAACCAGAGTATAATGGTTTTGTACCCTATTGGTGCTTATGCCAGGACAAGGTCAAACATATGTGGGAAAGACCAAAAAAAAAAAAAAGAGTGTAAAACAGCAGCTGAATTTTCTGCAGTTCATCTGAAGTAATTTCTTATTTTGTTAACATGAATGTATTTTTTCTAACTATAGACAGAGGTCTATGCCCACCTGTAAGCACCAACACGTGAATCAGTGAATGTCACCATACAGGGCCGACTAAATGGACGACTACAAGGCCAGGAGGGTCGGCCTCCCACCCGTTTCCATCCTTTTTTCCCCAAACCCGGTAGTTTTCCATAGGAACGGGGACACAACGGGGACCTGCTCAGCCCCCGGCGCTCCCGTGGCCTCCGGGAGGGCACCTCTGCCCCGCTCCGCAAGGTCACCGGGCCCCTGCCGCCCCCGCCCCGCCGCTCCCCCGCCGGGGCCGTACCGAGGGTGCCGGGGAGGCGGGGGCCGATTCCGGTGATCCCGGTGGTCCCGGCGATCCCGGCGCTGCCCGCCCGCCGCGCCGCCCAGGCCGCGGCGGCCCGCAGCACCCGGCTCATGGCCGCCATGGCTGGGACTGGCACGGGGCGGGGCCGGCCGCGCCGCTTCCCGCCGAGGGGTGAAGCCGGCGGCCGCCATCATGGGAAAGGGCAAAGCCTTCCCAGTGCCCCCCGGCATGGAGGTGAAGCCGCGCAGGCGCCATGTTGGAAAAGGGCAGAGCTTTCCCTGCGCTCCATGTACAGCGGGAGAGCGCGGGTGAGGCCGGGCAGACGCCATCTTGGGGAAGGGCAGCTCCCGCCCCGTGCCCCCGGCGCTGTGGGAGGACGCGGGGCGATGGCGGCGGCCGCGGCCATGGCCGCGCTGGGCCGGGGCCTGACGGCCGCGCTCCGCCTGCCCCGGGCTCGGCCGGGACTCCCCGGGTACGCACCGCGCTGGGTACACTCGGGCTCAGGCGCGGAGGGGCGGGCGCGGTTCCCGGGAGGAAGGAGAGCCTGTGGCGGGAGGCGGGTGTCCGTGTGTCCCGTGTCCGTGTGTCCCGGCTCCGCCAGCCTCAGCGCTGCAGTGTGGTGTATGGCCACAGGCAGCGTGTAAGGGCAGCACCAAGCGGCTCCCTGGGCCTGTAGAACCTGCAGGCATTGTGCTGGTGCGTTTTGTGCTTTGCCGGGTGTCCACAGGTTTTGCCATTAAGGGCACGGGGGAGGGCGTGGATTCTCCCTCTCTGGAGCCACCCCAAACCCACCGGGACGCGTCCCTGTGTCACCTTCTCCAGGTGACCCTGTTTTGCAGGGGTGTTGGACTGCATGATCTCCGGAGGTTCTTTCCAATGCTAAAAGTTCTGTGCTTCTATACTGTACTCTTGTACAGCGTAGCTCAAATTTATTCCTTAATTTTTAATTGCTTATTATCTCTAAGTCGAGAAAATTGATAATTAGATGAGATGAGGGGGAGGAGAAAACACCAAGATGACATCTTTGTGACTAACCAAAACTGCTTTTTCCCCACATGCCGTGATCTATCTGTAGAACCTGTGCTTTTGTGAATGAAACAAACATTCTCATTTAGCAGAATATTATTTTTCCTTACATACATAGTTTTCCTTCTAACTTTTATGCAGGATGGCACTGAATCTGTACCACAAGAACCTACCAAAAATTGAGACCCTCCGCCAGGTGAAGTTCCTGCACACAACTGTGTCTCAGAGAGGTCTGGAGGAGTTTTTTGATGATCCAGGAAACTGGGGGGAAAAAAGTGTAAAGTCTGGTGAGTTATATTTAGCATTTCTGATAGTGAGATGAAATCTGACCTGGTTTTTGTTTTGCATTATAGGGAGCATTCATAGCTGCATAAAATTTATTTATCTATGTATATGTACATACATCCACTTGTGTATTTTGATGCCTGTTAAATTTTTAGTGTATATTCAGTGTTTATGAAAGCAAATGGCAATTGTGCAGCAAAATGTTTTGCTGTAAATCCTCTGCCTTGCTCCGAAGTGAGAATGTATCCCAGAAGAGATGTGCTTTGATGAAATGTAAGTACTATGGATGAAAACTAGTTCAGTGTCGAGATTCATCTGACAGCTTTCCGTATTCCCAGCCTTTTACAAGCACAAATAAACACTGCATATAATTGCCTTTTTGAATTGTATTTTAGAAGCAAAACTGAATATCCTCAAGGATGGCTGTCCAAGCAGTAATATTTTAAAAGTGGTCTTTATACTGTTGTGTCACCTGAGCCTAATAGAACCACTTTTTATTTTCCAGAATAAGAGAACTTTGTTTCGTTCTAAATGGACGACTACAACTAATTAATGGTGGTTTTTTATCTTTTACAGGGGATTCATGGAATGTAAAGCAGCTAAGGGGCAAGAGTAGTGAAGACTTGCACAAACTTTGGTGAGTTTTAGTGAGGAAGCTTCTGATGAACTCATGATCCAGTAGCTTTAGTCTGGCATAGAGCCAGCTTTGGGCTTGGAGCAGCCCTGGTCCTGGCCCTGCTCAGAGCACAGAAGCTGCACTGCAGGTGGCTGTGGGACAGCTGTGTCTAGTTCAGAGGGCTCAGCTTTGGTACAAACCCTCTGGGGTGGTTTGAGCGGGACCCACTGGGTTGTCAGTGCCTTTTGGTGGGGTGGGCACTTCATTCCATCAGGGTGCTCAGGCCTGCGTTTATTCTGATTTTGGAAGTTTCTGAAGCTGGAGGTTGCATTGCCACTGCAGGCTGAACTTAATCATTATTGTGACCAGCTTCTTCCTTGCTTTGTCTTGTCCTTCTCATGTGTACATGTGAGAAGAATCTGCCTCTGTACAGGTAATGGAAAACAACTTAATGTTAAACTCTTCCCTCCTAAGCCCTCTTTATTCCAGACTAAATAAACCTGTCTCCCTCATTCTCCTCTTTTGTTCCATTAAATGAAGCCAGCACAATTTGGGATTACAGATAGTTAGTGAATAACTGCTTAGTTATCCCAAAGTGATTTTTGAATTACTGTGCTTTCTGCTCCAGGTATGTTCTGCTGAAAGAAAAGAACATGCTCTTAACTCTAGAGCAAGAATCCAAACGACAACGCAAGCCTATGCCAAGCCCAGAGCGCTTAGAAAAGGTACCTTTCTCATAATACATAAAAACTGTAACTCTTAAGTAAAACTGCTGAAAAATCAAGTGTTTGTAAACTTGTTAAAGACCTTTTATTTTTTAATTATTTCCTTGATTTTAGTGTATGCACTAACTACTCAAGTCATAATTTGGTCAAGGCAGCTTTCTCATTGTCCAGTGGGCATTGCTGGGGCTGTGACCAGACTCCAGTGAAAACTAAAATAATCAACAACCACTACAAACCATAAGCAAATCTTCTGTTTGCTTCTCCTTCTTCCTTCTGACCCCTGCCTCAGAGCTTCCTAAACTTCTGCATCAGCATTGGATCTGGTTTATGCATCACCCAGCTGGTCTTTAATCAGGCTGTCAGTCATTTCATATCTGTCCTGCTGTCAAATTAGATTTTTGAAGCACCCATTCCTTACTGTTCTAGTACACAGGCCCTGCTGAGAGAACTCATGATCAAACTCCAGCATGTTTTACCTTTGTTTTCCCTTTAAATTTTGTCTTTGAGATCTT
Organism: Emberiza elegans; assembly: GCA_024865655.1. Lineage (NCBI taxonomy): Eukaryota > Metazoa > Chordata > Aves > Passeriformes > Fringillidae > Emberiza > Emberiza elegans. The sequence continues at coordinate 6,993,015 of JALJVW010000149.1, read as the reverse complement.
TTAAATTTTCAGCATTGTTTTTTGTTGGTGCATCCTGAAACTTTTTACTATTTCCAGGTAGAAACATCTATGAAAAATATAGACTTGGTTGTCAGAGAAAGAGAAATTGCTTTGAGGCTTTTACAGACGGGCCATGAAAAGCCAGTCCCTGGCGAGTGGAGACACGACTTCCTGGGACGCACCTTCTGGTATGGAAAACCTTCTGGTTTAATGGCTGAGTTTTTCTTGTGGTGTGTCTCTCTCCCAGAAAATCCTTATCTAATCAAGGAGGGATGCATAGACTGTACAGAACACAGGAGATAGTTACAAACCAAGCCAGCAGGAGCTGGAAATAAATACCCACATACAAATTCTGCCATCTCCCAGACCACTTTATCACTGTACTTCAAACCAAGAGAAACTGGTAAAATCCTAGAATTAAAACAATGTGTATGTTCTGTAATCATTTTTATCTGTCTCCAATAGGTACAGTTACAAGGAATGGCCAATACCATGGCACTTGAACAAAAAGCACAAAAAGAAGAGATTTTATTACTTACCTCATGTGAATCACTTCATCAGGTAAAAAGATTATTTTGACATTGAAAGTTATCTTCTGATCTGTTTGTGTCCTTATTCCAATTTAAAAGGACAAATAGTTGTAATCTTTCAGTTTTCAGCTACTAGACTGAAAATTAGGCTTTTTAAATTACACCTTGCTCTGTTTCTTTTTTTCTGTTCCCACATTAGTTACTAAGGTACATGGTTATGTAGTGGCACTGTAGAAGTAACTTCAAGCGTAGAATATCAAAATCCCAGAGGAGGAGTAAAAATATTACTCTGCAGGCTTTTTTACTTATCAGAAGCAAATGAATACTGAAGTTGTTAATCACTGAGAGCCTCTATCTGATTGGGGGAAGCTCATTAAAGTGGTCTCAAGCTGGCTGGAAATGAACCACACCAACTTCTCTGTTTCAGACTCAGACTTGAAAAAACCTTACGGAAAAGGGCAAGGCAGCAAAATCTGGAAAGGACAAGGAGGAAGGTCTTGGAAAGGAAGTTCCCTGATGTTGCTGTGAAATCCCAGAGCCAGTAGCAGGCTGGAAGAGCAGTGCAAGGAACTGGTCAAGTGTCTGTGGAACATGAATCATGTTCTGGATCCACAAACAACTCCACTGAGCATTCCAGAGAGTCTCCATCTTTTTTTGTTTTTAATACAACATTTGACTTTAATTAAACTTATGATCTGGAATTAAAAAGCAGCTTTGGTACCTAACTCAAATAATCTGTTCTCTCAGGTTTTCAGGAACAAATGTTGTGTTAGCCAGCTGTTACAAGAGTGAGAGATACATTAGGGACAGTGAAGAGCAGCCACAGAGTGCCAGCTGACAGTAACAAGTGTAGGGGTAATATTTACCTGGTTTAGTTTAACAAATATGCATTAAAACCAGACAGAAACATGAAAGCATCTGAAGCTCACAGATGAGCCATTTTCCTGAATATTTTCCCTGAGTTACAGGTAAGCTATGCAAGGTGTATTTGCTCTCTGTATAAAGACATTGGTAAATAGGCGCTTCAGACTGTTAGGAGGAATTTTTTCCACTGCTTTAAGTCTGGCTTCTTAGAAAGTATGAAATACTCAGCATGGGAACTTCTAATACAGTTGCCCTACCTTGATTTCTGTGACAATTCAAACACTTGTACAATGCTTTTTTGCACAGTGCAAGATGTTTGAAAGAAGGCTGCAATAGTCTTCTATGAAATTGAAGTAGGTACTGCTGTTGCTCTCAGCTGATGGAAACACCTTCACCTTTCACTTCAGGAAGGCTTTTAACTCCACATGTGGTCATCTAGAAATCTAGATTAAAGTCACAAATAGCAGTCTTTCAGGAAGCAAATGTGCTCAGCAGTATGATCTGGTAAAACACTGCAAGGGAACTAGTACTGTTTCCTGTATCTATCTCCAGCATTTGGACCTTCACTTTCTCCTCTGCATCACACAAAATTCCCAGTTTAAACTCAGAATCTTTAGTGTGAGAAAACCTCCAGCAGTGTTTTGCTCTCCCTATGCTGCTGGAATATTAGCAGATATTACTACTGTAGTGCAATTCTTTTAAAAGAAACAGAAGATAAAAACTGGTTGGGCATAATGAAGTCTAAGCATGCCACAGAAGGAAAGCCTAAAATCACCACCCCCTGCAATGCACTGAGGTAGCAGCTATGTTCCGTGTTCCACCTGAATGGAAACTGGACTGAGTCTTTTTCTTCCACAATGACAACAGCTGGTGACTTTGCAGTTTGCCTCATTGTCAACAGCTTTGAAAATCTGATCAAGCAACTTTGTCTAAAGAGCAACTCAAGATTTTCATGATAAGACAAAAGCAGATTGGTTTGATAAATTACTTTATTATTTGGAGGTAATGTGAAACTTTTCAAATAGAGGCCTCATAATTATTTACCCACAAGATCTTTTAGGATACAAAAATGTAGCAGTACTGTTTATTTTTTTTTAGATCAATTAAATGCTATTTGGTTTTCCACAGCTTTTGAGATAAGGAGCAAAACTTCATTATGTCCCAAAACAGATCATCACACCATTGTAAATTAAGCTTAAAAGCAACATTGAGCTGCGTCCTGACAGCCAATTCCTGCTGAAAAAAAGTCATCCCCATTCCTGTGACCCTGAGTGCACCTTCCCCCTGCAAACACAGGCACTTACAGACCCTGCTGGGAGGCACAGGGGGAGCCACACAGCACTTGGGGCTCCCTGCAGAGGGTCAAACCACACACTGAAAGCTTCTGACTCTGCTCCCAGTCTTGGAGAGGCAATTCTTTGTCTCAATTTCCCTGTCCTGAACAGGCTTTGCTTCTCACCAACATCACAAAGGCATTAAATACATTCTTAGACGTCAGGTGGAAAGCATTGCTTGCTTACTGAAATGAAAATGCTCCGTAATAAAAAAATTAACAAACCAGTGCTTAATATAACATTCACTCCATGGAATGTAACACTTCTGTGATACAGTAAAAGTTTACACTAAAATCAACTGCTGAATACAAACTTTTAACTTTTAAAACAGCAGAGTAACTTCTCTGCAAGTACTCACAAAGTTGCTCAAATATAAAAGACCAAATTTTATTTTTTAGGAGAAAAATAAGAGCAATTTAAGGCTAAAGTACCAGCAAGGAAGACTAGTATGTGAAAATAGACAAGAAATTAGACAAGAAATAATTAATAAATAAGCACAGGCATTTGCAAGGTTATGCCTCTATCTATTAGCTAACCTGTAAAGCTGTTCCCAGGAAAAGATACTAGAGAAAATAGACATTTATACAAAATTATAAAATGCTTGTTACAGGAATTATTGCTTTACAAGGGACGTAAACATCCTTTTTCTATTATAGTACCAATTAGGTTTCTGAAAATTTCTAATTTTGTTAAAATGGAACTTGAATTATGCAAAAAACCCAATATAAACTTCCTACAAAAAGGAGTCCATCCCATTCCTGAGTATGCTAAAGCTATAAAACAGAAGGAGCACCGAGCAGGCAGCAGTTTTCACAGTAAAGAGGTCTAAGGACATTTTCTTTCTACACACTGTTTCCCTCCTTCTTCATATTCTTGTTTAGAAATCCACATTTGCTGGAAAGTACCCTAGAAAAATAAAGAAACAAAAGCAACACACAATGAAAAAATACCAGAACACAAATGATTTTTAATTAAAACATGATTAGCAGGTTTTCCTAGGAGGGAAAACAAGCAAGTCTTTACATTAAATGAAGTATTAGGACTTGACTGCTTAACTGTCTTTTCCTTGAGTTTTATTGCTAAAGGATTCAACTCAAGACAGGAAGTGCAGCACCAAATGCTGATTCCAGTCTCCCTTTCCCATGATGATAAATTAACCCCTAAAAAGCATTTCAGTGCTCAGTAACTTGTAGAATTAACCTCAGGAATATGATGCAGAAACAGGTTTGCTACTTTCATGGTCTACTAGATAAAGTCTAGAGAAAGTACATGTATTTCAAGGTTTTACCTTGCCATTAAAAATGGGAGAACATGGCAGGATATGTTGTCACTGGAAACACTCACACCTCTTTTTAAAACAGATTCTCTTCCCCTTACCATGAGGATAGCCAAGATTATGACTATGTAGCACAGACTCAGCAATGCACACTTCTGGGCAGTCAGGTGTCTGGTGGCAGTGCCATTCTGCACAGCAACACAGTGACACAGGTCTACTAACCAAGGAAGCCAGAATGGAGCCCCCAATCCATGAGCTGAACCTCCGCTCCACAGTGGTGTTGTTGGCTATCAACTTCAGGCGCATGCTCTGCACAGAGAAAGGGCAAATGTCACACAAATGTAAGCTGGTGACCCTCAGTGACAAGCAGCACAAGGAACCTGCTGTCTATACCAATATGCAGCTGAAAAAGGTCCATTTTAGTACATCTGCAATACTGCTCATCTGCCCTGCATTTACAATTCAAAACAGCCACAGTGGAACAGGAAATGTGGTTTTTACCTTGTCTCCCAACAGCAAAGGGTTAAGGCAAGGAATGGGGCAGGTGGAGAGCAATAATATCATAGTGTACAGCATCATCTCCAACACTGCACTGGGACTAAAATGACTTATATTGCTAGCCTTAAGTCATCTAGTTTTATTTGGATCCATTCATTCCTTTTGCTTTCAAAATGCCTTACAGCAATAAAATCTTTGAATTTCAATGGGCTTCTCCTCAGCTATTATAAGCAGTGAATACATTCCTCAGTTTCTCCGAACATTCATCATTTTAGAGTTGTCCCAAGCAGAACACTTTTGCTGGAATACTAAAATTCAAGAAATATCATAATCTGTATCTACTCTCAGATGCAAGGTATCAATACTTTCTTCAATATCAAGTGATTTTAAAAAATATGTAAGTATGTTACTCATAGACAAAACCCGGTGATTTAGGTTGTCTACAGAATCAAGGAAAAACAATTGCCACAAAGTGACCTCAGGCAGAATGACTGAATGTGCCTCAAGTTAGTGAGGCAACACTTCAAAACAGAGACCATCAAGCGAAATACTGGCTGTTGCTTGGGGACAATTACAGACCTTAGGATCATCATCTGAAAGCAAGAGTGGAGCAGCAAAACACTCAAGGAATATTGGAGTTTATTCTGTATGAAACTCTTCAAGAATTCTTTCTTTTCTTTAGAGAGGGAAGTTACTTAACCCTGCAGAAATCTGTTCAGCTGTCAGGTTCCTAAGAATATCAAAGCCACAATATCCTTGTGTACTTATATGGCAGAAAAGTAAAATGTTAAGTACACAATGCAGTAATGGAAAGTGTTGTTTTACCGGTGGGGTTTTCTGAGACAGCTCCCTGTTCAATCTGTCTGTGAAACTCTGTATTAGAGTGTTTCCTCCTGCTACAATCACACTGCCATAGAGACCCTAAAAAGAGAAAAAAAAAACAAAAAACCTGGAGCTTTACCTTGGAAATCATTCTGAAAACAGTTCTTTCTCACAACAGAGAGGGGTGGCACGAGAATGTATAGTCAACAACAACAAGGCAACAGTATTACCTCTCCCAATTCAATTTATTATTTAATCACTTAAAAATATTGCAAGCCAGCTTAATATTAAACTACAAAAGGAAGGCAGAAGCCATATGTTCTACATGATTTTACTGAACAATTTCTACTATGGAGAACCCTCAACCTGTCGATCTTCTCTGTATGCAAATTGTTGAGCTTTTTACAGCTGAATGCAACCTCAAAAGAAAACCCCACAGCCCTGCAGCACTTTTCTATCTCACTACTGCTGCAGTTGGTGAACACACACCATGGCCCATCCCACTAAGCCCTCCTCACACTCTGGTTAACAGCAAAAATGTTGAAAGAACATTCATGCAATCTGTATCAAACTGACACCTGACAGCACATTAATTTTAAAAATAATGTTTTCCTTTAGAACATTTCCTCTTTATAAATTCCATGTATGTTCTAAACATAACGATGCCTAAAAATTCTGAAAATAACACTCCAAGTTACAAACATAAATGCTTATCTGAAGCCAGTCCAATCCAAATTATGCAGTGCCAGCCACAAAATCTGTGCATCAGATTTTTAAATATGGGTAGAAACAGTAAGAAAAAGGTCCTAATTTAGCATTTTGTAAGACAAAACACTAATGGTACATATCCCTATATAGAAATACATAATACTTACAGAATTATTCTAACATATTTAGCATTATCCTAGGAAATATCTTCACTGTTACTGTTCTAGTCCCAAAAACATGTATTGGCACAGAAATATCTATGCCTTAAAATACTGCCTGCCTGAATGGCACTTACCGGCCTGATATCTATATCACACATTCCAACGCTTGTTGTGACAACGTGGCTCACACCCAGCATCGTGTTACCAGATAAACCCTGCAGGAAAATTAGGAATCTACACATCACTGCTTCAAGAGAGCAAGGCACAGAAAAGCCCTGAATGAGCTGAATTTTACCAGTGTTACTGGGGAGGGAGCTAACCATTTTGTTAGGGAAGGAACAAAAATATCCCTATTTTTCCAGTCAGCTCATCACCACCCAGTTTGAACATTTCATCCTTCCCTTCCCCAGCCATAATTCAAGACAGGCAAATTCTACCCCCAGGAGAACCCTACAGTGCAAATACATCCAAATAACAAGATTAAAAACGTTATACAAAAGAAAGCCATGTGATAGCCCAGTCATGTAGAACCTTCCAGTCATAGCTATCACAGTGGTTTTACCTTTACATTGGAAGGGTCAAACAATCCCTCGGGAATTTTCAGACGCTCAGCACCAAAGTCACAGTTGTAGCCATTGGGGAACTCGTAATGAACTGTTGGCATCTGTGCTGCCACCCTGGAGCATCAGACAGAAAGCAACACATTGAAGCGCTCTCTAAACAGGATGTCAAGTTATCTAAGCAGTGTTATAAACCACAGTTCCAATGGGAATACTGTGATTCATAAGACTTACATTTCCAATAATATTTATTATGATCTCATCTTGGAATACTCAACAAAAAACTATCATGTGGGTATATGCAGTACTCCTACTTTCATCAATCATCCATTTTTAGATAAAGCCTTCTTCCATATCGAAACCAGCAATAGCAGTGAACAGGCTGAGCACCACACACACACAACTGGTAACTGATTTTACAAGAAAGAAGAAAGTAACATACTGTTCATCATAGGTTGAATCTGATACTTGGAGGACAGAAGCCTGGAAGTCCTGAATGACACACTGTGGAGTTAAAAATAACATGAATTTATATGAATTTTAATCTTCAGTTTTATAAAATTTATAGAATTGGTACTAACTTTTCAAAGATTTTTCTCATTCTTCAAGAGAAAATGCTGATATACTTGCAAACAAAACTTATTTATGGAACACTCAGGGAGGTGAGAGCAGGAGGAATGACCTACTTACATTACACATGTAGTTGTGCCAAGACCTGGTGACCTGGGGTAACTTCTCTTTTCTCTTCCAATTTGCTGGCGACCCCTCACGGACTGCCTCCTGAGATTGTAGGGTACAAAGTCATCAGGTAAATATTTAAGCCTCTCCCCAAGACATCACCTACTAAATAAAGTTATTTTCCCACCTTTGAAGCAATCATATATGGAGGAATTATCTCTACGTTCATTTCCTGAAACAACTCCCGGCACTGCATAGTGATAAAGTCTCCTGCAAGTGGTGATTTTACAATACCTGGAAGGCAAAGAGGGGATCCAAAATAAAAACCAAAACAACTAACCTGGAAACTATCCAAATCATGAACAGACTCTCCCAACTATTTGTCAGTGAACACTATTAGGGTTTTTTTTCCTTTTTAAGGGGGCACAGAGATGTAAAAGTAGTAACACAACTGTGCAAGCAGAAATCACTCTAATCACTTGACACTGCAGTGCTGTTATCCATGAAAGTTTATACCTTGCTGAAGCACATATCCATCATGCACTGGAATAGCAGTGGTGTGTGTTGCTCCACTATCCAAGATGAGACCTGTAGATCTCCCATTAGCAAAACTAGTCAAAGTGATTAAGGAAAACATTGTAATTTTCACTTTAAAAAAAAAAAATGCTGTCGTACAATTAAATCATGACTAGGAATGAGGACCCCAACATGTTATTCCTTGCCTCTACAAAGGGATTTGTCATTTTCCAGTGTGTACCATCTTTCTGTGAAGTGCACAGTGTCATAGAGAGAGCAGCATTTAACTTCCATCTGTGAACTAACTCAGGCTTTGGAGGCACAAGGGTGAGACTTCATGCCACTGCTATGCCGTAAGCTCTAAGTACATCCAACTCATTTAGACTCAAAGCTGGAAACATATTATTAGTTAAAATAATTACAAATATTCTTCTTAAGGCTATGAAAACATCAGGCTCTAATTACCGTATTTAGTAGTGTGGACACCACCATTTCAGGTCTGTAATATTCTTATCCAGAGTATACAATGGAAAAAAACCATAATAAAAAAAAAAGACTTTGACCCCAAGGACAGAGTCAGATTGGGAGAACTTCAAAAATGAGATCTAATGTCTTAAAGTTCAGAAAATGCATTTGTTTACTTCCTCCCTGCATCTTTATGGAAAAAAATCAATCTTATAAAAGCTAGGCATGCTGTTATACTTGGAATTTCCTGGAAAAAGTTTACCATAATTTCCTGGGGGGAGGAAAATAAAACCATGCAGTGAAACATTTCAAAGGATACGCTGTCAGAACAGCAGTTTTACACAAGAAAAAGGCCGGGATGTTGTAGTGTTCAAACATCAATTCCGTCAGTTTCTCACGCTTTGCCCTGGTATTCCACTAAAAAATAATAAACCCAAACCACAAGGAAGTGACCAAAAGGAAGCTGTGTTTGCACACTAATAGATTGCTAACACAATAAAGAAGTGATTAGAAAAACTGCAGCCACAGTTTCCAATCATACCAAAATTCTACATAAATGCATTTCTAGTAATTTCCTTCTTTACAACGTTTTTCATTCCATTTATACTACAATACATCAATGCTTATCTGTCACACAAAAGTGCTACACACCTTTCATGTTACAATACATTTCTACACTTCTGCAGCTCTTTCAGTGTCAGGTTCACAAAGAACTCTCTAAAGCAAGCACCCTGCCTTTCACAAGGGGGAAGATACATGAAGGAACTTGCCCAGTGGGAAGAAAAATAAATCCAGACTTTCCAGTTCCCAAAGTACCTTTCTACAGTTCTACTGTAGTTGTGATTAAGCCAGGATATATCTGAAATATTCAGCACATTACTGAAAATGTGAAGTTTTTTCCAAGCCAATACAAGAAAGTAAGATGAGGTTTTTAAGGAGAATTTCAATGGGAATGTCTCTATTCAGACACCCACTGAGCCATCAAACAGCCACTGCAAATTCATCCACACTCCACAAGCTGAGATTCAACACAAGGGAACAATGAAATTCAACAAAATCCTTTTCATAAGTTTTTTTTAAAGAAAGGCATCACTTGTGTATGGCATGTCTACCTCTTCTACTCTGACTTCAAGATCTGCCTTCAAACACTGAGCATTTTAAAATGACAGAACCCTTGTCCAGATTTCCCCAGAAATTTGTATTCATCCACTTCAGCTGCCTTACAGGACAACTTACAGAAACAAAGACAGAAAAATTAAAACTTCTCCATTACAAATATTATTCTGTGTCACTTAATATTACTTGTAAAGCTGAATAAAGCAAGATTCTTTTATGGCTTTTTATTAAGTGTAACTTAATATATAAGACATCCAAACATCTTTTTTCTTTTTATTCTAGGCAGTAAAATTTCTTTTTTTAGCTTTTGGCTTCTTTTCAGTAAGTGAAAAACAATAGTATATTGTAAATACTTTCTAATACAACTCATACGAACTATTTCAAATTGAGGGTTTTCCAGAAGCTGTCCAAGTATTGTAAAATTGTCATTTCTGTAGCTACGTTTTAGCACTTGTCACCCACCAGCTTGTCACCTTGTCAGGCTTATCCAGGACTAATGTTTACAGAGTTATCAAAAACACTTATCAATATGCACAGCTGCTTTTACTCACTGGTGCTTCAGACATAAGGACAGGATGCAAACTTGCTTCAGATTTAATATGCATCTTGTAAGTGTGATCCAAAATTGCCTGGAAACTATCCCAGTCTTCAACTAGAACAACATTGAGACAAACAGGTTAGTTACTTCTAAGTTTTGTTTCATTTCATAAACACATAAAGGCTTCCCAATTTTTCCAATTTAGTTTTTTGCATAGAGCTGTTCAATCAAAAGCTCAGCAGACACATACCTCCTCTAACCGATCTGCAGAGTTCTCTTCCTCCACAACCACCAATGACTTCAACAATTACACTGAAAGCCCACTAACACTGAAAACCAACCACATCTCCAAGCAATTTATAAAGCAGGAATCTGTTCTTACAGCCTCTGTTGCTGTACAGAACATCTGTCAACACAACCGTAAGTTCCTGTGGCCTGGCAATGCTATCTTTTTTTAAATCAGGTAGAAAAAGACAAAAGCACCATACTCATTCCATTTTTTAAAGGTGAAATGGCTTCCATATTCTCCCTTGGAACTCTCAGGGCATTAGTGTCTATGTAGTAAGTCGGGCCCCCTTGTTTGCCTTTGTCACCATCTATCTCCATCAGAGTGCTCCCATTGTCCCTTTCTAGCACCACACCAATGGCTGTTGGAAAATCCACCTGCAAGGCAAGAGGCAAGCAGTGTATAAGGATCAGTAATGTTCTGCAAGTTGGTGTTTTTCTCATAAATTCAGAAGTTTCTTTACACAATACAGTCAGAACAAACCCCAATGTATTCGGAAGGGTTGTGACTCACAAAGACGACTTTTTAAGGCATAAACTCATGTTGAATTTCCATCGAGGCACAGATTCTCTCACCTTTGGGCAGTCCTCGCCTGCATAGCCTGCTCTCACTGTGTACGAGCCAATGTCAAAAACCAGAGCCCCAACTTCATCTGAAAAGATTGTTAATAAAGAATGGTTATTACACTCTTCTGCAACCCTGATCTTTCCCTGCCCACTGCCTGCTTTAATGGGAAAGCAAGACAAGCAAATCAAGGGATCTTTTACAAAGCAAGGACAAACTTCTCTATTCACAACTCTCACTACCAGAGCTATTGGAAAACTGCAGACAGGCTTTAACTGGGGCATTGAAATCCCTCCGTTTGGCATAAGGAAGCGAATTTTAGTAAAGAGGAAAACGTAGTAGCAGCTAAATGGATCGCAAGATAAAACTTTCAAAAAGTTCTAATTTAACAGTCACAAGAAGCCAGGCGAGCGCAGAGCCCCCGCGGGTGATGAGGATGAGGAAGGTGGGACTGAAAACATCAACCGTGTGAGGGAGGGGAGCGCCCATCCCTACGGGCCCGATCCCTGCTGAACTAATGCACATCCTAAAGGAAACCTGTCGCAAACGATCGGGTGTCACAGGGGGTGTGTGCAGGGGCTCGGGGGAACCACACCCGGCTCCCAAAGAGCGGGGACCATCTCCGGACCTTGGCACGGCGGATCCTGCCCAAGGCCGCGGTGCGAGCGGTCCCCGGCGGAGGCACCTCGGGGCCGCCAAGGACACACACAACATAAACAACATAAACAAGGCCCGCCGCCGCCTCCTCCTCCTCCTCACGCGTGGGACACGGAGGGGCCGCGGCAGGGCCGGGCCGGGCTGAGGGAGGCGGGAAGCGCCCGCCGGGGCCGCACGCGCCGCCTCGCGGGGCGGGGGAGGGGAGGGCGGCGCCGGACTCACCTCCCCCGTACACGCCGCCGCTCATGGCTGCCGCTGGGCCCGGCCCCGCCGTCCGCCGTGCCCGCGCCGCGCCGCCCGGCCCCGCTCCCCGCCTGCCGCGGTGTCCGCGGGCCCAGCGCTCCCCGCCCGCTCCTCTCGCCGCCGACCCAGCAACAAAAGCGCCCCGGCCACGCTCCCCGCCCGCGGCGCGGCCCGACCCGCAGCGCCGTCGCCCGCCCGCCAATGGCAGCGCCGCGCGGGCAGAACCGGCCAATCGCGGCCGGTGGAAGGCGGGGCCTTGCCGCGGACAGCCAATCCTGAAGCCGGACGCGGAGGGCGGGCAGGCGAGGGAGTGCAGGGCGGGGGGGCGGTATGAGGGAAGCGGCGGCGGCGGGAGGGGACGGGGAGAGGGCCGAGGAGGCGGGGGTTGAGAGGAGCCGGGCAGGTGAGCTGGGGACCGGGAGAGGAATCACAGAATGGCTCAGGCGGGAAGGAAATACAGTGGATCCTCTGGTCGGACTTCCCAGCGCCAGCAGGGTCGTCCCAGAGCACGTGGCGCAGGACTGTGTCCAGAGGGTTCTGGGGTATCTCCACTAAGGGCGACTCCACATCTTCTATGGACAATTAGTTCTAGTGAGCGGTCATTGCCCAGGAAAGTTCTGTCTCGTGTTCAGGTGGAACTTCCTGTTCATCAGTTTCTGCCCGTTGTTTCTTGTTCTATTGCTCGGCACCACCTGAGAAGGGCCTGATCCATCCTTTGCCGACATTGTTGAGGTTACCCTCTCCCGAGGCTGAGGAGGCTCTGCTCCCTCAGCTTCTCCTCATGAAACTCTCCAGTCCCTTCATCATCCTCCGCTAAGCGGCTCCAGGAGCGCCCTGTCCTCTTGTATTGAGCCCAGAACTGGACGTGGGGAAGGCTGCCGGGTTTGCTGGAGTGGGGAGAGGGGGCTTGTGAATCCTGAGGGCTCGCAGGGTGAGCTTGCTGCCACATGAGGAGTGAGCATCGGTACTGTGAAAAGGAGCCGCTGCTCCTGGGCCTTCCCCAGTTCCACCTGTCAGGATGCTGTAACCTGGTGGGATCAGCCTCTTCTCCTGGGTAACCAGCGACAGAAACAGAGGATATAATCTCAAACTGTTCCAGACACAGTTTGGACTCAGTCTCAGAGATCTTTTCCAGCCTAACTGATTCTGTGATTCCCCTGCTGCTGTCACTGCTCTGTTGGGCTCTTCCACTGAGAATAAAAAGCTTTTGAAGCCTGTCTTGATAACCCTGCCTCGTGTGGTTCCTTTCTTGCTTGGGGCAGAGCCCTGGTCCCCGGGGCTGGTGTGTCCCGGAGCTGGGCAGTTCAGCTGCCAGTTTTCCAGCTGAACTTGTAGTTAGGATTTCACATCGCCTTGTTTGGTGTCGGAGCGCCCAGCCAAACCTGGTGTTCAGCCAGGGCAGCCAGAGATGGGTAACTGTAAAGCTGTAGGAATTAAAGAAAACAAAAGAAAGACCTCAGGCCTAACCAGCAGTTAACTGGTTTTTAAAAATTTTAACTGGAGAGCAAGGGAATTGGCTTAAAGGGCAAGTGTTCCTGATGTGCACCTTTTTGAATTTTTATGTGAGGTGGATATTTTTGGAGGGGATGGGAAGCTGTTTGTTCTTTTAAAGTTTACCTAAGATATGTAGCTTATTTTTGTAGTACTGTAGCAAGGATCTTCAAGTGATTAGATGTAGCCTGCTTAATAGAATATTTTACTTATTACATTTACATTTGACTATAACATTTTGGATAGCATAATGAGCGATCTTAATAGCACCTAATTATTGGACTATAAAAAGAAATGTTTCTTGTATTTTCACCATAAAACAAAAATTAAGGGTGTGAGCTTGCTGTGTCTTACTTGGATAGGTAATTCAGAATTTCCTACAAAACTTTAAGATTTTTTCCTAACCTGTGACTTAAGTTTCAGTTATACTTCCCTACTTACACCGAATTTTATCAGGGAGATAAAACTGAAGTTTGGTGTACCCAGTAGTTTTGTTTTGGAAGCTGAATAAATTAGCTTGATCAAGCTGTTGAGAATTTAAAAAATCACTACAAATCTCAGCAGACTTCATGCTGGTGAAGAGGAAAAGCAGCCTAGATGTGTGTGTTTATACTGCAGCTCCTAAGATGCTGCAGTTAACATTGGGCTGGTGAACAGCAATCCCCCTTTAAGGGGAGGGTGTCAAAACCTAGGAAAAGTAGAAAAATCCAACAGTTCCAAGGCACAACCACTTGAGTTGGTTTTTTAAGCACAATTATGACAGTACAAGGACATTATTTGATTTACTAACTCTCAAGGGCAAGGAACTTAGTTTGACACACAGTTTGAGTCTCTGATTCTTTAAAGGGGCAAACGTCATAATTTTATCATGCAATTAAGAAATTATTTTATAATTTTGAGGACAATACAGCACAACATATAGATGCTAGCATTAGGAAGATAAATCCTGCTGTTTCATTAACTGTACATCCTAAAGGCAGTGCACCTACATTTTGTGTTATGAAATATTTTCAAGTGAGTATGTTATCATGATTTCCAGTATGTGGCACTAATACTCAAGGCATAGTTCTTTGAGGAGGAGGAATTAATTGCACATGGGAAAAGCAGTTCAGAAAATTTGGAATTACCATGCCAGAGGTTTTTCATTTAGCTCCTTCTTGTACTTTATTTTGCAGTGATGATTCCTTGTATTCATGTGATAAGTGACACTTTAAGCCAGACTCTGCTCTCTGCACAACAGCTGCTTGTGACTGATCTGCAAGACAGAAACCAAACACAGCATTCTGCTGCTTTAGTTTTCTTCAATATTTCTTCAACACAAGGAGAAAGAAGATTTGCATACCCTGGAAATCATGTTGGTATCTAGAAGCCTCAGGATTTGATAGCCATAAGGAACAAAGCCAAATCCATGCAATTCAGAAGAAGTCTGGAGTATAAGGGGAAGGAAATATAGAGTGACAACTCTCTAGGTCCTACTTTTGTCTTCCTTGTACTGTTCCAGGCATTTCCATCCGTGGAAAGTGGGCAGAGCATCATCACTGTGGTTTGACAAGGTTCTGCAGTGACTTTGCTTTGCAGCAGGTGGAGAACCCTACCCTGTTCCATGCACAAGAGAAATGGACTTGAGGCCTCTGTTTTCAGCAGAGTCTAACCTGACTTACAGAGTTACAAATTTCAGTTTATTTCAGTGATCTCCTGCACATCATCCTATGTATCCATAAGAGCGGGTGAAACCTGTAATTTTGCTGCCACTTTCCGTAATGAACCCAAATATTTGGGGGTCTTTTAATAACTTTTGCTTCATTTCATCAGAAACAAGGATTATAAAATCAAGGTAGATAGGAACAATAACTGTATTTTATCTAGGTTCCCATATTGGTACAAATAGCCATAATACCTTGGCAGGAGTTGTGGATGCAGGTGTAACACAAACCACGTGCTTTTCATGGGAATATCACGTACTGATCTACTGTATCTGACATTATACAGTAATCCTAGAGCCAGACACTGGCAAAAATTGTCCATGGCAATAAAGAGAAGAATAATTTAAAAGTGAGGCATGAACCAAGGCATCAAATTATGTTGCTAACTGATAGGCAAAAATTAATTCCATCAATGAAAATCTAGAGAAACGGAAGTTTCCTGATTATTGCTTTGAGATTTTTAAGGCTTCATTGTTTCAAGCAAGTTCATTCACCTTTTTGGTGACATAAAGCAATGTAGAAAATAATGTACATGTCAAGCCAAAACTGAACAGAATGATTTTTTGTTTCTCAACAAGCAGCTCTTCCCCATGGGGTGGCTGATGGCCTGTTGCTTTTGAGCTGTGCCATACAACTGCCAGCCAGGCTCCCAGGCTGCAGTGCCAGCAGACTGCCTGGGACAATGGCTTATTCATCATGTCTGGGTTCCTCCTTGTTTCTCCATTGCAAAATGCATTTAAAGGTTTTATTTTTCCTATTTTCAGATGAGGTCTTAAATGTTTATGTGAACTAGGAAAGTATCTGTAGATGAAAAAGCAAAATAATAATTAATACTTATTCACTGAATAACTTTGTATGACCTCTCAGCTTTCCACTTTCTTTGCTAAAGTACTTGGGTGCTTTGTCAATTGAAATATTTCCCTTCCTCAGGGAGGCTGAATATCATCCTCCTGCAGAAAATGAGCAAGAACAGAAATTAAATGCTGATCCTCACTAAGGAGCCTCAACACTGGCACAATGACTTTTAGGTTCTTATCTCAAACTGAAGTCCAAGCACTGAATTCTGTTTCATATAAAATGGTCTAAAGACAGACACACTTTAAACTTGGATGACCACCATAGAGCCTGTTTGGTTCTTAGCAGTTGAAAATTCTGAGGAAAGGAGATGTGTCTGAAATCTCTCTGTGACTCCAGCAAGGCAGTCCTAAGGCTATATGTTCCAGAATCTTCTTTTGGAGCTGGTGTGTTTAACTAGTTCTGCAAGAGAGCCATGACTCACTCTTATTGTAGAACATGACTGAAGGAAGAGGTGACGGTGCTTGCCATTAATGCACAGTCAACTTTCCCTCACCAATGGATGGCCTGACTGGATTTCAGAGAGCATGCTGAGCTTCCATCTGACTGCCTGGAGTGATAGTGACTAGGATATGCTGCGGAATAGGGGGAAAACCATGTAATAACAGAGCTACTTTATAGTTCTGTACTGTAAGTGCTTCCTGGGAAACCACATTAGAGGCCTCCAGACCCTTTCATTGTTTAGATCAGGCAGAGTAAGGAATCACAGAGCCAGATTTGATCAGCAATGTACAGCAATGCTTGCCTGGAACTGGTTCTGAGGTAATTGGTCTTCTGGGCTGAGCTGGCCCTGGCCAGAACTGAAGTGTGCCTGTCTTGCCCTTCTCAAATGAGTCTCTTGTGCACATGTCTCACTTGGCTCAGCCCTGTCAGAACTCACTGTTTCAGGCTTACTGCTTGGTCTGCAGTCGCTTTGGATTCTTGCAGGGCTTATTTTCTTGGCGGCTGGGCCAACCCTGACCTGGCTTAGTACCTCCCATCTGCAGAAACAAAGCTCCTTACAGCTGGAAACCAGCTTAGCCTGACAAACAGAAGATCTTTGTGTCACCTGAGCCCTGCCACTAAAGAGGGCATTGATGCCCTGCGCTCCCCACCGTGGCAGTGGCAATGTGGTTGTGAGAGCCGAGCAGGTAGCATGGAGCACTGATCTGCTCCCTGGCCAGATGCAGCATGGCAAGGTTCACATCTCTGCTCCTGCTTTCCAGGAGCTGCTGGCTTGCCTCAGTAGCATTTTCACACTGTGGTGCTGTCTGGAGACTCTGTGGGTGAAATGAGGCAGTGTGGGGAGCAGAGCTGTAGGGGTGTGCTCACTGCTGATCCTACAGACCTGGTGACACGTTTTGTGCCACCATTCAGTCTGGAATCTTGGTTTACTTTAGAAAGCTGTTTGCACTTGGCATCAGGAAGTGTTTGTTGTGCAGGGGAGGCGTTGGTGTAACCACATTTGTCCTGTGTGCTCTGCCACCAGGAGAGGGCACAGGCAAAGCAGGGGCAGGGACACTGGCAATCCACAAAGTGCTGCAGGGTTTGGAATACAAGTGAGAGCAGCATTATTTCTGGTGGGCTTCAAAAACCAAAGTGTTGGCTTGGGGGTTTAGATTTATGTATTACTGTATCACCAAATAGATATATGTATTGTTGTAAACTAAATTATTAAACAGCAGTGAGGAAAAACAACAGTGCATTTGCTGGATGGGCATGTTTGCAAAGTGATTGTCCCTTCTTTCTTGAATTCATTCATGTCATTACTGTGACAAGTAGGCACTCTGTCATCCAAAATGAGCATGTAGAGAGAGCAATGCAGTTGCATTGCAGCAAGAAGTCTGATGAGAAAAGGGTTTGTTTCTATTAAGAATTACCAGTTTATAGAGGGAAGCTTCAGATTGCAGTGCTTTATCTGAATATTTATTCACAAAAGATCTGTCGTAGGGCAGTCATGCTACAGCTGTTCAAAAGTGTCAGCTGCTGAATTACAGCCTCAACACACATCTGCATTATTATGCTCCATTTTAAAAAGTATTGGGATGATATATATAAGATCTTTACATTTGTTGATGTTTATTGTTTGATGATTTGAAATTGCTTTAACAGATAAATTCATGGCATATTTTATGAGTAATGTAAGAATTCTTACTTTTATATACATGCACATTTGTATTTCCTTTGTCTTCTGCTTATGTGCTTATCTTGGAGACTGATTCTTCTCTCTCACCACACTGACACAATGTCTTTTATTTCAGTACAGCAAAACTGAGTGCATCAGGCTCAAGACATCTTCCTTGCAAGTGAAATGGAGAGGAATGAGTGCTTCCAAGTGTTATCAGAAAAAGATGTGGTACAGTGGAGAACCTGATCAGATCTGCTGATGATGGATTTTCCTTGAGTCCTGGTATGTCAGCTTACATGGGTGGGTAGCCTTCATTATTTACTCCTATAGATGAGAATTAGGTGTGGCATAGAGAATCCTGGCTAGGAGGGTGGTCAGGGATGTTCTTTCTCACAGGCCATAAACAGCATATAAAAGCACCAATCCATGAAAATCTTGGTATTTTGTATTTATCACTTGCTTGATTTCTTTGACCAATCAAGAAAAATAAAAATGGAAAACAGTGTAGCACTGTGGGATGCTTGCAGTGGGGAGAATTGATGTAAGCAATTCTCAGGTATTTTTAAACCAATGTTTTAGTAAACTGGGCTCATGCTACCTTTTTGATTGCTTCCACAGATTATAAGGTTGCAGCATAAGCTGCATTGTATTATCTGGCAACAGATCATCCATGTAGAACACAGCCTGCATGAGTATCTTTATCCTAGTAAAAGCTTTGATCAGAAATTTTTGCTTTTTTGAGAAACACAAAAGAATCTAAACATGAAACAAAACTGGAGGAAGCCAGGCCTTTTAAGCTGTATTTCCCAGAAGCTGCTTATTTTCAATGGCTTGTTTAGATGTGCCTCAATCAAAGCTGCAGACACTGGTTCTCTACATGTGTACAAGGGCTCTTAGGCTCCCCAGTGCCAGCGCAGGGAGAGCCAGTGCTGGGCACCTCAGATCTGCTGCTCACTGTGAGCTGCCGTCCAAGCTGCGAGGATCCTGAGGCTGCAGCACCCCCCAGGACTGTGGTTTGGTTGGCTGGGTTGGCCAATCTGAACCAGCACTGAATTGTGCCCTTTAGGTTATGAAATAATCTGAACCAGGCTCTGCAGGTGTCACCTGCACAGGTGACCTTGCCCCTGTGGTGTGTTGGGATGATGGGACTTGCTGTTGTCCCCTTTGGTCAGAACTGCTCCAGTGTTCCTGCCCCAGCATTCCCCCTCACAGTGATTGTCACCCACTGGAGTATTTTAGCACAGGGTTTATGAGGTGGGTCTGGGTCACTAAGGTGCTGGATGACAAATGCAGGAACTGGGAAAAATATGGAGTCATCCTGTGCTTGGATGGATCTGTGTTAAAATGCAGACTGTGTCCATGGATTTGATTAAAATGGGGTAGTGAAGGATACTGCTTTACAGCAGTGTGTTCCTGTTCAGATGTTTGCATTTTCTGAAAGTTAGTACTTGCTATTCTTTAGTTTATCTCACTGAATTTCACTGTAATAATGTTCCCAGATAAAGCTAAATTGTGGGAAAGCCAGAGAATGCTGAAAGGCTGTAATTTCTCCTCCTAAGGAATGTTGTTATCTTTCACCATGAACACCCTTGACATCAGCTGGTCTTGCTGCAATATTGCTAATGGAGAAGTGCAAGGACACTAAAAATGGGTTTGGCATCATCTGGCAAGGCACATGTGTGTCCTTCTTCTAGAAGGACAGAGAAGGAAAAAGAATATATTGTCCTTACTCAACAGGGTATTGTTCAGAATCATATCTATAGCCTGGGAAACAAAAATCAGCATTCTCCCCTTTGATGTTTACATGACATGACAGTGTAAGGGTTTCTGGAGAGATAATATGTTCTGATAGATTTGGGATTTTTTCTGTAACTCTGTGGCATAAAGGACATTGAGCCTGCTAAGCCTGAACTTAATTTTTTTTTTCCAGCTAAAAAACAGACTGGAGTAGACACACCTAAGAGGAAAGACAGAATTTGGAAAGTTTGGAGAAGGTGTGATTGTCCTTTACACCAGGTCACTACAGGCATGGTTAAGTGAATGGATTCTGCACAGGATGCATGTCACAAGCATTTAAACAGTTGAGCCAGAAAAATGCTGAAAACTTTTAATTCGCACTCACTTGGGAGAGCTGAGCCTTTTCTGTGGTGAATCACTTAAAATCAGTAATAATTTACTTACAGAGTGATTCCTGTCTCCAGTCTTTTTTAACATACTGATGAATTTTTAATTTAATTTGCTAATGTGTTGGCAAATTATACCAATGTATAGAAAGGGTCCTTTAAGGACTGGCAACCCTTTTTTTCATTTGTGCCTCTTCCTAAGACTCTGTTAAAAACTCTTTTTTCTTCCCCATCTCCCCCACTCATTGGCTGGATTTGTCCCTGTTGTGCTGCCCAGAACATTCACATGAGTCAATCTCACATGCCCAGAAAAGGCAAGTTGACAGGCCTGAATATGATCTGAAAATATGAAGGTTTTGTTAAGACCATAAAACACAGAAATCTCTGTGCAATCTGTGTTGCAAAAACACACAAAGTTTTTGTATATTTCAATACTTTTGGTCTCACATCTACTAAAATTTCATACTATATAGTTCCATGGCAGACCACATTTGTTCTTACAAAAGCAACTTTGGGAACACCAATGGTAGGAGTTTGGTTTGGTTTTGGTAATGGGTAGAACGTTGGTGGAAAGTTTGTAGTTGCATCTCAATTTTTGCAAAGAGTAATTGTAAAAAAAAAAAATGAGAAGCTTAGATTTGGACCATCAGGGTGAAGATTTATGGGAACATAGAGCTTTCATTGGCCCTGCACAAATGGCTAAACTTTGCTTTCTGTGGTTTCTAAACACAGAGTAATCCTTGTCCTCCTGTCAGGAAAAAAATGTAATATCAGAGGTAATGTTACACTGAGATTTCACTTTGCTCAAACCAAGATATTTGTCAATTACAACCCAGCAGAACATTTGCTGGTATGATGTTGCCAGAGTTTAAATAATTAAAAATGAGTTGTCTTCAGCAAATAAATAAAGTACACCTAATGGATCCTTATGGAATATCCTTTCTGTTCATTACTTCTTTGGTCATTAAACTCAGTCACTTCCAAGGGCTCATTCAGGCTTTTTGGAAAATTGCCATGATACAAGTGTAGCACCTTCCTCCTGACTGCAATGGAGTAGTAGCTTTGGAAAATAATAACAATCTGAATTACAGTGAGTGCTAACTTTTACTCCATAAAACTGTAACTAATTGAATTTAGGCAGCCAGGGACAGAAATATCCTCATGGAAGCTGCTGGTTACTTCCATTTCAATTCAGGTTTGAAGTTCAGAGTTCAAACACATCTAATGTCTTTTCATCAGTTCAACAGGAAACTCAGTTGTCATGGTAGAGCCATTTCCATCCAACTTTTACATAATAGCTAAGTGGTTAGAGCAGCCACCTCACTTACTTCTTAGGTCTTATTTCAGAGAATTGTGCCCTTTCCTTTAGGTTATGAAATTATCTGAGTGCTAATGCTCTCCAGTATGCTCTTGAAAAGTTGTTTTTTGCACATTTAGGAATGCAGAAATCTGAGGTCTAAAGAAGAGCAAGGAGAAGGATGCCTGATCCTGGATTGTAATTGGTAACACATTCAAGCAGGGGTGGAAGATGCTTTTCTTGGGTTTTGTACCCAGAATTCCTTCAGTTTTACTGAATTGTAGGGTGATGCAGATGCTAAACAATCTCAAAGCAGATTTCTTTTTTATCTTACTTGTGCTTTTAAAAATCTAATTGTGGAAGAAGTAGCCACACCCAAATTCATTTTGCTGTGTGACAGACAGCTCATAGTATGATCAAATTCACTGTAACTATTCTGTGCAAAAATAGCAAAATGCTTTTTATTCTGTCCCCCGGTGTTTGGCTAGAGCTACATCTTCTTTAGGCACAATTATCAGTAACACTGAATACAATGGCTAATGTTTTAATGACATAAACATGGGAACTCTTGTACAATTTGTACAAATGAATTGTTAGGGAAAAATGAGGGTATGAGACATAAAGGGAATAAATATAATAATAGGTAACTTTATGTAGCAACAAATAAGGTGAAAAGGAATAATGAAAAATACATCCACCCTTGTCTGAATATGACTGTGAGCTATTTTAATGGGAAATTTAAACAGAATTGAAAAAATAAAAGAGAATAAACCCCGTGTCTGAATTATTAAAATAATCAACCCCCAATTTGCTTCAATTAAATACTTAGAGATGCTCCCAATGTTTTGATTAAGAAAAAAATTAGAAAGTTTCTTATTCACCTCAGCAGGCAGCTCTGCAAAATGGAAGGTCCCTGTGCTCCTCTGAAGCCATTTAATGCATATGTGAGCATGGATTCCCAGAACTATCTATAATGCATATAGTGCTTTCTTCTCTCAGTGGCTTTTTTTCCCACTCTCTTTACGTCATTTGCCATTTGTGAGGGTTGCCAGGGTAATGACCAATCATCCCTGGAGAGATGCCTGCTAGTAAGGACAACATAGGCTTTCTCTTTTTTGGTATTCTGCAGTATGTATTTGAGAGCTATTCTAGCATCGAGATTGCAGAACTTTTGTTTAGTTAGCAGGGAGGGAAAGTTTACAGAGTATGAAATAACAGCTTACAACTATTGAGGTAAGTGAGGAATTTTCTATTTGATTAACTGTCCTGTCTGGATTTATTGAAAGCATTGAGCATCATTACTTTATTTTGTGGCTGCTATTATTGTGGTTGTTGTTATACATGTAGCTGACCTTGAAATAAGAGAGGTTTTGCCTAATGTGAACAATGAAATCTTAGTATTGCTGCATATACAGGAGGGCAGGATTTTATTCTCTTTGTAATTATGAACCCCACAGCCTCTCTCAGCACTGCAATCACCATATACATCCACTCATCCCCAAAATATTTTCAGAAGAATTAATTAAAAATTAGAAACCCATAGAGTGTTGTAATGCAGATTTCAGAGCATGAAGTGTGGTTGCCTCTCAGGCAAATGGGAAGTTCTGGATACTCTTCATTGTATGTGTGTATCAGGCCACATCAGCTGGGAACTGAAAATCCAGAAAGGAGTCCTGTCCCACAGGGTGCTGAAGATGTTGAACTCCTGTTTGTTTTTAAATGTTGTCTCTTGAATAGCCGCTTGCAGGCTCACAGGTGACTCTTTGCTCAGCTGTGGACAATGAGAAAATAGAGCCTTCAGGCTGCAAACCTTTTTTCTGGCACTGGGACCTGTAATGTAAGCTGGTGGTGGTCATTGCCTCACAGAATGGGCCCAGATTTTGTTCTTTTGCATGAGAGGGCACCTAAACAATACATGAGAAAGGAGGCCAAAAAAAATCTATTCAGATGTTCCCAATGACCTCAGAAGTTCCTGTGAAGTGTTTACGTGTAATCTGGGTTGTGAGGGATGTGACTGAAGTGGTTGGTTTGGTTTTTGTTGTTGCTGTTTTAAATGACCCCCCCTTACAATTCCTCTGGCACAGTTCCTTGTTTGTGTGATGGCTTCCTGGGAGAGAAGGACAATTGATGAGGTGGCTGTATTGTTTTTCTGTAGAATTGCCAATATATCAAAGTTCAAATTAGTAACTGTCTCATCAGAATTACTGTTTGCTGCTTAACATATGTGCACCTACACATGTGCTTCACATCCTGGCAATCTCACCTGTCCTGATGAGCATGGTATATATAAACCAGAATAAAGCATATATTTATTTTACTCTATTTTCTGCTTACTGCACATTTATAAAGAGTGTCATTTTGGCTCACACTTTTCCCCAGTAGAAAAATATATTGGGGCACTTAATTTAGCATGGTAATTCCAGTTGCTAAATCTTAGGTGTTGCTATGTGTTCAGATGTGTTTGTGATAGCTTTGCATTATCAAAACAACTGGAACGCAGCAGTGAGTCTGGATGTGTAGATGTGAGAGATAAGAGAATTCAGAGTGACAATTTTAAAAGTCTGAGATGAAAATGATCTTTTCATCAGGCTGTTGAGAAAATATGGTTGTTCAGAAAGTTTCCCCTTTCTAAAAATTGTTGCTTTTTTTGACATCTGTGTGCTGGGTGTCACTTTTTAAGCGGTTTAGGATATGAATAATATTAAATGCTTGCACTGTAGAAGGAAAAAATCAGTAAGCTCAAAGAAAATTTATTGTTATCTAATGTTTATCAGCATTCCATAGATTCCACTATTTATAGTAATCTGGGAAACAGAGCCTCAAAATGATAGCTTTGTATTATTCTAGCTGGTGTCTTTTGACAGAGAAATAACGTGATGACATTTAGATAAGACAGGTTATTAGGAAAGTAGGTTTTCAAATGAGAGATTCAGAGGTAAACCTTCCTGGAGAAGATGGTGGTAACAAGCCTCAGTCTTTATCTTTCTGTCCACCTTTATCCTGTCTATCTGCTTCACCACCTCTCTTTCCAGCTTGAAAATGCTCCATAGCTGTATTGTGATGAGAATAACTGCCAGTAATTCAGGCGAGGTATCTGTGGCCTTGAGGAGAGGAATAATTAACAGTGCAAAGTGATCCACTGACAAAGTCAGGCTTCAGACCAGGATGGGAAAGAATGGCACAGGCTGAAAACCAAGGAGATGCTCATGAAAGGAGGGACATGTCCGGATGGCAAAAGGGAAGCCAAAAGGAGAAATCTCTCAGGAGAGACTGAGACAGGCTGGATTAGTTCAAGAATGTCTAAAAACATTCAGTAGCTCAAACTCCATATTCCTTGAGAAACAGAAGGCAAAAAATAAATGAAGGTGAATAGTCATTGAGGGAACAATAGTTCCTAAACACAGTGTATGACAAAGCAAATCACTGATTGGTGCTATCTCTGCTCTGGACAGCTCAGCCTGAACTGTGGCCTTTGCTGTTGGAGGTCAGTTCTCCTGACCTGATGGATTATTTCATCTGGTAGACATCATCTATCCATGATCTGAAATAGATTACATTTTTGGTTGGTTTGTAGGATTTTTTAATGAGCAATATCTGTCTGGATCTATATCTCACAGGAATACTGTGAGTTTTAATTTGTGACTG
This sequence comes from Emberiza elegans, assembly GCA_024865655.1. Lineage (NCBI taxonomy): Eukaryota > Metazoa > Chordata > Aves > Passeriformes > Fringillidae > Emberiza > Emberiza elegans. The sequence continues at coordinate 6,967,978 of JALJVW010000149.1, read as the reverse complement.
TAGTGGTTAATGAGAACATCAGATGAAATATTTACTAATTCATTTTTATCAAACCAAAGCATTATGGTTTTGCATTTTGTTATCACTGTTTGCAATCCAGGTTCTTATTTCATTACCTGGGCCTGACTGTCCACTGCTATGAGTAAGCACAGCTCTGTTGCTTCTGGGATCTGGTGATGTAACTCCAAAACTCTGGTGTGAAATCATGGTATGTGTGTTTTCAGAGCATTAGAAAATAATTTAATTGCATGAACTTAGTTAAAGTGGCCCCAGAAGGCACAGAATAGTTGCAATGTAAATGTCTCATTTTAAACTGTCAATTAGTGGCATTTTTGAAAAAAGAGTGGTGAAAATGTGCTTCATCATCCAAACTGCAATTCAGGAACACAACAAAGGCATGCAGAAGAAAAGTTACTGCTGCTTGCCTGCAATATGCATAGTTAGGAAAGGCTGAAATTTGGAAAGTGTTACAGCATTTCCAGTGTGTCTTTTTAAAGTGTGTGCTAAGGTTCCCTTTGGGCAAGTACTGAGAGAGAAAATGTCTTGTGGTTTAAAACAGAAGTGGTTGATAGAAGATGGGCATTTTAGAGCACTTTACTAAAAGCTTCCATATTATCATTTTAGTCCTGTTTTCAAAGTATTTAACTTGAGTTTCATTGCACATCCATAGGCTCTAAGTTTCAAAGAGAGCTGCTTTTGAACATTCCATCACTTATTGCTGAATTGTTATGTAGCTGCTGTGTGATGCCAGACAAGCCCATTAAACACTTCAGGGCTTGTTTCCTCCCCTATGTAAACTGGGATTAGCAGTATTTGCCTTATCAGACTATGGGTGCTCCACTTATTCTTTATGTAGTGTTTTGAGTAGCCATGTTGTTCAAGGCCTAGGTACTTACACATGCAAAGTACTGCAGCACACAGCCCTCTGAGACCCCTCAGTTCATCCTGTTTTTCTGTTGTAGTTACAAGGTCAAGTTGAAATAATCCCCATGATTATAAGAGCTTGTATGAAAAAACTTTCCTGGAGAGCAACATCTGTTGGTAATAGTGATTCAAAGGAGCTCTTTGGGAGGAGAATTCAGTCTGTCTCACATGAAGAGGATGACTCAGTAATTCACATTGGGAAGGAGAAACATTCTGCAGGCCTCACAAATGTGATTCTGGAGACTCATTACATGCATTATTGTGTGCTTTTGCGAAGCTCCTGACACAGAGCGATGTGAACGGCTTCTGGCAGCCACAGCCCTGTCTCCAGCAGCAGGAGAGATGCTAAGCCACCCTCAGTGCCATGGCTGCACTCAAACCCTCCTTCCCCGGCCACTCCTCAAAGCAGCACGTGTGGCTCTCATTTCTCACAGCTGGGATAGAGCAGAGTTAGGGTGTGACAGCAAAGGACATTATGAACTGTTCTGTCCATGGCAGGGCTCACCACACACCTACCCATTTACTGGCAAGTAATTAACAGCTCTGAATACAGCTTGGGCTCACTTGTTCAGAGAAATTGCATTCCTCTGATTGGCTCTGAGCACACACATCAAATTCCATGAGGATTTAATTTTATTTATTGTTTCACCTAAAATTTGAGCCAAATTCAGCCTCCATCCATACAACTGCCCTTGCTGCTTGATGCCTTCAGATGAAAAGCAGCCTCATATTCTCAGCTGGGTAAGTGAACTGGGACCCTGCCAGAAGGTGGTGGGAGTTGGTGACCCCACTCCTGGCCTTGTGTGCCTGCCCCAGCCCTGTCTGCTTCCACAGAGGTTCTGAGCATCAATGCCCTGCACAGATGAAAGCACTCAGAGATTCCATGTAGTAACATTATTTAAAAAGCTCAGGACCTGAAATATTTACAGCTTAATTGACTGCAATTCCTATTGACTTCCATGGGTGTTTTATTCAATTAGGGGCTGCGGAATTTACATCACTGCCTCTGGCTTACATCATTGCAAATATTATTGATGCTTATAAAGCTTTTGGGGATCTTTCAGGCTTTTAGTCCACAAAGTGACTAATGTGAAAGTCTTGCTCAGGGGTTAGAGGAGTATTTATATCCATCTCATCTTTCATTCACTTATTCCTGAGTCTCTCTCTGTTATTCCTTTGGGAATGCTCATATAAAATCTGCAATTTAACAAAGAGGGGGAAAGCAGAATTGTCTCAATAGAGCAAGATTCAAGTTTCACTTTGAACATTAGAAGTGCACCTTTCTTATTTTCTTGCTTAAAGGGTAAAAGTGGATCTGATTGATTTTAATCTCATAAAATGATGGAATTAAGGCACAGTAAATTTAGAATGAATCTTGAGGAAAATTAACAGTTTCCCAGGGGTGAGCATGAATACAAGGACTGGAATTTAAAACTGTGCAGATTGGAGCACCAGAAATTCTAACAAAAAGAACTAATTCAGACTGGTGAGAAAGGTCAGGGTAGCTTGAAATAATTTTTACCTTTCTAATCTTCATGTGCTATGAGCCAATGTTGGAGTTACTCTGTGAGTGGCACTAGCAGGGCCTGTGGAGCTTAATTGTGACCTCCCAGCCTCTGACTGCAGTAGGAATATGGATAATATAGAAATCCTTATGCTGGCTCTGTGTTAGGCCTGAAGAGAAAAGGGATACAGATTCTCCTCCTTTTCATTCAGTGCTTTGGGGAAAAGTGGTGAGTAAACCATTTCACATGTACTGTGATGCAATTGCATTTCATGCTTCTTTTTATCCAGAAACAGCAATGAAACATCTATAAATATGTATAATTTATATATTTTTATATTTTTATACTCCTATATATATGTGTGTGTGTGTGTGTGTATGTATGTAAGTAAATGGAAACAAAAGATGGCACAAGCAGTTTTAGGACATGAGGTAGAAATCTGATTGCATTTCAGACAATATTCTTACTACAGACCTTCCCAGAAAATTCCGCAGGAAGAGCTAGGAAAGGTCACACATATATAACATCATTGTTTTAGGTCTGTTTTAGCAAAATTGGAGAAATGCATCCGTGGCAAAATTGATACAATTCCCAGGTAGAACACTGACTTTTTTTAATTCTGTCGTGGTAGGTGAAGTGAAATTGGACATAAAAATAAAGGTAGCCTCCTTATAGAAGGCTTTTTTTTTTTTTTTTTTTTTTCAGCAGAGAACACAATAAATGTTATCTGTCAGGGAAAGAAGCAGGCTATTTAAATTCAGGCAGCACAGCATCTTCAGTTGGAAGGTCTATTTTTAACTTCAGATGTAGCTTAATTTAGAAACTGAGCAGTCCAAGTCCCTTTTTTTCCTCCCACTTCTCTGACTGGAGATTTTTTATAATGATTGTAGATACCCTTGTGTGATGATGCTGAATAGAATGAGAAATACATTATCCTGAGCTTCAAGGTCATGAAAATGCACATCTAAACAAAGCAGCTTTGTGGCAATATTGGCATACACGTGTAAACACAGAGACCAGATGAGATCAATGCACTGTTTTCTAAGCACAATGGCCACTCTGGCAATTTGCCAGGAGGTTGCATAGAATTTTCACAACCATTTATGCAAGATCTTACCCAAATCTGTATTATTTTGTGTAGAAAGTGCTGTAATTGCATATAGTCCTATACAATGTGTGATAAAGAGAGTGTAAATTCCAGTGGTTTCTAAGGCAGAAATATTTATGAGAAATCTGGCAGTGATTTCCTGCATTGATTTTTCTGAGCCAGCTTCTTGTATTTGGCTTTGTTTGCAAGTTAATCACAAGAATTGAGGAGCTCATTTCGTTATAGAAGATATTCAGAATTAAGAATTGCAGATTTGACTCTATTAAGTGATTACAGGCTTTTTAATGTATTCAGATTCAGAATATGAAAAAATCCTCTCACAAATGGAAGTACTTCCAAGATGGCTTGTTGCAAACACTCTTCTTGCATAATTGCATACTCTATGTCACTCAGCATTCATCGGGTGAATTGCAGTAGCATTTCTGCATAAAGCTCAATTCAAGCTGCATTTTACAGTTTACCTGTTCAAGCTCAGCCAGGAGAGATTGTGAAAGCTCTTCCAGTTGCATAACAATAACAGGGAGTGGAGAGACATGTGCCATTGCGACAGAAATGATGGGTTATTAATAAGCTGGATGTGACATGGGAAAGTTGCCTCTATTTCTGAGCACACCTTCACCATTAACTCCTGAGCACACACAACTTTGTACTGAATTTTTGCTTGGAGGGTTGAGCATTTGTGCACGTACAGAAAAGAGAAATTTTTCTGTAGTCACCTAAAATCCTGCAATTATATGTGAAAGCTTCTGCTGCCATTTATTCTTTAACTTATGACAGCTAAAATTAGAGGCTTTCATTCCATTGTTTTTATACACCGGGTAGTGTGATGTAATGTAGAAAGAACATCATAAAACAAGTTAGAAATGTAGAGTTGTAATCATGAACGTTCAATGGAGGCTAAAAGGAAATGTCATTTAGAGGCTGGACTACTTCTGAATTGCCTGTTTGGATAGGGATTCTTTCATTTTCTTCTGAAATGTTTGGTTTTGAGGAATGCTCCTTTCCCTGGCTGCGTTCTATGTGGAGGGAATCTGGGAGTTAGCACAGAAGCTGTTAGAGCCATTAGACCCTGCTGTGGGGTTTCCTCAATTCTCTGCTGGCCACACAAACCTGAATCAAGGCTGCATTTAGTCTCTGGGAGGCATTTTAGTGGTGCTATCAGACCAGGAAATTCAGAGTGTGATGCACAGTTTGGATTGGGAATGTGAATTCACAGCCCTTTCTTAAAGAGGCTTTTCTTTATAGTAAAGCAGATATATTGCAGCAGCATTTGCTGACGTATTTCTGCTTTCAAAAAAGAATGTGTTTTTCTCATCAGAGACTTGATCTGAGGCTTGTAGCAAAAGAAGCCTTCAGCACATGCACTTTCTTGTTTTAAATATGTTGGTATGCTGTCAAGAGGGAGGATTCAGTTTGCCTGTTAAAGAAGTTTAAAAAAAGACTAAAAACCATCCAAAAAGAGCAGGGGGGTTGTCAAGAAAAAGCTGAAATCTTACAGAATTGAGGGCAATATTTTTGATCTTACCGAAGTACAGTATACTCAAAATAAATTTCTGAATGGCTTTATAAAATCTAATCAGCTTGACAATAAAACTGTCCATTTGTATCTGCTTTGTTTTCATTCAGTTTGTAGTACTGAGGAAAACTGGTGTGAGAGCAAATAGTAATTCTATTTTCAGGCATTCAGACTCTTAAATAGCAAATTTCTTTGAAGAAATATGGTAACACAGATGATGAGGTAGGTTTCAAGTAAAACTTGGATTTGTCACAGAGCAGCACTAAAGTACTCAGAGACATAAAGGAGGTTGTAGCAAGGTGGGTGTTGGTCTCTTATCCCAAATAATAAGTGATAATAAAAGAGGAAATGGCCTCAAGGTGCACCAGGGGAGGTTTAAACTGGATATTTGGAAGAGTTTCTTCATGGAAAGGATTGTCACATCCTGGCACAGGTGCCCAGGATGAGTCACCACCCCCGGATGTGTTTAAAGGATGTGGAGATGTGGCAGCTGGGGACATGGGCTAGTGGTGGACATGGCAGTGAGAAGTTGGACTCAATGATCTTAGAGGTCTTTTCCAACCTAAAAGATAATAATTAGTTTTTATTTAGTAGTTTTCATCCACAGCTCTCAATGTGTTTTATAATGGAGGTCAATCACATGCATAATGTACAGACTCTTTCTGTACATTAGAAAATAAGAATTTTGTTATAATTTTTCTGTTCAAAAAGTTTAAGCCACTCTTCTGTGTTCCTTGTTACAGGAAAATGTATCAATGTGTTCCACAAATCACAGCAGGAAGGACAAGCAGTGGACTGGAGTTTTTATTAATCAGTGTGCTGTCTTCTCAGAAATGGGAAATTATTTTATTAAAGTGTGACAAATTACAAGTAAATAAATTTATATTCAGGTGAAATCCAGGAGACTAACAGTCATTGTGTGTCTATAAAAATGCAGTGTGCTATTCCTGTAAAAGGATTTCCACGAATCAGGATGAAAGGAATCTACAAACCCACGTAGGCATTGTCATCCCATGCTCTTTCATCTTGGAGGAGATGGTCACAGACACAGAACTAAAAACAGTCACATTTGAGAGCGCATGCTCTCGAGAGGGGATCAAAGGCTGAGCTGCTGTTTAGGCATGCAAACAACCAGAAGTGTCAGAGCAGGAAGAGTGTGGTTGAACCAGTCACAGCTCTGATAAAATCTGCTGCTTCAGCTTCAGCCAAATTGGTGATAGTGACAGAGATGGGGTGCAGGGGCTCGGGGAAAGAGACGTGTAGGGCAATTCCTGTGGCCTGACCTTGCATACCTGACACAGGTGCCTAAATGAGGAAGGCAATTTTTCCTGGACTACTGAAAGATTAAATACAGAGGATGTTATTTCAGAAGGTAATTCAGAGTCCACACATATGGCTTCTGCTCTGAAGCACCTCTGGAGGAGCCAGACACCCCTCAGTGATTTTGTGAAAAACTTGGGTGAAGTGCCTGTCCTGAGCTCCTGGGCTGGTGTTAAACACAGCCCCAGCAGGGCCACTGCAAAGGCGACTTTGTACCCAAACTGACAATGTTCTTTCCTTGGGAAATTTCCTTTTTCCCCTCAGGCTTCTCTTTCTGCTCTTTATATGACACACAGACCTCGTGTGGGGAGGCTGAATCATTTGTCTGAAGGACAGAGCTGATCTTAGGTCTGTGCATTGCACTTTTAACCAAGCCAGAGACTCTCCTCTATGTTCCTACCTAGACAGGGAGGTTATTTCTCTAGTCAGAGTTAACTTTCATAAAAACCCCTGGCAAAATCATAACTTGTGTTGTTTAGTTCAATAACATCTCTGAAAAACAGAGCAAGGGTCATAGCCAAACCAAGAGCAATAGTTTTTGTGCCATATCTGATTTAATTAAGAAAGCAGTATTTTAACTTGGAAAGGAAAATATGTAAAATTTGGCTTTTCATTAAAACAGATTGCTTTTTTTACCTTAAAAAAGAATTTTTAAAATTTATTGTTAAAAATACAGTTTTCAATTTAATTGCTGAAAATTTTGTATCCAGGGCCTGGCTTTGGAAGTTCTTTGCAGCTGACTTGCAGCACTATTAACACTTCTCATGTTTCTCTGTTGCACTTGTCTTGTTTAATACCAGACAAGGAGCCGTGTGGGTGATAGCTCTATACCAACAAATCCTAACAGACAGATGCTATGATTTGATCCTGATATTCACTCTATGTTTTACTTAGTGCTGCAACCAGGAATTAAAACTATGAGCACGTGCTTTTTTCCTGTGTATTTGTCCATAAAAAAGCCTGGCCTGATGTAACATAATAGTAATAGGAAGTTATTTTGAGACCAAATGAAGCAGGAGAACAATGACAATAATATGGTTCATGGTACAAGAAAGCTGACATTGGCTGACATTCATCACCAGATCTTGCATCAGCATCCACCATCCCTAAATAAAGCAGTAAGAAGAAACTTCCTCCTCATATTAAGAGGCCCTTTACAGAGAGGAGATCCAGTTGAGCTGATAATGTCACCAGGAAGTGTGTGCAGTATTTACAATCTGGGTTCAGGGTAAATACTCACTCCTGGAGGCAGCTGGGGCAGGGGCACCTCCTGTGCCCGAGCCCTGGTGAGGTGCCAGGGGGAATCCCAGAGCCAGGGAAATCCAAGGAAGAGCAGAGAGCTCTCCTGAGCAACCTGGGGAGTGACCAGGGATGCTGGGGATGGGACCAAGGGGGACTCTGCAGAGAGGGCACTGCTCACAGGGCCCCAGCCCAGGGGCTGCTCTGGCTCTCACACAGTGCTGGGCACTGCCCCACAGCTGAAACCACTTTTCCTTCCTTATGAAGTTCAACAAGGACAAATTTGTGCTCTTGCACCTGGGAAAACATAATGCAGGGTGAGCTTCCTCCACTTACCCAGCAACTGATACCCCATAGGGAGCTGGTTTTGAATTTGGAAGTAGAGGTGGTGAGCACAAGAATTGTGAGCTGGCTAAAGTTCTATTCCAAATAAAGTGGCTAGGCTGGGGAAATATTGCTAGTGGTGTTTCTCTGGGTCTATTGAATATATTCACCAGGGTGGTGAGGTGAAATTCCTGGGTTACACACATTGGGAGGCATTGCCAATGTTGAGGAAGACTGAGCTGATGTTCAAATAGGATTAGGCTAACTTTTTACCAGCTTGCTGGTGATGTCATAGAAATGAGTCTCACTGTACAAACCAGATCTCTGGGTTCAGTAATAACCTCACCTGTAACCTGGGGCTTTGTGAACTGGTGGTAGCAGAGGTGGGAACAAAGCTGAGTGCACTTATCAGTGGAAGGATGAATGTGATGAAACACTGGAATATAATGGGGTAGAAAATATAATGCAGTCCTGGAAGATGAGAGGTTTTTAACAATCTGAAGGAAACATTGGTACCATCTTACAAGGAGTGTTAACTTGTCTGGAGTTCTACAGTTCGGTGTAGCTATTTTCAGAAAAATTAACTTAAATGTGAGAAGTGTAAAGTAGAGCTATATGATAAGCAAGGGAATGGAGCCTCATCTTTTGAAGGGAAATTAGAAATGCCTCATGTACCAACCAAATGGAGGTTTCTAGGGTGATGAATCATTAAATACACTGGAAGCAAACACTGGTGAGTGGAAAGGTTCAGTGTCCATGATCCCTGTAGCTTCTCTGCTGAGATCACTAACAAAGCTAGGCTGCCATTTGTTGCCTGTTCTGTAGCTTTCCTTGTGATGTGTATAGTGGACTGGTGTTAATTCCAAAAGTGCACAAAACTTTTGCATGTGACACTGACAGGAGGATGGCCAGCAAAGCTGTGCTTTTATTATTAGTACTGCACAAACTACTCAGCAGCCTCAAAAAACAAATTCCATTTTTCAAATCTTGCCTGCAGATTACTTAGGAGAGAAAGAGATTTCTTTCCTGAGATGAGCTTGCTGCAGTTTGGTGTGTCAGAGCTGGGCTGTGGTGGTGTGAGCCCCTGGCCCTGCCTGGGGAGCCAGCTCGGTGTGCTGAGCTCTGGGTTTGGCTGGGAGAGCTCCGTGGGTGCGGGGCGTGCTGACATCACAGCCCCGAGGGTGGCAGCTATTAGCTGCTAGGAATAGTTACAGGCAAACACTGAATAGAAAAATCAAATGTCTGCTTAAACCACCAGTGCATGGGGAGGCACGGAGCTTGAGCTCAGCTGAGGGGCTTTCTGTTCAAATGCAAGGGCAGCAGCTGTGGGCATCACCCTGGTGCAGGTGATGCTTTAGGATTTGTGAGCTGGGAGAGCCCACAGAGACAAGTTCATTCCTGGTGTAATTCCAGAACTGTCATGGTAAGTGAGCTTTTTATGTTTATTTCCCACTGTTTAGGTTGTCTGATCTGAATGATCTGTGTTTTGCAGTCCTTACTGTAACTGTGGGATTCAGGAGAACCATGCCAGTGTTACTGCCAGTATAATCACAGCTCTTTTAAAAGATAAAACACAATAAAGCAATACTAATTTTGCAAAGTGAAGTGTTCAAGGTTAAGAAATAATGTACAGTAAAAACTACATGTGGACATAGATGATGCCTCCAGTCTCCGAGTTCAGGAAAGGATCCTGCTCATCCTGTGTTTTGGGGTTATTTGGCATAAATGTTACAACTTTTAGGCCTTGATTACAGATTTATGACCTAAGACAGGCTTGAAGACAGAGGTCACATTTTCAGGTTTTACTTACTTCCAGAAACAATGCAGACTTCCGTTTAATATTTCTGTGGTATTAATAAGGTGTTTCAGATATTAAACTGTTCCAAATTAAGGTTGATCTAATTAAAAGAAAGCACATATAAGTACAGAAGCAATATAAGGTGAAAGTTAAGATTAGCACAGGACTGGGTGTCTCACTCCTTTTGAAAATCTCATCTTGTTTTTTTTATACTAATTAGGCCATGCACAGCAATGTTCAACTAGATCTACCAATGCTCTTAGAGGAGATCTTCTAACCTGAGCTACTCCTAACAATGTTTCTTACACTTCTTAACTTACTGTATAAAGGCAGGCAGGGGTAGAAATATAAAGCTGTGACTCTCCCAGACAAACACCAGAGGTTCTCATTACAAGTTACAAACTGGCCTGAAGCTCCCTTGGCCCTAGTGCAATCTTTGTTTCACCCCTTTGTACTCACTCACACCGACTTCGCGGTGGTTCAGAGCCATCAGAAATCACTTGTAACAACCCCTGGTCCCCTTAGCAGGGAGGACAACCTGTTCTCCCTCCAAATGTCCCTGGTTTGCAGCCAGGGCACAGCAAAACCCCCAGGTCTGCTGATGCTGCAGAGCCTGAATCCCATCTGAGGCAGCCCCAGAGGAATGAGGAGCCTGATGGATGTGCCGCTGCAGGATGTCAGAGGGTGCTAATGAAGCAACAGATCCATTACAGCATTTGGCCATTTTGCAAGATCCAATTACAGCAACTTTGTGAAGTATAAAATAGTTTGATTTTACCCTGTGCTTAGCCTGTAAAGGACAATGTCTCTAAAAGATGCTGCCATCCTATCGTTATTTCCGTGTGCTGATTCATCTGTGTTCAGATTTGTTTAGAACTAGGATTTGATTCTGTCCTGTTGCTTATCAGTTTTTTTTGTAAATCTGTTTGATAATTGTTATGGGTAAAGATGAAGAATCCCTGGGTATTCTGCTTGCAGGGTGTGACATGTAAAGTAGAAGTTTTTCTTGCAGATCAGAAGGCAGGACTGACGTAGGAATTGTTGTCTAAAATTACCTTGTCTCTGTTATGTAGGAATTCAGACAGTGATTGTGATAGTCCCTTTTGTCCTATAAAAATGAGAATTTATGACTCAAAAGGTGCTGTGCTGTCAGTCAGAAAATTTTTCCATTATACTGAATCTTATTTTTAATGGTGTAATATCCTGTTCTTTTAGGTGCAAGTGTGGTGTTTTGAATGCAAACTGATTTACAGTCATTTTCTTCAGCCTATGAAACAGGCACCAAAAAAAGGAAAAATAAGATGTAAGACATTCTATATACAGTGTTAGTGTCCAGAGGGGTAAATATAATATAATAATAATAGAGGAATATTTCCTTATTCCAAGGGTTTGTGAGTTTTATTTTTTTTTAGGAAGAGGACTATATTTAGGTGACTCTTACCTGAAGGAAGAGCACCTTTAAAGAGAATTATAATAAGAAATAGAAAGACAGGGAAGCTTTTATGAAATAAAGTGCATATGGTTCTTAGCATGTGGCCAACTTCTTGTTTAGAAAGATTTCCTGCTGCATTCATTTTTCCTTGCTGTTTCCCCCGAGGGCTGAACATCGCTGTCTCCTGCAGACAATGCAGCAACGCCCTGGTTTTGTACTGGTGAATGATTTTTACATTCACAAGCTGTTTCAGTGTTCCAGAGCATTGCATTGTTCTAGCATGGATTTATCTGAATTTTCTCATAAAAGGATGATTCTCTCTGCTCTGGGGGATGCCATCAGGGATAAAGGCTCATGCAGTAGCACAAACAGCTGAGATCTTGTGTCAGACTTCGTGTCTGCTTGATGCTTTCGCTGATGGCCTTGACACTGATTTTAATGTCAGTGGGGGAAAACAGCCTTTGCAAAATGTGATTTTCTGTTGGAATGCTGGCAAAGGGGTGCTGATGTGGCATAAACCTCTGTAGGTGGTGGCACTGTCTCCTGTGCTCTGTTTTCAAGGCTGAATACAGAGGTGTACAAAACACTCCCAGCAAGAGGTAGAAGTACCTGAGCCTTGCGGCCTCTGACTTCAGCTCAGCAGTCAGACCCCTGTCCTTTGCTTTTTTATGTGCAAATGGACCTGCCATGTTTGGAAATTATCTCAGCTGAAATTGAAGCAGTGTAGAAAACAGAACTGGGTACATGTCTGTGAATGGATCTACTTGATTTTTGTAGAAAATATAAGAATGGTGGATCTAAATAATCAACAGAATTAGGGTAAAAGTCTTTGTAAAACACCTGTGGAAGTACATATAAGTCAGTGTGACATGTCCCAAACTCTATCCCATTGAAATGATGAACAATTCAGCAAAATATATTTCTGGAATGTGCTTAGATGCAATGGCAGGAAGCTGAGTCCAGATAGAGTCAGACTGGAAATGAGGCATGTGTCCATTGGTGTGGGTCACTGGCATATCTGCAGAAGAAACGTGATGCTTCACATGCACAGCAAGCTGAGGGTTTGTCCACATAAAACTACACACATGTAATCCAAATTAATATCTGCAAGTTGAGGGATCTGATGCACAAACTTCTCAGGGAATACATTTGGCTCTTGCTGTAAAATGCCAGACTGAGAGATCAGAATAATTTCTCTGGCTGGAAAACCCACTGATCCATAGCAATACCTCTGTTCTGTATGTGCACAGCAGACAGAGAGCAGAAAAAGGTTTTCATTCTACTGCAGAATAAAATATTAATGGTCCTGTCTCACCACAAAATTTCACAAAATTATATAGTTGGATCATGTCAAACCTTGGCTCATCACCAACACTACTTGCCATCAAATTTCTGACATCAGAAGAGGGACACCTGTATTAAAGTGAAATTTGAAGATTCTCTAATATCCAAGTTTGTGAGATGCAGTCCTTATCCACAGCAATCATGTTGTCAGCAGTGCTGTTTGTTGGAATTAAGACTGCAGATTGGATCTGGTCGTTGATGCTGATCTCAACTCATATGTAGGGCATAAAGTGAATACATTACATTTCCTAACGTGCCCGGCCAGAATCCTCTGACGCAAACACCAAAGCTGAACTAAATGGGAGCAGGCAGCTCTCAGCCTGAGGTGCCAGGCCATTAGAAATTCCAGGTTCCTAAATGTAAATGTAGCATAGATATCCAAGCTGAAAGGTGTCTCAAAAATACAGTCAAAGATTTATATTATTCTGACAACACACTGGAATCAGCTATTACTGCTGACACTGAGCC